>ML778188.1:1057573-1081704 GCA_009831015.1 Picea engelmannii
AATCGAGGGTGCACCTCTTCAATGGCTACGATCGAAGCGCCCGGATCAACGACGCGCAGGGTAATTCCGGACCCCCCCCCCGCTTTTCTACCTTTAAGCAGAAGGGGGGGGTCCAGAATCAAGGGCACATCTCTCCGATGGATACGATCAAGAGCGCCCGAATCAACGGCACACAAGCAATCCAGAAACCATCGTTCTTTCTACGTTTAAATTAGTGTGGGGCCCCCTCTCTTGTCATGACATCTCACCATCTGTTCTGCACCTAACCGCGTGATGAGGTTCTCTCCCTTTAGCCCCTTCCTCATCCTCCGACATATGTCCATCTCCCCTCTTCTGGTCCGTGTGGCCCCGTTCCCACTCTTTTCCATGTCAGCCTCCCACTAAAAGTGTGCCCATTATATTTAACCTCCTCCGCCCTCCACTTATTTCCTTTCGCCATGTGTCTTCCCCCTGTCGCCCCTCTCACACCTCGTCACTTCTTTTCACACCCTTATAGTTTTGGTGCCACCACACCCGTCATGTGCCCCATCCTTCGTGTTGGCCTCCACGCCTATTCATCAGGCCGCTTAGCTAATCCAGGGGGCAGTGCAAAGGGTCTTCCACGTCCTAAAGGCACCGAGTTGGTCGGGCTATCCCCAATCCCAATGAAGCAGTTATTGAAGCAGTTGGTGGTGGTTAGACATCGCCTCCGCCATAATGGGAAAGTCCGGCGGCGAATTAAAGTCACGTCGATTCGCCCACGAAGCTGTCAGGAGTCTGATTGTGTCTGCCATAGGTGCACGATCACCCAGAGACTACGGGTGCAGATTGTCAGGAGCCATGCAGACGCAAAGCCCTTAATGCGACGTCTCGATTTTGTTGCTGTGTTGTTTTGAGTATATGTAGGCGTCTTCGCCATTTTTGTATCTATCGATGGTAGAGAAAATCTCCCGACTGTAAAGTTTTAATGATCTTTCTAGTTCTATGGTTATGCATCTGTGTTTGAGATTTCTTGTTTTATGACAAACAAATCTCCTGCTCCGTCTATGTTTTTGTCTTATACCAGAGAGTTCATGATCGAATTATTCGCATGAATTGTTGCAGTTATGTTATGATAAAGGATTTGTTGTTGCATTACTGTTTTCTCTGGTCCTCTGCGTTTGAATGTAAGCAGATCTTACCTTTGGACATTTTATCCTAACAGTCTGTTAGAAACCTGATGTTTATAACAGACCTATGCACTCTTCTTATGCAAGTCTTCCTCCTACACACCCTTATTACAACTCACTGTTTGAAGTTTATCTAAGACCTCACTCGCTCATGCATGCCTGGCCTAGTTTCAGAGTTGAGATGATATTGTTCTGAGTTTACTTCCATTGGATCACCCCTTTATAAACAAATCGTGACATTAAACTGATGGGTGTCGGGCTCTACTCCTACTGCAATCCAGGAGTGACTTCTGACGCTAACATTTCTGGCGTCGTTGTCGGGGACGAAGTTGAATATTTTCCCCGGGATTGAACGACAATGATCAACTGATTCTGAAGGTGCATCAGATATCAGAATTATCAAGATTGCTACTGTGCACCTGGCGACTCCATTGTGAAGACTCCGTTGGGGAGAACCTGCTCTATTAATTATGGCTTTCAGAGGCAGACACACGCAGTCTCATCCACAGTTGCCCCTAGCTACAGCTGAAGTTGACCCAGAGGTGGTTCTCAGAAGAGGAAAGAGCTCTGTAGAGGAATTTTCCATTGCTGAACCAGGTATTTCCCCATCTCCTTCTGTAAGAACTCCTTTTTCTCCTCCTCAGTTTCTTAATAGACCTCCTTCAGAGGTTTCCCGTTTCTTGAATTTTGGGAGTGTTCCTGCCGGGTTTTCTCCTCCTGGTCTGGGATAGGAGGGAGAAATTCTTGTCACTCCCCTCTCCTCTAAAGTTGTTCCTCGGTGTAGACCCAGGACTACAAAAAATTTCCCCACTCCTGCACAAAGAGGGGCGCCCACTGACTTGAGCTCGTTAGTCTTCTCCTTAAACCCGCTCTTGTTTCCCACTCCACTTCGAGACTCAGTTCCCACAGCCCCTTCGCGAACTCCTTTTCCTCCAAGATCTCCTCCACCTAATATCCCTATGGCTGGTGCTAATCCCCCTATGACCTGAATGGAGGAAATTGTAGCCACTAGGTATGCTCCCCTTGTGTTACCTCAACCCCTCGACGCCCTCCTGGCAGATGGTTACCTCAAGCAACTACCCAAGTTCACGGGTGAGGGGGACGTAACTGCAGAAGAACACCTAGAAGCCTTCTATAGTTTCACAGATGATAATGTCATCATGCATGTAGACGTATGGATGAGGATTTTTTTCCATAGCCTCCAAGGTGAGGCTAGAAAATGGTTCAAGGCCCTGCCTCCCGAATCTATTGATGGGATCGAAGCTTTAGACAGTGCCTTTTTGAGACAATGGGGAGATAAAAAAAGATTTCATGTACTATATGACAGAGTTTGGATATTTGAAGAGAAAAGAAGGATATTTTGTCTCTGACTTCTCCAAGAGATTCAATAAAATGTATAATAAAATTCCCACTGAGATAAAGCCCTCAGAGGCCTCGGCTAAGATCACTTATGCTAGCGCTTTTGATCCTGATTTCTGCCTACTGCTGAGGGAGAGAAGACCCACTACCCTGGCCCACATGCAAGATGTAGCCATGGAGGTAGAATCTAACATATTGGTTGTTGACCGACTCATGAATGTTGCTGAGAGAAATGTATCTAACAAAAGGCCTGAAGCCTCCCCATCCAGTTCCTCTCCCATGCCCCACCAGACTGATGAGACAGCCAGAGTACTAAAATCACTTTCTGCCAGAATGGAGAGGTGGGAGTTAAAAGGGAAGCCCATGTACAGAAATCCCCAGAATGATGATAATAGAGGTTTCAAGAGACCTAATAACAATGGGCCACAGGCCTTCCCAAGAGCACAGAGAGAGAAAGACAGAGAGGACCAAAGGATTCAAACCCCTCTCCAAAATAACCTAGTTACTCATGAGGAAGGAGAGGAGATAGAAGAAATCAACCCTGAAATTCATTGTGTTGAGGAAGCCCCTCCTTTTCCCCATTTGACTCAGTCTGCATACGAAAAATCCCTGATGAACATTCAGATCCATGAGTTAGGAAAGGGAGAGAAGGCTGGACACACTTCTAACAGATACAATCTCAGGTCAAGAAAGAAATAAGGAGACTTTGATGTCCAATATCATCCCCTCATAGTAGATAGTCTTACTAAAGCTGCAGCAACCGCAACTAAAGAAAGGAGAACTCAGAGTGCTTTGCCAGCAACCAAAGAACCTGTCGCTGAGGTAAGGGAAGCTCCTAAGCCTGTTTCCCCTTTTAATTTTGAGCATGAAATTCAAAAGATCAGGATTCTCGTCCCCATCTCTGAGCTAGTTAAAAATGAAGACTTTAAAAGGTCTCTCTCTAAGCTGTTGCAATCTGAGTCCCTTCAGCCTTCCTCTGACTCAATGAACCTTCAAGATGAGAAGCCAGCCGTCATCCTAGGTCCCATGGTAGAAGACAGAGATGATCCATCCCCTCCCTTCTACACCTCCCTGAACATACATGATAAAGTGTTGCATAATTACCTCATGGATTCAAGAGCCTCTCATAACCTTATGCCCAATATAGTCATGGAAGAACTGGGACTAGAAGTGACCAAGGAATATCATGATTTGTACTCTTTTGATTCGAGGAGGGTGCAATGTCTGGGAGTCATCAAGGACCTGGTGGTTTCTTTGTTCCAACTGCCTATGAAGAGTGTGGTCATGGACATTGTGGTAGCTGATGTTCCCCCCAAGTTTGGCATGTTGTTGTCAAGATCTTGGATTAAGAGACTTGGAGGAACGTTACAGATGGATCTCACATATGCCACCATCCCAGTTTTTGGAGGGAAACACAAGAGATTGTATAGAGAAGCCTAGCTAGCCTATATTGTCAGTGATGAAGAAAACCCCACTAATCATCCCATCATTGCACTTGACACTAATTTAGGGTCTAGTTTGTTACAGATCACAGAAACTCCTGAGGCCCCTTTACAGATCAGAAAGCAGCCCATTCTTAATCGGGAGATACCTCCTCCAACCACCTATGTTTGGAAGATGTTCTTTGATGAAGCTTCCTCCAGTATAGGTGTAGGTGCCGGAATAGTTTTCATACCGCGCTGTCAAGAGACCATCTCTTTGTCATACAAGCTGGAATTCGAAATCACCAACAATGTGGAAGAATATGAAGCTCTTGTCCTGGGTATGAATGCTGCGAAAGAAATGGGAATAAAGGAGATGGTTGTGTTTGGAGATGCAGAATTGATCATCCAGCAGGTCAAAAATATTTATCGGGCCAAGCATCCTCGGCTTAGAAGCTACATAAATGAGGTATGGGACTTGATTGATAATTTCTTCTCTGCTTTCAACATTGTTTTTGTCCCAAGGGAAGAGAATATCGCAGCCGACTCCCTAGAAGTCTCAACCAGTTTGTTTAGGATCCCCCTGCCCCCAAAGATTAATGGTGAGGTTGAAGTAAGATACAAGTTGTCCATCCCGGACAACATAAAGTATTGGAAGGTATTCGAGGACGATCTTGAAATCGAAAAATTGCTTCAGTTCGTCGATGAGTTCTCTGCATTGCACATCGATCAGGACCCTGATCCCAAAGGTGACTTTCCTTCTGAGGTATTCTTGAATAAAATTGATAATCACCAGATTATTCAACTGCCTAGCAATCACATTCCGAGGGGACTGGTCCCTTTAGAAAGACTATTTGACAAAAATGATGTGGCAATAAAGAGTGGTGTCTCAAGTGAAGAAGCTGACGTAGCCGAATGCAATATCGGCACGCAGGATGAGCCTAAGTTTGTCAAATTGTCAAGTAGCCTGACTAATGAACAGAGGGCGGACTACGCTGGGTTATTAAAGTAATTTGCTGATGTGTTTGTGTGGGGTTATGAATACCTCAAAACTTATGACACTTCTGTCATTGAGCACAAGATCCCATTAAAAGAAGAAGTTAAGCCATTCAGGCAGAAGCTGAGACAGAGAAATCCTATGTTGCTACCTGTCATGGAGAAAGAAGTGAAGAAATTATTAGATGCCCAAATCATTGTTCCCTTGAGGTATTCTGAGTGGGTGGCCAATTTGGTTCCAGTAAGAAAGAAAAGTGGAGAAATCAGACTCTGTGTTGATTTCGGGAACCTGAACAGAAGCTCAAGGAAAGACAATTATCCTCTGCCCAACATGGAACACATATTGCAGAAGGTAACTGGTGCATCTAGGATATCCATGATTGATGGGTTTTCAGGGTATAATCAAATATCAGTCATGCCTGAGGATAGAGAAAAAACAACCTTCACCACTCCTTGGGGCACGTTCATGTATGCCAAAATGCCTTTCGGATTGATGAATGCAGGGGACGCATTTCAGCGAGCTATGGATATAGCCTTTATCGGGGAGAAAGATCAGTTTGTAGTGATCTATTTGGATGACATCACAGTCTTCTCTAGGTCAGACGAGGAGCACCGCTGCCACTTGAAAAAAGTTTTCCTAAAGTGTCGGAGGTATGGCTTATCTTTAAATCCCAAAAAATCTTTGTTTTCTATGAAGGAGGGGAAGCTTTTAGGCCATATAGTATCAACAGAGGGAGTGAGAATTGACCCCAGTAGGGTAGAAGCAATTCAGACCCTGTCACCTCCCAGATCCAAGAAGGAAGTCCAAGCCTTTTTGGGGAAGATTAATTTTCTGAGGAGATTCATCTCAAATTTTGCTGAGCTAGTGAGACACATCACAGCCATGATCAGAAAGGGAAATGAAGTGAAATGGACCGCTGAACCTAGGGAATATTTTATCCAGATAAAGAGGGCATTGACTGAGGCACCGGTACTGATCAGTCTCGACTATTCCAAAGATTTCCTGATTTTTTCTTTTGCTTCCTGTGATACAGTAGCAGCAGTCTTATTGCAGAGAAATGATCAAGGGCGAGAGCAACCTATTTCCTTCTACAGCAAGGCATTGAGAGATGCAGAACTCTGGTACGAGATCATGGAGAAGCAGGCTTATGCCTTGGTGAAAGCCCTCAAAGCTTTCAGAGTCTATGTCTTGCACTCAAAAATCACCACGTACGTTCCTTCGGCCTCTGTGAAGGAAATCCTCGTACAGCCTGACATAGACGGAAGAAGAGGTAAGTGGATTGCCAAGATCCTAGAGTTTGACCTAGAGATCAAGCCCACCAAGTTGATAAAGGGCCAGGGTTTAGCCAAGTTGTTGGCTGAATCTAATTGCAAAGCCTTGGGAATTAACATCGTCAACGAGCAAGCTGAATCATCCAACGAGCATTTCCAGAGTGCCTTATCGCTAGCAGCATGCCCCTGGTACAAAGATATCTTGTACTTTCTGCAAAAATTGAGGCCTCCCAATGGTATGGAAAAAAACAAGGCAAGAGCTCTGAAGCTCAGAGCGGTCAAATATTGCCTCATTGACCAAACCTTGTACTGGAAAGACCCTTTAGGAGTATTTTTAAGGTGCCTAGACCCACAAGAAGCCCAGCAGGTTACATTCGATTTCCATAGTGGCCTTTGTGGGGGTCATCATTTCTGGAGGACCACAGCCCATAAAATCCTTTGAGCTGGGTTTTATTGGCCCACTTTATTCCCTGATGTCTGCAGAGAAATCAGAGCTTGCATCAAATGCCAGAAGTTCTCAGGGAAGGAGCAGCTCACATCTCTGTCATTAAAGCCTGTCGTCGTTTCAGCACCCTTTCAGCAGTGGGGATTGGACTTCATTGGGGAAATTCATCCTCCCTCAAGTGGCCAGCACAGATGGATCCTAACTGCGACAGACTATTTCACCAAATGGATAGAGGTTGTCCCCACCAGGAGCACTTCTCACAAAGTAATTATCATCTTCCTGGAGGATATCATAGCCAGATTTGGCTGCCCTAGCAGAATTGTCACTGATAATGCCTCCCCCTTTCGGTCTAAGCCCTTAATCAAGTTCTGTGAGTAGTATGAGATCTCACTGATTCACTCTACTCCCTATTATCCTCGAGGAAATGGACTGGCGGAATCTTCCAATAAAATCCTGATCAAGCTCATTAAGAAATTGCTGGAAGACAATAAAAGGGCCTAGGATTCGAAACTCAAATTTTCTCTATGGGTTGACCGAGTGACAACAAAGAGGTCCCTAGGCATCTCACCTTTCCAACTTGTTTACGGAACATAGGCCATTTTCCCTACTCAGCTCGCTTTGTCTATGGCGAAATTCCTCCAGGACCTTGAAAGAGAGCCTGACAATATGGTCAGAAGGATTCATCAGATGGTGGAAGTGCAGCAGATCAGAGAGCAGGTCTTGAACAGGGCCTACCATTATCAACAGAAGATCAAGTAGGATTTTGACAGGAAGGGTAGAAAGAAAGAATTCGAGCAGGGTGACCTGGTGCTCAAATGGGATGCACCCAGGCAGGACAGGGGCAAGCACAGTAAGTTTGATTCCCTATGGTTTGGGCCTTTCAAGATCCTTGAGGTATTTTCAAACAACACTTACAAGTTGCAGGATCTGGAAGGCAAAGAAGTTTTTAGTGGCCCAGTAAATGGGCATTTCTTGAAAAGATGTTTTTTGTGAGCCGCAGTCGGCTCTTTTGTTTTTGTAAATATTGTTTTTGTTTTCATCTTACTAAATGACTCCATAGCCCAACAGCAAGGCATTGAATCTACAAAAGTTTTCTTAGAGAATCATAGGGATGACTCTATCCCCCATGGAGCCTAATGTTAGCGACATTTCTGGTAATGGGGTTAGAATGCGAAGGAATGGATAAAAACCCACTTGTCCTAAGTTCGTGATGCAAATACGTCCATGTTTAAATAGAAAGCGCATCTGGACGGCAGGGACCAGAGCACCCGGATCAAGAGCGCACAGGTGATTCCGGACCCCCCCCCGCCTTTCTACCTTTAAGCGGAGGGGGGGGGTCTGGAATCGAGGGCGCACCTCTTCAACGGCTACGATCGAAGTGCCTGGATCAACGGTGCGCAGGGTAATTCTGGACCCCCCCCCGCTTTTCTACCTTTAAGCGGAAGGGGGGGTCCGGAATCGAGGGCGTATCTCTCCGACGGCTGTGATCAAGAGTGCCCGGATCAACGGTGCACAAGCAATCCAGACACGATCGGTCTTTCTGCATTTAAATTAGTGTGGGCCCCCCTCTCTTGTCATGACATCTCGCCATATGTTCTGCACCTAACCGTGCGATGAGGTTCGCTCCCTTTAGTCCCTTCCTCATCCTCCGACATCTGTCCATCTCCCCTCTCCTGGTCCATGTGGCCCCGTTCCCGCTCTTTTCCACGTCAGCCTCCCACTAAAAGCGTGCCCATTATATTTCACCTCCTTCCCCCTCCTCTTATTGCCTTCTGCCATGTGTCTTCCCCCTGTCGCCCCTCTCACACCTCGTCACTTATTTTCACACCCTTATATTTTTGGTGCCACCACTCACGTCATGCGCCCCATCCTTCGTGTTGGCCTCCACGCCTATTCATCAGGCCGCTTAGATAATCCAGGTGACAGTGCAAAGGGTCTTCCACATCCTAAAGGTGTCGAGTTGGTCGGGCCATCCCCAATCCCAATGGAGCAGTTATTGAAGCAGTTGGTGGTGGTTAGACATCGCCTCCTCCATAATGGGAAAGTCCAGCGGTGAATTAAAGGCACGTCGATTCACCCACGAAGCTGTCAGGAGTCTGATTGCATCTGCCATAGGTGCACGATCACCCAGAGACTGCGGGTGCAGATTGTCAGGAGCCATGCAGACACAAAGCCCTCAATGCGACGTCTCGATTTTGTTGTTGTGTTGTTTTGAGTATATGTAGGCATCTTCGCCATTTTTGTATGTATCGATGGTAGAGCAAGGCTCCCGACTATAAAGTTTTAATGATCTTTCTAGTTCTATGGTTATGCATCTGTGTTTGAGATTTCTTGTTTTATGACAAACAGTTCTCCTACTCCATCTATGTTTTCATCTTATACCAGAGAGTTCATGATCGAATGATTCACATGAATTGTTGCAGTTATGGTATGATAAAGGATTTGTTGTTGCATTACTGTTTTCTCTGGTCCTCTGCATTTGAATGTAAGAAGATCTTGCCTTTGGACGTTTTCTCCTAATAGTCTATTAGAAACCTGATGTTTATAACAGACCTTTGTGCTCTTCTTATGCAAGTCTTCCTCCTACACACCCTTATTACAACTCACTGTTTGAAGTTTATCCAAGACCTCACTCGCCCATGCATGCCTGGCCTAGTTTCAGAGTTGAGACGATATTGTTCTGAGTTTACTTCCATTGGATCACCCCTTTATAAACAAATCATGACATTAAACTGATGGGAGTCGGGCTCTTCTCCTGCTGCAATCCAGGAGTGACTTCTGATGCTAACACCATGATACTTTGTAAAATGTTCAGAAAGAAAAATCCTACGCATTTTACTATAGAGTGGGTTCCTATAATTCATGAAGTTGTTGAGGGTTGTAATTTTGATTGGGGAAAAATGTTGTTGGATAACCTAGCTAAACAAATAGGGGATTACAGAACTTAGAAGTCTAAAGGCGAACATGCTCCTTTCTATATGTTTGCATATATAATGAATGCAATTTGTTTCAGAGCCCCATTTCCTCTTATGAATTAGAGCTAGACTCTGACTATCACTGAGCCTATACATTTATATCATTCTAAATTATGGGAATAAAATGAAAATGATTATTTTTATGATATTTGTCACAATGTGGTCATTCCAATCCATGAAATTATCTATGGTCAGCCTCCTCCCAGAATTTAAGAACAAATTATTGGGAATCTAGGTGCTATTGCAGATTGTTACATTGAGGAAAGTTTTTCTTACATCATAGATTTTGGTTGATTCGCATCTCCACATGCTCTTCCAATATTTCTACCAAATAGACTTGTTTGCAGAGAAGTATCCTATCAGACAGTTTCAGCAGGCATCACAAAAGAACTAAAGGCCACACATAAAATATTTTGGCTAGCCTTTCCTATATAGGTTGATATATTCTCATTATGAGATTTTGGACATGCTAAGGTAGAAGCTTCGGCCTTAGATGATATTAAGTTGGTTAACATTGAATTCAAGAAGCATGATCCACATAGGGTGGTAGAAAATCATTTGGCACAATTTAACATGAAGAAATACATCCATGAATGTCACACACCCACTATAGGATAATAAAAAAATTCGCTTTTCCTCAAGGGACAGAATCCCCAAAGTCCTACGGGGGCCTAGCGCAAGCTAGTTCTTCCCTATTCACCTCCCTGTGATCATGGTTTGGGACCACATGCCAAACAAACCAGGCGCCCTTTCGTGTTTCGTGACTCAGCGATACAGTGAGTCCAATCTTAAAGGTAGAATGGCGAGGAGGCTCTGGAATGAAACCATGTTCGTATATTTGGGCACGTGGATTCTGGCCGTCCAGATCTACCCGCTACTCAAAAACAAAGCACTAACTCCATTTATTTAGTCCCTATCTCAATAGGACCACATACGTGCCTAAATGTAAGCGCCTTTCACAACTCGCGACCTCACGAGTCGGGAGTCGAAGACCCTTGAATTTTCTTCACCAATCGCCGATACCCAAGATTCTAATATGGTATGGCTTCCTTCTGTCAGCATCCTCTACGCGTGACCGCCAGCTAGGCTAAATGTTAGCTCCTCTCGCTATTCACCGCTTCGTGAGTTCAACAACTGAACTCCCATTCCTTCCTTATGCGATCCTCCGAGACTTGAAGGTCAGCGAAGGTTGACCTTCCTTTCGCACTTCTCGCAACTCGCCACTTTCCGAGTTGTAGCATCAAATCTTGGCACCTTTCCTTCACGAACCCCCGAGAAGCGATACTTATTTTCCTTCTCGCATTCTCACTACTCGCGACTTTGCAAGTCCAAGGGTTGAGCTCTCATGCTCTTATCCCGCGAATCCTTGAGACGCAAGAAGTCAATGGAACGTTGACTCCCTTCTCCAGGCGACTCGTATCCACCCATCAATCACGTGGGCCCCACCAGGAAATTCTGCCACGTGTTCTCTCGTGCTCAGCTCTCAGCACTTCGCTACTCGAGAATTCGTAAACGACTCCTTTCAACCTCCAAACTCACGAACCCCCGATACACAATGTATCAAGACGTCAAATCCCACGGTTGTCCTTCCTCTTTGATCAACGGCCCGGATCATATCGCGACTCGGGACTTCGTGACTCCAAGAGTCGGGTCTTCCACCTTCAAACTTATGAATCCCCGATACGTGAAGTGGACAGATCTCTACCACCTATCCTCTTTGATCAACGGCCTAGATCCCATCGCGATCTCGCGACTCAGGACTTTGTGACTCTAAGAGTCGGGTCTTCCACCTTCAAACTTACGAATCCCCAATACGCAAAATGAACAGATCTCTACCACATGTCCTCTCTGATCAATAGCCTAGATCCCATCACGATCTCACGACTCGAGACTTCCTGACTCCAAGGGTCAGGTCTTCCACCTTCAAACTTACGAATCCCTGATACATGAAATGGACAGATCTCTACCACATGTCCTCTTTAATCAATGGCCTAGATCCCATCGTGATCTCGTGACTCGGGACTTCGTGACTCCAAGAGTTGGGTCTTCCACCTTCAAACTTACGAAGCCCCGATACACGAAATGGACAGATCTCTTCCACCTGTCCTCTCTGATCAATGACCTAGATCCCATCGTGATCTCACGACTCGGGACTTCGTGACTCCAAGAGCCCGGTCTTCCAACTCCAAACTCACGAATCCCCGATACGCGAAATGGTCATATCTCGCTATCTCTTCTGAGCTTGAATCCCAAAGTTCAAACTCTCGGAGCTTCAGGCTCCCATGACCCCGAGCCCTTAGAAAGATACTCTTTCTTGCATAGGGGTTCCAGACCCAGATTGCATGAACCCTCAAGCGGTTCTTGGGCAATTATCCCTCATCTTCATCGAATCTTTGGTAAGGTTCAGTACGGTTACAAGGTTTATGGGGTAATTCTCGGAAAAGAGTTCTCTCAAGGGGCCTTCCCAGAATATTACAAGAAACTAAGAAAATAAGATGATTCTCGGTGGAGCGAACTCATGTCCTAAACTTAAACATTTGAGCAGAAAACAACTATGGCATGTAAGCATACACAGGCATACACTCTATCAAATCAACGTTAGGTAAACACTTATATTCAGAACTATTTACAAGCACATAAAACTGAACATGCAATTATGGCATTAACTTCAAATAACACTTATCAGAAATAACACCAGAGGTGATGCAACTGCTGAGAGGGGTGCTCGTTTCCACCCAACCGTAGGCTCAGCGACTCCCAACGGATTTACCACTAGCCACCCCTTAGCTGAGACCACGATGTTGCGAGACCACGTCTCGGTTTTCCAGTGACCGAGAATGAGGGTTACTCTCCCCCTTCTCTGCTATCACTCACTCTGCATATCTCCAGAGTTCTTCCTCCTTCCCTAGCGTATGCCCCCCTGTGCTTCTTCCTCACGCATTTCCCTCTTGCGAGGTTATGTGTGGCACGATTTCCCTCGCGGTGGTCAGGCCCGAGGCTCCTACGGATGGGCGGTTCACTTCCCCCATCCCTCATTAACTCCTGAGAAGCCTTCTACCTACCAACCTGCGAGCAATTTATTTTGGGCCAGTGAACCGCTCTTGGTTCTCCAGGCTAGTGAAGTCCAAATACAGTATTGGTTTCAGTGGAATTTAACGCCACCTTTCTAGGTGCCTTCCACCACCTTTCTTCAGCCATCGTGGTCTCTTTTTCAGCATATCCCCTCTCAACAATCCTGCAATATATATATATAATCTTATTTACATTCATCGACCTTTTTCACATGGTCCATTCACATCACACATTCACATTCTTGAGTTTTCCACAGTTCTTGGCCAGTATAGTTATTTTTAAAAACTGGGGGAAACAGGGTGTTACAATAAATATTCACCTTATGACGAGCTTTTCATAGGAGTTAGATCATATGAGGAGGTCATATCTAGATTTCAAAGTCTTCCTCAAGAACAACAGTCATGTTTTCTCATCTTTCAAAAGAAAAAAAGGAACAGTTTACCTAAAATCTTGCAAGAAAAACAAAGGCTTAATCCAACTTCACAGGTGGCACAATCATCAAATCTGAAGCAACATGACTTGCATGAGGACAAAACTAAAGTAGTGGAAAGGACACCAGAAACATTGTCCAAGGATGCAATAATTACAGGAATATCCATACCAGGTAAAAGTGATAAAGAATTATTAGAATTATTCGAAGCTTTTATGAAACATGGACATAATTTTCCTCTATTATTGTCAAACATTGAAACTCCTATGAAAGATGTCACAAATCAAGGGGAATCTGTTGTACTTATATCTCCCATACCATATTTGACTCCCCTAGCAAAACGTTATGATGTACCTTGTTTAGAGGTTATCAATATAAATGACTTGACACCTATTGAACCTGAAGATATGCCTTCATCAAATTTATTTTTCAAAAATAAAATGAATGTTATCATATGAAGAGAATCTCGACAGAAAGAGGGAGGAATCGCCAAAAAAGAAAAGAATGATATATGATGGACAACGACAAAGTGACCATAAATTCACAAAAGAGGTAGCAGACTCACTCTGAGCATTTGCAACTGTTAACTTATGGTCAATGGATAATTTGAGAAAAAAACTTGACCAGAAGAATCTTTTGATTGAAAAATTACATAATGATATGAAAAAAATGGAAGTTACTGCCAGAGAAAGAATCAATTTTTATATAAGCCAAGTCAGACATGGTTTTGAGCAGCAAATTAAACAATTAGAGGATAAATTGAAATTAAGTTTTCAAAATCAACACGAGTAATAACATGGTCTCCCAACGAGATACATTAATAAATCAATTGCAATCTCGGATAACCACAATCGAGGACACAGTAATTGATATTTCTTCCTTCAAGAAACAAACATCAGAGGTAAATGAGAAGTTGCAGATTGTCCAATAGAATTTGTATGAAAGTTTGGATGCCATCCAAAAACATTATCAGGTAATCAATAATTCCTTGCATATTATTGCTGACAAAGAGAAGGAATATGCTATGGACAGATCCAAATTTCAAGAATTTATAGTGTGGAGGCAAAATCTCAATGTACCAGGACTTGCTCCTTTTTCATAATTTGAGCAGATAAAAGGGGAAATGGATTTAAAGACCTCATAAAACAATCTTGAAGAGAGTAAAAGGTTATCTAAAGAGGCAAAAGATGCTTGTCTTGATACTCTTTTAGTTGTAGATCTAGAAATGGCAGAAATTGATGTCCGTAGTATTCATGCTACACTTGGGTAAGTGGAGATTGAAAAGAATATAGAAGATCTTAATAAAAGCATAGAGAGGGTACAAAATTCTATACTACAGGTGAAACATGTTGATTTACAAATCTTAAATGTTCTTCTGGTGAAACCAAGTTTACAACATCATATCACTGAACATGAAGTAGTCCAAATTCAAAGAAATCTACCATTGGTGCACAAAAAGGCTTTTTCGTTTGAATTAAATGAAAATATTGAACCCTCCAAGTTTGTTATTGCATTATTGGATCTGCATGCACAATTCAAGGATCAGTAGAAGCCAACTGCATCCACAAGAAAATAGAGGATGAATCAACCACCAACAAGCGAAATAAATATTAGAATATGTTCAAAATATTTGTTATATCTTTTTAGTTTAGATTGTATTCTATTTTGAGATCTAATAAAGTGGAAAGTCTAACCACTTTTGGTTAAGATGATTTTTGTATAAATAAGCAGATTAGAAATGTATCCAGGGCTTCTTCGGGCTGAATGTAAAAGAGAACCTTCTTAATACCAATTTCAAAGAGAAGACATATATTCTACATTTCATGTCCTTGAGTTATGTGTTTTTTGTGTATTGCATTTTCATAACCTCATTTTCTTCACTCTATGGTTCTTAAATATTGAAATACTACAATTTAGGAATACATCTACTATGGTCCATAAAATTGGAAGTTTATTCAGCTGCAACGTTTCCTTTGTTATTACTGTGAGTAAAACAAGACATGTATCTATGTGGATCTCCTCATTTCAATTCATATTTTAAGACTCCTCCTTCGTGATTCTTCTATTGCGGATAAGATAAGATTTATCAGTATTGGATACCTTACTTCATTTGATAGATTTTTAAATCAATTCTACTTTTCATCTACTCAATATTTATATAAAACTCAAAGACTCTGTGTTTTCTAATCATTAAATTTATTTGAAGTTTCATCTCAAAACTGAAGGTAGAAAAGCATTATAAAAACTAATCTCTTAATTTTTGGATGACATTATTCTGTGAGCCTAGAGTAAATCTCAGGAACAACAGGAAGAATTATTTGTCAATGAATAAGAGCATGAAAAATTCATATTTAGTGGGGTGCATGATATCTACGAAGAAAAGATATGATTATTTCATTGGTAGTCTTTTACTTTGCAGAAAGGATTTCAAAAAAAATCCACTCAATTGGTAATCTTCGTCTATCAAGGATCCAAACAAGATTGGAAAAAGATCTTAAATTTTATTCAAAGGTACATCATGGACAAGATATTGGCCCATTAACAAACATTTCATTGTCATGAATGTGAGACTTATTTTCCAAACATGGAGAGTCTATGCCATATAGAGAGACAATAGATATTCCAGATAATTTCTCAAGGAATGAAATCTACAATTTATACAAAGAATATGCTGAAAGCGTTGAAGGAAATCATAATTTTATTTCATATGCATATTTTATAAGAGTATGGAAGAGACAATTCAACAATGTTTGTATTCCTAAGAAGTCAAGGACGGGGATTTGCAATATATGTGCTTGTCTTAAAGAAAGAAGAGATCAATCTAAAGGGGTAGAAAGAGATATATATTTAAAAAAAAAAATGTTTAAATTCGATAGTTATCAACTCTGAAAACATATTATCAATATTTTCATTTTGTGTCATGTGTAGATTCTATAGTCAAAGCACTTCAAGAACACAGGAATCAACAATCAAGTGAAAGAAAAAAGTTATAAAAACATAGAAAGAAGTCTTATGATGCTCCAGATAAATATATGGGTATGATGATGGACGAAAAAAAAACACTTCTGCCACATTTTTTCTCTACACCAAAAAATTTACAAGAAGAGAATTTCATTCAGTTTCACTTGGTTGGTTGTATGGTTTTAATGGAACAATGTGTCCAAGGGTTTACTTCACAGCTACAAATATTCATAATGATGCAAATCTAACCATCACCATAATTCATCAGGTGATCAGTCACTGGTCTGGTAATCTTTCTCAAGTTCTATATCTGCAGTTGGACAACACTAGTCATGAAAACAAAAATCAAATTGTGTTTGGATATCTCAACATGCTTTTTGAGATGGGAATCTTTCAAAAGGTTAAATTTGGTTTTCTTCTTGTTGGACACATGCATGATCATATTGATCAAATGTTCAGTCATTTTTCAGTAACATTGAAGATGAAAAATATTGGAAGCCTGCCATCATTAATTGAATGTATTAAGAAATCATACATTATTTTTCACATATTAGAAGAAACTATTGACATGCGAAGATTTATCCAAGGATCGCATGGTGAAGAAAAATGTATTGAGCAGCTTAATGACATTAGCTTCCAACATCAATTTTGCTTGAAAAATGTTGATGGGAAAACACTTATATGGGGCAAGAAGTATTCAACTAATGTAGAATGGGGGACTTCATCAGGTTTGTCGTTTTTGAGGTTCATTCCAGATCGTCCAATATTTGCATCAAAGTTAATGTTATTACAATCAGTTGCTGAAATCTATAATGCACGAAGGTGTAATAGAGATGTAGATTATTCTGAATGCATGGAGGAAAAATAAAAGTCCATTAAAGATACATATGAGTACTTTGATGTTTTTTATTCTGTTTGGTGGGAGTCTTTTTTCAATGATCAAAGTGACATAATTTCAAACTCAACAAATGAAGATACATTTTTTAAGAATCCATTTATTTGGCCACAAAATAGGTCAAATGAATTTGAAGAAAGAAACATTGTTGAACAACAAGAATCTCAATATGCTATTGAGTTTTCACAGGTAGAGGAAAGAGAAATGTATAATATTGGTTCTAGAAGATCACATGCACAACGTTAAGCCATGAAAGATCTTTACATGGGTTCAACACAAGATATTAAGGTGGGTTGTATGATTGTAGTCTTAACGACAGAAGATCCACATGGTTATCCATTATGGATTGCAAAGGTTATAAGGATCGATAAATAAAATGGAGATGTTATAGTAGTTGAAGTGCATTGGTATGCAAAAAGTACACACTCATTCAATGGTGTGTACAAGCAAGAGATGGTGGTTGAGAAACAGAACAACAGAAAGAGAAAAAGAAAGGGTCAAAATATAACTCATCATTGCACCGACCTCTTAAAATTAGAGGATGTTGACATACTTTTCTATGACTTCAATTTGACAAAGAGAAGAACTCTTTGCCCTAGGACCATAATGAATTCCAGTAGCACAAAGGTTTGGTTAATGGACCCAAGTTTGTTTAATGGATAATGGTATGTGTTTTGATATATTCGCAGGTAAGGCTATTCTAGATGGATAGTACATGTCATTCCATTTCCGGTGGTATGTGGAACATCACATAACTCCTCACTGTTAGAGGGTTATGGCCATGTGAAGTTGGAGAACCCTCATGAGTCGTCTAGAAGCCCCAAAAGGTCAAAGTAGTCAAAATGGTTGAAAAGAAGAAATTATTTAAATAATAGAGTGAAGTGATGAGTTTACTATAATTCAAAGTGAATACAAAATAAATTATTTAAATAATAAAGTTAATGGATAAACTACTAAGTGGACAAATGGTTAGAAGTGGGTTAGCCCTAAAATAAGGAAAGTGGGTTAAGATGGTTAGAAGGTAATTTAAATAATAAAGTGAAGTGATGAGTGTACTATAAGTCAAAGAAGATACAAAAGAAATTATTTACATAATAAATTTAATGGAGAAATTACTAATTGGACAAGTGGTTAGAAGTGGGTTAGCCCTAAAATAAGGAAAGTGGGTTAAGATGGTTAAAAGGTAACCCCTTGAGGAAGCTACATGAAAGTATAAATAAGAGGCAAGCGTCTCTCATTTTTAATTACACTTGAGCATATTTAATATCTACAAGTGACTAAGGTAACAAAAGGATATCTAAGTCGAGTTTCAAAGGGAAGGTGAATTAAAGAATGTCGAAATTCAAGGGAGGATAAATTCTTTTGATGATGCTTTCTAAGGTATGTTATTTACAGGTCATCTCACCATTTTCGCAAAAACTTTGTTTCTAGAATGATTCAGACCGTGAAATTGGGAGGCCATTGAGGAAACATATCCAAGTAGTTGTGATACGAATTTCAGCTTGTGGGTCGTTGTATTTTTGGAGTTACACACCGTGGAAAATAGGGTTTGTGGCTAGTCCTGAAAATGTCCTAAATTATTCATAACAGATCCAAATTCAGTAAGACAAAATGTATTGGTTAGAGTACAATATGTAGTATTTTGTGTACAATTTTCAGATCCATAAAAAAAATATTTTGTGCGGGGCACGCTCTACAAGTTCTCTCTCTAGAATAAGCCAAAATTCAACAAGGTATGCCATTTTTGCTATAACTCCTTTTATTAGAGGTTCCAAGCAGTGAAACCTGGAGGAATTGCATAAAAGACACTGAAGAACATTGTGTACTATTTTCAAACATTTTTTTATTACAGGTACATAGTTATGATTATTTCAAGTTAGGGTTGTTGACTAATCAAAAATTAGTCATGTGAGACTAAAGTAAAGTTTGATGAAAATTCTAGTCTCTTGTTGTTAAAGTTAAAGAAGGTTTGCAGGTACGTGATCATACACACCAGGTCTATTACAGAGTTACAAATTAGATTTGAATGATGAGATTGATGAGGGTTTTTGGTTGAGGTACATGTTGGGTACATGGTTGATACAAGTAGTTGATGATTTGGCACATACATGAGGTGTATAGTTGATGATGTTGGTACATATTGATGAGTCATAGTTGATGCATGATTGGTACATACTTGGTACATGGTTGAAGGCACTTGTTATTAGTATTGTTGACACATGGTTTATGGATGATGTAGCATACTTGTCTTGGTATATTATTAGAAGCACATATTGATCTTGGTGATGATTAGGAGTTGTTTTATGCTTGGTTGATGCACATCTTGGTGATATTTTTCATATGGTTGAGAGTTGTCTTGGTGATTGATCTTGGTGAGTATATCTGATTTGGTTGATAATATTGATGAGATAGGTTGTTGTGATAGGTTGTTTGGATAGATTATTGTGACAGGTTATTTGTATAGGTTTGGTACATGGTTGATGCATTTGTTTATGGTACAAGTTGATGTATGGTACATGTTGGAACAGGTTATTGGTATAGTTTTTTATAGGTTGTTTGGTACAGGTCGACTGGTACAAGTTTACAACAATATATCTCACAGTGATAGTGTGATAGTGGTTCCATCATTCTACTTCTACGTTAGGGTGGTTGGATGGGGCAAGGACAGGTGGTTGTATCCACCTTTTGGTTGTAGCTGAAGAACATAGGGGGTTATAGCCTCCTTCTGGTTGTAGCCAAAGAATTGGGGAGTTGGAGCTTCCCTCAGATTGTATCATGAGAAACTAGGGGGTTGGAGCCTCCTTCCAGTTGCAGCTGGAAAACAAAGGAATTTGGTGGTGCTTCCAATGAATTTAATTCTTAAAGACATATAATAAAAATCATTCTGTGGTTTTCCCCCTTTGGGTTTCCACGTAAAAACACTAGTGTACTGTGTATGTGTATGATTTCTCATTTTGTTGTTGTTAATTTACTCTGCAACTATTGGTTGATAATGCTACATTGATATAACACTTGCATTTTGTAGTAATAAAAAGTATTGTATTTCTCTATTACTGATTCACCCCCCCCCCCTCTCAGTAATCCAACAATTGGCAGGTTCCTTCAGGAAACAATTCAACCACTAGAAGCAGATCATGGATTATTCTGAGAGTGGAATACCATTGTTCAATGGTCATAATGGTTTAAAGTATGAGATGTGGAGTAGAAGGATGAAAGTATTTTTACATGCATAGGGGAATTATATTTGGCTATCAGTCATTACAAGATATGATAGTTCAAAAAGGGAAAAGATTGCAGCCAAGAAGGAATTGAAGAAGAATAACAAAATAGTAATGGATTTCATCTAGGAAGGATTACCTAATCCGATAAGAGAAAAGGTTGCTAAATGTTCATCAGCCAAAGAACTTTGGGATAAGTTACATGACATATATTCTTCACCCATCACAGATTCAAAAAATGCCAAAGAAGATGCAGATACATATCAAGAAGAATTGTGTTCACCATGTCAAACAGATTCAAAAGATGAAGAGTACATAATCACCAGAGGTATGTTGTTTTTCTTTAATTGTGAAAAATGTAGACATCTTGAAATAGAATTCCATGAAGGAAATGAGACAGAAAAACTAATTGAAAAGGAAGAAAATTATGAAGAATAATTTATTAGTGCTTTAGATGAACTAAGAGAAGAAAACAAGTCACTCAAGAAAGAATTGATGAAATAAAAGGAAAGTGTTCACATTTTTTAAGAAGCCTAACAGGCCATCGAGAACTTAAGAACTCAGCTATAAGAAGCTAGAAATATCGAAGAAAATCTTGAATATCAAAAATAGTATTTGGAAGACAACATAGAAGCACAGAAGGAAGAAGAAGAAATGAGATAGAATATATTGATAGATCATATTAAGGAAAGAACTAATGATCTAAACCAGCTTGAGGCAGAGTTTGGTCAAGAAGAGAAAGGAGTTGAAGAAGAAATAATCACATTAAAAATTCAGGTTGAAGAAGCGAAAAAAACAAAAGAAGTCATGAAGTCTCAGATAATGAAGAATGAAGAAGAGGTTGAGAAGCTTAAAGAAGAAGTTGTCACATTGAGAAGTAAAATTGTCAATATCAACAAGAACGTTGACGAGACAGAAACATCCACATTAGTTATAGATAATGAACAGAAGAACTCAAGGTTGCTAGAAAAGAAGAATGAAGAAAATAGAAATATTTGTGCAGAAGTACTCAAAAGAAGGAATCATGGTCAACCAGAATCTAAGAAAACTATTGAAGATACATCTTCAATAAGACCATCCCCATTCAATCCACAAAGAAGCTTCAATCATGATCATGATCAAACAAGGAAGAAATTCAGAAGGACTACACCACAAAGAAGATCATTCAATCCCATGTATGAAAATTTCTTTTATGGTCATTATTTTTACTGTACTAATTTTGGACATAAAGTTGTAGATTGAAAGGATTATAAAAGAAATGTTCAAGCAAGAAATGCCTATGTGGCCCCATGTGACATTGAATGCTACAAATTTCAAAACTATGGACACATAGTTAGTGATTGTAGAAGCATGATTGATACTTCCATGAAAGAGAACACTGATATCATATATAAGAAATTATGGATAAGAAAACATGAAGAACGGGTGAACAAATACCAGGACCCAGAGATCACAAGATTGGCAATAAAATGAGATGAAGGAAAGATGTCATATACATAAAGGTTTGGAAAATAACTGAAAGAAAAGAAGGACAAATAAATAAGGAATAGGTTCAAGAGATTGTACTTTCAGGCATTGTAGTGAAAGATGAATCCGCAGACAAAAGGAAAGAAGTCAGAGCTCAGAGAGATGATGAATCTACCAATGAAGATGATGATGAATACACATCAGAGCAAGAATTCATCTCAGCCATCCGGCTTAGAGACTCCCAGATAATATGAATAATAGATAGGGGACGTCTATGCAGTAGTTGAGATAGAACATAGAACCATCCTACGAGAAGCTTGTAGAGTTTGAGTAGACATATTCAGTGCATTCAGTTAGCAAAAGTACAATATGATAGATCAATCAATTTTAGTAGTACTTAATGATAGTACAGTGACATATGATTCAAAATTATGAATAGTTGTGTAGCAGAGTCTTGGACAGTATGGACAGAGATGGATTCGTAAGAACACTTAGCATGTTTGGAAAGATATATGACAGTGGATGAGAGCATGGATTCCAAATTGACAAATATTTTTTGGACACATGCATTGCATACAACAGTTCACATTCAAAAAAAAGTATTGCTGAGAAACAACAATGAAAAAACTCCCTACAAGCTATGGAAAATAAAGACCAGCAAATGTGAAGCACTTCAGAGTATTTGGAAGCAAATTCTATCTTGACTCTCATGTGGACAAATGCGTACTTGTTGGTTACTCAAGTACAAGGAAAGCATACAAGTGTTACAATCTGAGATTGAACAAAGTTGTGGCAAGCATCAATGTAACAATTGAGGAAACAGGTGGACGAGAATCAAAGGAAGAAGAAATTGAATGAAGATGGACATGTTACAAGGAACAAAGCTAGATTTGTATGTAAAGGATACACATAGGTTGAAGGAATCGACTTTGAAGAGACATTTTCCCCAGTTGCCAGAATGGAAGCAATCTGATTGCTCTTAGCTTATGCATGCTCCAATAATATTAAAGTGTATCATATGGATGTGAAATCATCTTTTCTGAATGGGGAACTTGAAGAAAAAGTCAACATTGAACAACCGAAAGGATTTCAGTTGTCAGAGAATGCAAATTATGTGTAAATTGAAGAAGGCCTTGTATGGTCTAAAACAATCTTCTAGAGCATGGTACTCTAGACTGGATAAATATCTACACCAGGCAGGGTTTAGAAAAATAAGTGCAGACATCAACCTCTACATCAAGATACGTCAAAGAAACCAAGGAATTTTTATTTCTCAAACTAAGTATATCATAGAAATACTAAAGAGGTACGTAATGGAAGATTGCAAACCAGCTACTACTCCTATGTAAACCAGTTGCAAATTGAGCAAAGATGATGATTCAAAGTCTACAGAACAGAGGCAATATAGGTCAATGATTGGTAGCTTACTATATGTGACAGCATCCAGACCAGATGTAATGCAAGAAGTTGGATAGGTGGCATGATTTCAAGCAGCACCAAAGGAATCACATGTCTTATCAGTGAAGCGGATTTTCATATATCTCAAAGGAATAGAAGAGTTTGGATTATAGTATCCAAAAGGAAAGTATCTAGCACTTATTGCCTACACAGATGTAGATTGAGAAGATTGCATTGATGACCGACGAAGAACAAGTGGAGCAGTGTTCTACTTGGGTGAGTATCTAGTATCATGGCTAAGCAAGAAACAATGATCACTACTACATATGGGTGGATTATTCCACGAAATGTTTCCACATTTCCATTATTTTCATGTTTTTTTTTTAAATTGGGCGAGATTTTCGTCACTATTGCCACAAAAGTTCGTAGCTATAGCGACGAATATGTTTTTTTTAAATTGGGCGGGATTTTTGTCGCTATTGCCACGAACATTCGTCGCTATATTGCCTACCTCAAAAAGAACCTGCTAACACACGTGGCTTGCAATGGTTAGTTGACTTTTTGTGGTTCAACTCATGTATTTATATCGACAATAATCGATCTATATATACTTGACTTTAAGAGACTTTGTGACACAGTTTCTATAGTTGCGACATTATTCATGGCTTTTGTTTGAGATTTTTATTTTTTCTGTCACCCACCAGTTGAACAAATCCAATTCTCGATCTACATAGCTCGGATTTTGAACTTGCAAGGTTAGTATGTTTTTTATTTATTTATTTACATATACTCATTTAACTTGTAAATTTTTGTTCAAATGAAATTTCATGTAGCTTGTTTTTTCCTTGATAATATATTATATGTGTATTACCATATTTCAAAATTGTTAGGTCATTGGTTTTTGGATCTAGTTAGTATATTATATGGAAATTCATGTGAAATGTCAAGAAAAATATTTTCCGAAGAAGTATTTTAAGAAGAGGGAAAATTACTCCATCAATAAGACAATTCAAACATTAAAAACGGATGTCATTATCAATCTAGATCAATTTGAGCCTACAATTCCTTATGTAA
>ML778188.1:1086592-1097178 GCA_009831015.1 Picea engelmannii
TAAATTGTTTACCCACATTTTCCTAGTTATTTCCCAATTTTTCAATGTATTTGGTTTGTTTAATTTTTGAAATATATATTTACTAAGTCCTATATGAGGTTTATTAATTGGCAATGTATTTTTTACTTGTTGTCCATGTTGCACTTGAAACATCACAAGGCTATGTGGTGTAATGGTTGTAAATTGCGTATCAAAATGTTGGATGATAAGATGAAAACCTCGGATTGTGGGATAACTGTAGTGTTTAATGTCACCAATGTTTCCTCTAGAAGTGACAAAAATCTGGAAGAAATTGAGAATAGGTACTATGGGCATTTGGAGGATATAATTGAGTGTTATTTTAATTCCTTTAAAATGGTTTTTTTTGAGGTGAAATGGTACATGCTACGGATGCATGAACGTGATCCCGAAAGAACTGTTATTGAGCATGATAATGGATTTACTGTGTTTAATACAAGGGCATTTGAACCGGGTACAAGGCCTTATGTTCTTCCAAGTCAATGTGAGCAAGTATTTTACTCAGAGGTACCTAGTAAAGAAGGTTGGTCATACGTTGTTAGATATGATACAAGAGGTAGACCAATAAAGTATAATCATGTAGCCGAGGATGAAGATAATAATGAGAAAGAATATCATGATTATGCATATCAGGAGCATGTGGTTGTAGTCGATGTGTCAGACGAAGAAGCTGAAGAAGATGATCATCCAAATGTAGCAGACGACAATCTCATCGATGATATCGATTACTATATTAGCGAAAATGACGTTGATGATGATGTTGATATGAATGAGCCTTTCACCAATATTGATTATGAACCAGATCCTGATACATATGTTGAGCTGGATGAAGAAGAAGATGAATGATATTTAATTGTTGAAAATAAGAGGTATGTGTTTATATCTTTTATATGATCTTTATATGTTTTTATTTTGTATAATAGAGTATATGTTACATGTTCTTTATAATTTCAAATTAGGTATGGGAAAATTGATAATTATGTGAGGGGGGGGGCATAATTAGAGCTTCCACCTTCACATGGTTGCCCCTGTTTAGTAGAGAATGAACTATTCTTGAAACCAAGAGGAGCTTTACGCAACTACACCTAATCATGTACTACTTGACCCCATTAAGGTGTGATAGTAAGTGGCTTAGGATTAGAGTTAGAACACTTAAGGCCTACTTAATAATTGGACAATGAAGTATGGCTTCAAAGAAGGAGAAATCAAAGAAGTTTAATATAACAATGTATGCACCTTGTCACCCCTGCTGCTCTGTGTAGATTCTCCTATAGGACCTTGTAGGCCTTTTTGTCTCCACTCTATTGATATCCTATATACCTACACAAGCAACCACAAGCAGAAGAGGGAAATATTTCATCATAAGCATTAATATGTCTGGGGTAAGTTTCGAAGGCCTACAAAGAGTTATCTTATAGGTTGAAAGTGAGTTTAGCAGGAAGGGAGTTTAGGTGACAGTGAGTTTTCCTTTTTCGAGTCTTTCCAACAATAAGATTTGTTATTAATCTACCTATTAGATTGAAAATCCTTTTTCTTCAGAGAGGAAGTTGCTACATGCCCATGCTAAAAAAAGACTCTACAAAAAAAGCCAATATGTTCATAGTCTAGTCAATATGTTCCATGATTTCTTTGGTTTTTTCTCCATCTTCTTCTTCCTCTGTTGCATAAATTTCTTTAAAGTTTTGCCTAGATGCTTCTTTCACTTATGTGAAACCTTCCATCTTATACCCTCTTTCTAAGTACATTATTTTAATTATATTCCTATGCCCCTGTGCTTTAGTGTTCTTGTGAAAGAAAGAAGTGTTTCTATCTCCCGCTTTCAACCAAAGGCTCCATGATCTTAATCACCATTCTTCTTCCTCCTTTCTAAATACCGCATGCAACTTTTGGCTCATGTCTCTTTCTTCCTATAACATGTGCTCAGTGACCTCCTCCTCTTCCATTTGTTTTTGTATTCCTTCTAGTTGTTTTTGACATTCTTTCCTTTCTTTCTCTAGAGGAATATATAATATTTTAACCCAATACTTCAGAATCTGTTTGAATACCTTTAGTTTAGATTTCTAGATATAGTTCGGAGACCCTGTAATTGGTTTCTCCCAAGTATCCTCTACAAGAGCCATAACTTCCCCCTTTTGAATCCAAAGAGGGTTAAATATAAAAGGAATGGGCCCAAAATTTTCTAAGGGTTCAAAGGTTAGACCAATAGGCTTATGATCGAAGACAACAAAAGGTATAATTTTAGAAGAGATAATATAATTAGAGATTAAAAATAACTATGAATGAGAAACCTATCCAAACGAGCCACAATGAAACTAGGATTCACTCTTTTATTACTCCAAGTATACTTTCCTTTGGTTGGTTTTACATCTGAAAGATCCCAATCAGAAATTAAGTCCTCCATTCTTTCTCTCATGGGGTCATGAACTATATTACCTCCCTTTTTCTATGATTTTATCAAAATAGTGTTGAAATCCTCAACCACAATGCTAGAGTTTGAACCATACTTTTTTCCAACCACCTGTAAGGAATCCAAGAAACCAACTTTTTATGGGTATCTCATTGTCATGTAGACATTAATAAGGGTAAAGGGCATACCTAAATGGTGAATATGAGTCAAAATCCAATGTTTCAAGCTTCAAGATGTTTCAATTTAAATTTTGGTTTTGTCTCGTAGAGTGATTATTCATTTTGATGCTCCTTTTGAAACAATTGCTATCTCTTTGTTGTTTTTTTCCAAATATTTTTCCCTATTTGAAATTCTTCTACTTCCTCCAATTTAGTCTCTTGAATAAGAATTATAGTTGGTTTTTCTACTCTTATTAGATCTCTTAGAGCGTCTTCCTTACTTTTTCTACCTCAAGCTCTGCAATTCCAAGAGAGTACTATCATACTTACACTATGGAAGGAGGAGCACCTATTGAGGGATCTAGAGGTGTTGGAGCTTCATGATCCATGCTTCGTTTTCCTACAAAGACACCCTTTATTGTTTGTTGGATCCCCATTGCTTTATTTATATTTATGGTTTCTTCTCTCTTTTCCTTGTGAAATTTCCTTCCTACTTTTTTCGTTGATATTTTCTTCCTACTTTTTTGGTTGATTTTTCTTCTTGTATCTTCTCTTCTTCTAGAGATTGTTGTGATTTCGTTCTTGTTACTACATTCCCTTGTTGAATAGGAGTTTTCATAGCAACTGGGTCTTGTTCCTCTTGCCTCTCATCTTCCAATATTCCCTCCTCTATTTGTTGGGGATGACATTTAATTCCTCTTGTTAGTTGGAAAGCCAACCATAATTTCATCAATTCTCTCATTTCCATTTATTTATTCTATCATTCTCATGTTTATGCAAAAAAATTATCATGTCATGCCCTCCTTGCCAATCATCAACCAATCTAAAATTAACAATAACTAGCACTATAAAAGGGTAAATTTCTGATGGGAAATATATGGTTCTAGGAGAGCTTAAAGGTTAGGAAAGTTAGAAACCTTCACCCATTGTGTATTTTCCACTCTATGGATGCTTGAGAGACAAGCATTAAATTATTGCAGGGAATTTCTAGAAAGCATTCAATATATTGGGCTTTTTCTACTCACACTAAAGAGCACTAGAGGAAATAATATCCCTAATGGGTTGTTGGGCACAGAAAGGGAAAATATTCCTTGTATTATGTGGAGCAGTGGAAGAAATTATCATGGCTATTTGACAATTGGATTAGGTGCCTAGATCTCTTTTAAAAATCATATTGGCCAAGCATTAGATTAAGTGGGTTGGCTTGAGTGAGCTAGAATCTTGTAGCTTGGTTCCTTCACGCTAGTGGCCTCATAGCCATTATTGAGGATGGTATACAAGTTTGATTCCTATGGTTGGGTGGAAAATTTCTTGTACACAACAAGTTTCTTGCACATATTCCTGCTAAAAGATAAGTGCTCTATTCTTATTTATGAATCTGTAAAATGGATGTTGTTTTATGTTAGAAAAATATATATGATTGCATGCTAATATGTGTGTTTGATTAACTATGAACATAGGCACTAGCCTACCATGAAATAGTTAGTCTATGCTAGTAAATTTCAATGCATTACATTAATTCACACTGTACATACATTTTTAACCAATTTTAGGCTTTCATGGGAGACATGCCTTTGTTTGTCAAGGTGAGTGGGTCTATGAGGCCAGAATTTGAATGCCCTGATTCGTGGCTACCTATCCCATGGTTATGAGTGTTGGGTGAGTATGCTACACTTTTTTTATGGAAAATGATTATGAGAAGGAAATATATAGATAATTTAAGCATTGAAGAGTGGATTAGGAGTATAAAGAAATCAATTTTAGGAGGTATGGTTTTCTATAAGGATTTGTTGGAATCATATCCTCTCATAGGAGAACAACTTCCATGGTTTATAGGAAATGGTCAACACGTTCGCGTTAGAATTGACCCCTCAATTGGAAGTATGGAAGTCCCAATACTATCCCACCTTCTAGTTGATACCCTTCATGCTAAAAATGAGTTCTTCTTAGCAAATGTTTATGAAAGGGACAAAGTGAATAGACAAACCATAGGATGGAAGGGAGTATATGAGATAATTATATTCAATAACATGTCAAATTAATGGAACCAATATGTAGAGGCCCTATAGGAAATTTGAATTCTACTTGGGAATCATCTAGACATATTGGTATGGGTAATAAACAAAGTGGGAGGATATTATCAATCCAAACAAGGTATATTGCAACAATGCATAATATGAAAAGGACTAAAACTTGGAATTGGAATCTTATTTGGCAATTATAAGCCCCAACAAAGACAAGATTATTTCTCTACCAACAATAAGATTTGTTATTCTTTTGCCTATTAGATTGAAAATCCTTTTCCTTCAGACAGGAAGTTGCTACATACCCATGCTCAAAAATGACTCTGCAAAAAAAACCAATATGTTCATAGTCTAGTCAATGTGTCCAACTACAATTCTTGTACTCCAATACAATTTGGCCACGAAGACCTTTGCACAATTCTACATAAATTTAGATTTGGGCATAAGTTGAGGATGTGACCCTCCCAAATTTTTAATAGTGTATGAAAAGTCTTATCGATGGTCACAACAGATTTAATGCCCTTATATTCCAGAATGACACTGAGAAATCTTACCCAAATTACGACCTCTGAAAATTACCTCAAATGTAAGTTGAATTCAAGAAAACATAGCTTTATAAAGCACCCTACATTATACATGAACCAATTAGAGCCATTGTCTATAACATGTGCGAAATTAAACTCAATGATAAATCCTAGGAAGGAAAACCCTTTAGAATATATGGATCCTAATCAATGTCATCAAAAAAGAATCCCAAGAAGTATATATCCACTTACGAAGATTGTTTAGTGATGTACATAAGCCATTAAGGCTAGAGACTAGTGAGTGATTTAGATTTTAGTCTTCTCCCTTCTTGGAAAATATAGGACCGTGTTTCAAAATCATAACCGAGGTTTCCTTATCCACACAAAAGGATGTTGGCATGTTTACAGGCAAAGTGTGCTTGTCATTGATGGAAAGAATAGCAGCGATGATGACATGTTTACAATCAAGAACAATAGCGATGTTGGCATATTGGCAGCAATGACAGCAAACCGGAAAGCAAAAATGATAGCATCAGGAATGACGAGACCATGAGAAATTGTTGTCTACTAGCTAAGGAGGACAAGCATAGGGAACAGAGTTGGAGTTTCCAGATAGCCAGAAGTTATCATGAAGGTCACAAGGAGCATGCGCAGGATTCCTTAGAATCCGTGAGTTTGCAGAAGGAATCAAATCTTAGGAGGAAGAGCGCAGAGTTGCACGCTGAGCGCAAGTGTGTGCCAGGGCCAAGGTTAACTTCATTGCCAAAGCTCAGGAGAGATAACATTTTTAGAAATGAAAATGAGTCCCAAAGTCATCAGGACTCGTAGAAGGATCAAAGTTCAAGGCCTTTGACACTTAGAAATTCTTTGAAGACGGGAGGAAGCGTAAGCTCGGGAGGAGGAGTGACAGTGGTCATTGGATCGAACACTGTGAAGAATCTGGACCGTTAGATTAGATTCCAGACAAGAGGAACGAGTGCACAAGAGAGGAACATATCTCATCCATTAGATCTGAGTGAAAAGGACTAGAAACTGTTAGATCCAATGGATTTGCAAGGAGGATAAGCTCCAGAGGAATACCCAACAACCGTCAGATTGAATTAGTGGAAGGACGGGATAAGAAAGGCTTGAGATCTGAGATATCGATCGTTCGAATACCCGTCAGCCGTCAGATCAAACCTGAATTCTCGTCAGTCGTCAGATCATTTGGATAGGATAAGCGGGGCTAAAGGGTTGAGAATTTAATTATCTGAATACCTGTCAGCCGTCAGATCATTTTCGAGTGGAAGGACAGGATAATCTAGAAGAGTTGCATCCCAGACAAATCAATCCATTGATCTAAGACCTTGAACAAACTACTATCATTTGTTTCGGGTCTAAATATGTGAGGAGGTTATGCTCTGGAAAAATCTCACTTCAAGTTTCAAGTTGAGATTTGAAATCTCTGAAGTCCGAAGAGCCGAAATAACTCCTCGACCGTCAGACCATCCGAAGTAAATTTTGGTCATTAGATCATTCTAAAGTGGAAGGACATGATAAGTTAGAAGAAGGGTGCACTAATCTCAACGGTCGTTAATCGGGCACTCAGATCTATGGTCGACAAGGCATATCGGACCCCCCCCCCCCTCCGACTTTTCTGCCTTTAACCGTGGGGGCCAGGGGGGGGGTCCGAGTTGGTGGTATTTTCCATGTGGGACCCTCATACGTGTCACCCTCCTATCAACTCAGACCCCCCTCTCTCATTACCACTTACCACCTAACCCCCCCTCCGAGTAAAATACCAAACTACTCATACATACCACCTCTGCACTCCAACGCCACACTCCACTACCTACTACACGTCACACTCCACTACCGTGCTCTACCTCCACACCCCACTACACTACCTACACGTCTCACCCATGTCAGGAGACCACCTCATAAAGGACATGTGGGAGACCATGTTAGCAAGGACATGTGGTAGACCACATAAGCAAGGAAACATGGCAGTAATCTGCATACTTCGAGGAGAAGTAAAGTTTGAGACTTGATATTTCAGAAGTCCAGAGACCCGAAGGAGATATCGACCGTTGATCAAGGAAGGGACTGCATAACCATTTATCTAGTTGAAAGGTCAAATTCTCAAAGTGAATGAGGACCGTTGATCCGAGAGGGACACGTGTCAATGGATTGTCAACTCCAGAAGTTTGGCGTATGGGAAAAGCGAGGTTTGAGATTTGAAACTCTTGGAGCTCGGATCACGAAGTAAATATCAGTCGTTGATTTAGGAAGGGTAGATCTGATCTGCAGACTTGAGTGGACAGCTCTGAACCGTCAGTTCAGGAGCACCGTCAATATTGTGAGATCGACGATCCCGTTGCATTATGGGGCCAGAACATGCTCGTGTCTTAATTTTTTGTGAGCGGGCCGCAATCGAAACCACGGTTTTGGAGAAAGGACACGTGGAGGCTCGTAGTGAATTACGGGGAGAAAATTGGGTTGCCCTCAAACCGGCTTTGGACGCGCCCGCAATCACGTGGTCACATGAGATCATCGCCCAAGGTCATATCAAGAAACGGAGCTAGCGCTCACTAGACCAAGATCGAGAAGCACCCTTTGAATAGGCATTTGGCCACAGCCATGGTCACATCAGCGAAGGTTAAGGGAGGAGCTAGCATGTCACTAGGCTCCACATCGGGATTTTGGGAGTTGGGAGAATCAAGGTGACTCATAGAAAAAAATCCAAAACACGAATTCACGAAGCACCTTTTGGATAGGCGTCTAATCACAGCTCGTAGTCACGTGAAAGGAAGGGGCTTAGCTAGAAAATATAGCACCCACTATGAATTTTTATCAGGAAGGGAAAAGGCGCCAAAGGGATGAGCGCATGTAGGTTCTCTCTGTAACTACCAGAACAGAGTGATTGTATCTTCCAGATAATTTGAAGAGCTTCAAGGTGATCGCTAGAGGAGCTGAAGACTCTCGAGGTAACTGCCAGTGGAATGAAGACTCATCATAGATACAATTGACAGATGGAAAAGTGTCAAAGAATTAAACTGCCAGAGAAGCCAGAGAATCTCAAGATAATGCCCGCTAATGATGAACAAACTCAGTATAATCGCCAGAGAGAATGAAGAGTTGTGTGTATGATCTGGTAGAGGACTTGGCATGATACATATACGCAGAACAAAGAAGAGATGGTTGCTTCTTTTGATAGTTATTCATGCGGGTAGAATAAGGTTGTGCGCAGGAGATGAAGCACACACAAGAGGCATAGTGCATAGAATGGCAATGGTGCATAGATCATAAGACGCAGAAGAAAGAGATAGAACAGAGATACATATATGAGAGAGGAAGAGAAATCCTAGGTGCTCATCCAGAGACAGAGTAGAAGAACAGAAAGTGCAAGAATATGCGAGTAGGAAGAGATTGATGCAAGCAGAGCACAACAATGTAGCAGAACAGTGATAAGACTGGTAAGCCATTGTTAAATAATATACCACTATATAAATTTTAGTAACAAAGATTTATATCTCAAGGTGGTAGGGTGGTGCTATGGAGGATTGTTGTCCTCAGAGTTTCAAGTGGGTGCTTGAACACAGGGAGTTGTATCTCCCATCTGGTTGCAGCTAGAAAAACCAGGGTGGTAGGGTGGTGCAAGGGAGAACTATTGTTCTCTGTTATACAGGTTGGTTCTTGTGTAACTGGAAGTTGATGCTTCCATCCAGTTGGTGTTGGAACACTCAGGGAGTTGGTGCTTCCTTCTAGTGGGTGTTAGAGAATCAAGAGAGTTGGTGTTCTCAGTAAGTTGTAGCTTGTACAGGTTGGTTCCTATGTGACTGGGAATTGGTGTTTCCATCCAGTTGGTACTGGAACATAAAGAGAGTTGGTGCTTCCTTCTAGTGGGTGCTAGAGAAACCAAAGATTTGGTGCTCTCAGCAAGTTGTTGCTTGTAAAACATAGGTGGTAGCCTCAAAAGGACTTGGTTCTCATAAGAATGATAATGTACAGAAAATAAATATTACGTATCATATCAAATAGAAGAGGTTTTCTCCCTTTATGGGTTTCCTCAAGAATATTTGTCTCTGTGTATTTCATGTGTGTGATTCCTACACATAGTTTCCAACAGTACTACCCTGTTGGAAACTATGAGGACCAGTATATGAGATGGACCACACTGTGGAAAGAGAGGGGCCAATCAGTTCCGGAGTTCACCAATAGCTTCCATACCTTGCGCACCAAGCTGGGTATCAAAGACTCCGAACGACATTTGGTTCTGAAATACCATGGGGCTCTACACAGATACATCCAAACTGAAATGGATTTTTTGGACATCTCATCACTCGGTGCTGCCTATTGATATGTTGTTAAAATCGAGCAGAAATTTAAGCACCAGAACAAACGAGAGTTCGGGTCTACAAATCCACAACAACCAAAGTATGACAAAGACAGCCCTAACAAACAGTCTCCCGAAAACCAGTCCAAGCCACAGGAAAAGAAGGGTCACGGGAAGACAAAGAAGGACACCGGAAAATGGTGTGATTTCCACAAAATCCCCTGGCACAACACCGATGAATGTCGCTCAAAACAGTCATTGGTGGCCGAGATCAAAGACAAGGAGCCGAACCCTGATTCTGAATCTGATTCTGAAAATACTGGTAAAAGACAGATCATCGACGCAGACCCCACTGCTATTGTCGCAACCGTAGCAATTCAACTAGAAGAACCAACAGATCCAGAAGAGGGGGAGAGCCTTTTTCATTCACAGATGTGGGTGAAGGGGACCCTGCTGCATTTTATTGTTGATAGTGGAAGCCAGAAGAACCTCATCTCAGCAGAGGTCATCAAACAGTTGGGATTGTCGACAACACCACACCCGCAACCATACAGCATCGAGTGGCTTTGCCAAGGACGAGATCTTCGTGTCAGCCAGCAGTGTCGATTGTCATACGGCATCCAACCCTTCAAGGATGAGGTATTATGTGATGTTTCCCCAATGGATGTCTGTGATGTTCTCTTGGGCCAGCCATATATGTGGAAACGCCATGCTATCTATGAGTCTCAACCCCGTAGTGTCATTATTACTCTTGGGGGTCATCTCTATAGGATACCAGAGGTAGTTCCAACTACTACCCCACCTAAATAGTGCTGCAAGGTAGTATATCATACTACAAAATTCATCTTCTCCAAAATCTGTTCAAAGGGTGAACAGAAGGATACTGCAACCACCACAGCTTCGGCCCAAGCACCTTCTATCCAAGAAAAACAGGTCAACAAGGTTGTAGCAAAGCACGAAGATTCCTTCTGCACACAGTCATCTAAAATAGCCATAATGGTTAAAAAGGTCCAAACCTTCCAGCCAAAGGTTCATGATAGCCTTCAACAAGCTAAGCAACACCACTTCTCCAGCAAGGCAAGCAGATCACCAAGATTCAGATTCAACAATCACTTTCCCCTCTCCCCCGGGAACTCAACG
>ML778188.1:1097228-1155549 GCA_009831015.1 Picea engelmannii
TCTCAGAGATAAGCTGCCACCATTCTAGCGAGTCTTTCACTCTGTATTTTTACAGTCTCTGTACATTTCTCTGATTAATAGAAATCATGTATTACTGTATATCTGTGTTTATGGTTGCATCTCTGATACATTTCTGTTATATTTCTTTATTATATCTACGCTCTCATTTCGTGCCGAAAATAATCCGGATCAAAAAATGCCAACACATGGAAAAAGAAAGATAGTGAAAAATGTGGTCTAGTACTTTCAACTCAAAAACAAAAAGACCCATGGTATATAGGCAATGGATGTTCCAAACACATTGTAATACCCCTAGGTCGAACCCAATTGTAATGTAAATGAAAATGTACTTAAGCTGGTGAGTTGTTTAATATCATTTTGTATGCACATTTCATGGCATAGTACGCGTATGTACTGCGTAGTAAAATGAGGAAGTTTTCACATTCCTAGATACCGCACGCAGCAACACAAGTGCGTGAGATTTTGAGGCCATGAACCTTTTGCGTATATGTTGTGTTTATAGGCTTGTGATCCAGTTATTATAAGCTAGGATGATTATGTTTTGATTAGGCCGGAGAGCCTAGATGTTAAAGGCCAATGCGTCTATTTTTGTATATGTCTCATAATTAATATAAAATACATCATTGCGTGTAGACCGACCACGATAAAAGAGATGGGGGACTAAACTCCACTAGTTAGGGAAAGGGAGGGGATAAGTTAAGGAAAGGGGATAAGCTAGGGAGCTTAATCCAAAAAGGAATATTATATTAATATTTCTTAAATACAAAGTATGGATAATTATTTTATCCTAAGTTCTAAAGTTGGGGACAAGTGGGCCAAAGTAGCTCCCAACATGACATGTGTCAAGTTGGGGACATGCATACATATTTTTGGGACTTAGTTCATTTACTATTATCTTTTCCATCATTTTCACCATCATTCAGCCATGCCATGAGCATTCACTCTCATTGAGTTATCCTTCGTATCTTCATGACTGCACCTGAACCTGTATCCATAGCCTTTTCTGTTCGTGTAGTTGGTTAGCTTGAGAGTTGGACTGAAGAAGCAGGTTGTCAGGCTCGTGGGATATTGAAGAGGTGGGTTGTCAGGCCCGTTAGCAATTTATCTGTGGGTGAGATAATTGCTAGGAATTGATTTCCTGAAGGTGCTAAACTGCAGTTACAGTGCTCTGAGACTTCCTGTCTGGCCTATTGCTGAAGCCGGAAAAGGAAGTGGGGCAGTCGAAGGACTGTTGAGCAGAGAAGGGGCACACTTCTTGGGTGGGATAGGCATGTAGGGAATGAGGGATTGTAGGTTATTAGTTTGATTTGGCACCTGTGACAGAGTCTTTCATGTTGTCTATGAGCCTTTAGCCTAGTTAGGAATCCCTTTACCTGGGTGGAGTTTAGTCCCAACTCGGGGGTGACTCACTGTTGAGAGTGATGAGCAGTGTGGTCTACGGCTAGGAGGTTCATGGAAGTTCTGCACACAGTTGGTGACATTCTTACCAAGATAAGTGCCAATTGTGTGATAAATTTACATGCTGCATTGTTATTTACGTGCTTATGTGTATGGGTTATCATATGTGTGGTTATAACTGTGTTTATTTTTATGGGTATTTCCTATATATGTTTACTATTATTTCAGTGTGAATCTGTGTATTTACAGAGGTATTTGTATGTTACATATTATATATAATGCTTCCGCAAGAGTTCTGTGTGTATATATTTTAATTGCATACAATTTGAAAAAATTATGTGGCATAACTCAGTTAGATGTTGGGTATGTTACAGTATGTTCCGCAGAGGGAACGTAAGAGTTCTCTAGCGTAGCATGGCCTGGCATGGATGGTCGGGAACATTACAAAATGGTATCAGAGCTTTAGTTTTCAACACTGAGCCTGGATGGGCTGAGCAAGTTGAGTTGAAGTGAAATTTCATAGAGGATTTATTTCGAAGTGGCCAAATTTCAGTTTTCAGTTTGTAGAGCATCCATGGTAAAAAGTAACAGCAACTGGGCGGAATTGGGGAAAAGCCCCAATTTATTTTGTTAAATTCATGGGAAAATGGAAAAATTTGGCCGAGTGATGCTACATTCTTGATTTAATAGTTGTTCTAGCAAATTTGGATCTAGAATGGGTCGAATTTGAAGTTACAGTGAAGCCATGACAGATGGAGCGAGTTTAGTGGTTAAAATTCTCAATTCGCGAATTGATTTTGGATAAATTCATTCCAGAAATGTCAACTTACAATGATTTGTTGTTGCATAGGTTGAAATGGTGTTATCGGGGTGAAATTGAACAAATTTCATGGTTGCAGAATGTCGATGGAAAATTGGGGAAAAAGTTAAGCCAAAAGCCCCAATTTATGCAGCGAAATTCACGAGGAATTGATGCGCATAAAAATGAATGTGCACAGGTGGGCACACTAAAAATGCATGATGTGCAGTGAAAAGCTTGTGAAAGGTAAAACTCAGCATTGTGCGGCAAGACATTGGTGTGCTGGTGCGCGTGCTAAATTTTGGTACCGCGCAAAAAAATAGTGGGTTCCTAGTGCGCGCACTAAATTTTGGCGCCGCGCGGAAAAATGTTTGTGTCTGGGTGTGCATGATAAATTTAGCATTGTGCAGTGTGCATACTGATAAGAAGTATGCACAGTTTTCACACTCATAATAATGGTGTGCATGGTGTGCGTAGTATTGGCACAGCGCAGTGGAGTATGGTAGTTGTGTGCGCAATGTGGTAAATGTTGTCGCGCGACAGTTTAGTTAGTGGTGCGCACAGAGTTTTGGGGCATGGTGGAGACATATTAAACTCTGGCATGGTGCAGCACGTAGAGTGAAATGTGCACGGAATATTAGCACGTGATACAAAAACTGTGTGCAACAGGTAATAGTGCAAGAACCAAAACTACGTGCAGTGAATTTTGGCACACGACATAAAAGTAGTGCGCGCAAGTTATTAGCGTGACAGAGAAGTGATACACAGTGGTTTTAAAGTGCGCGAAGCATGATTTACATTGTTTTGTTGTTGTGCATGGTGAATATGGGTTTAAAGGTTGAAATTTGTGCACGCGAAGTTGTTTGAAAGATGAACAACAACAGAAAACCAGTGATTTTATGCAGCGTTTTATATCATTTGAGAATCATCTTTTTGCATTACGTTTTTGAGGTCCTTAAGAGCATTTTTAGCAACTCAAAAACCACAAGACAAAGTTGTGTTGAAGGTACACTTTTTCTCTATAGCTCAAATAAAAGATCTTGGAGAGAGATTTCTAATGGTGTAAAACATTCGTCAAATGGAGCTTTTATGAGAAAGTTACAGCACAAATAGTGAAGGGTAAATTTTAAGACCCAACTAACTTCAAGAAGCCATAAACTTCTGCTATGGAGTCAGATTGAGGCACAGGAGCAGTCAATGGAAATATATTGAGCCATAGAAGATATTCCCAGAGTTCAATTAAATTTATAGGCATGTTAAAAGTGTTTAATATGGAAAATAAGGAACTTGTAGCATACCAATTACAATATGGTATTTTGGTCTGGAATTTCAACAGGCTGTAATTAGCATCCTAGGACCTAGAATGAGGTGAAACTAGGATAGAATGTCCATAAGATGTATATGAAGAAACCCAATTGAGATCCTATGAAAATTCCAAAGGAGTAGGTGCAAAAATTCATATTTATAGTGCAGAGTTGCGGCAAGTTGAAAAGTGAGAAGAAAAATTAATGGGAAAATTTCAAATAGACATACTTTCTGCTCAAGACTCAGAATTGAACATGGGAGCAGGAATTGGAAAGGTGTTGGAAAGTGGAATTTAAATATCCACCCAGAAAATTGATTGGGGAATTTAATTTTCCAGGAAATCAGAAGAAAGAATTCTGATATATATTATTGAACCAAAATGGTTCATATTTTCATGAAATTGTTGAAACAGTTAGCCTGACAAAGTTTTGTTGGCTGCACATTTTGCAGAGTTAACAAAAATTAGATCAGTTCAAGATCAGCAAAGAGTCTAGAGTAATGGAAGAGGAATAAGGGACTTATAGTCAGGAGGATGAGATTAGAGGGATGGATGTCCATTTGGGCATTGAAGGAACAAACTCCAATGGACATGGAGAAGGAAGAGATGAAAACATATGGCTGAGACCATTAAAAATTTACAGAAGGATGTCCAAAGCCATAAAGCTGATAATGAAATAATTATGGAAGCCAAGGAGTAGCAGGATGACTTCAACATTAAGTTATTGCAGAGCTTGAACAAAATAGAAAAGAAATTGGATAAGGAGAGTTGCTCAAGCAAATCTGGAAGTCACGGGCCTTCTTATGAGAAAAGAAGAGAGAGAAGTGTTAGTAGACATCACCACCACTCCCCGAGGCATTCCAATAAGAGAGAACACAACAACTCAAGCCCATCCCCTGTCAGAAAGCATAGGAGGTCTGGGGTGGATGAGCTACGAGGAGAAATGAACAAAATCAAACCTCCTACATTTGATGGTGAGCACAAAAAGGATGAAGATGCAGAGACATGGTTGTTGGGCATGAGAAAGTATTTTCAATTCCATAATTATGCTTCTCATGTAGAAGGTAGAATTTCTATCTATCAACTCAAGGGAAAGGCATCCATGTGGTGGGATCAGCTTGTGCAGGTGTAGCACATTAAAGAGAAAAATGTCACTTGGAGGGAATTCAAGAAGTATTTTGAGAAGAAATACTTGACTAAGAGATACTATGACAAGAAAATGAAAGAGTTCTTTGAACTCAAGCTTGGGAGTATTACCATGGATGAATATGAAAGAAGGTTTTTAGAACTGTTGAAGAATGTCTCTTTCATCAAGGATGAGACGGTTAAGATTCAGAGGTATTTGAGTGGATTGTCATCATTTATCAGTGACAAAATACAGTATGATGATCCCAAGACATTGGAGGATACCATAAGGTGAGCTAAATGCCTTTATGATCAGCAAAAATCAAGGCCAACTTTCCAAAAATCTTGGGAAGACAAAAAGAAATTCAAGGTGGATCAGAGGAAGAAGGGATATAAGCCACCATTCCTCATAAATAATCCATAGGGACAACAAAATCCTAGAGAACCTAGAATGATTGAGATAGGGGATCAAAGGCCAAGACATCCACCTATTCAATGTTGGGGTTGTAAAGGGGATCATATGTTCATAGATTGTCCTCACAGAGGTGAAAAAGGGAGAACTTCTCACAATGTACAACAAGTTGAAACAGTGGAGGACATGGGTAGAAATGTGCCAAGGATATATGCAACCGTAGACAACAAGCAAGCAGAGTATCAGTCACATATGATTGAAGTGGAAGGTATGATCAACAACCAAACCATTGTTATTTTAATTGATTCAGGAGCTAGTCATTGTTATATAGGTCCTAAGATGGTGGAAAATTTGCATTTTCCAATAAGAAAGCATGGAAAATCTTGGTTGGTACAGCTGGCTACAGGAGCCAAAAGAAAAGTTAATGAGATGGTTAAGTCATGTCTTATGGACATGAATGGACTGAACATCAGGGCATATTTGAACATCTTGCCTTTAGGTTCCTATGACTGTCTAATTGGGATTTATTGGCTGGACCAACATCATGCCATCCTAGACTGTCATAAAAAGGCCTTTCCTTGCTTGGATGAGGAAGGGACCCTAAGAAAGGTGCAGGGAATTCCAAAGGCAATAATCATTCGAGAAATTTCAACATTGCAACTGAAGAGATGTTACAGAAAAGGGTGTCAAATATTTGCAGCTCATATGGAAGAGACACCTAAGGATAAGGTGCCAAATTTGGAAGATCATGTAGTCTTTGAAGAGTTTGAAGATGTGTTCAAGAAGGTACCGGGACTACCCCCAAAGAGAGATATGGATTTCTCTATAAATTTAATGCCTGGAGCAGCTCCAGTGTCAAAGACTCCTTATAGAATGAGTACACCAGAGTTGAAGGAGTTGTAAATGCAGCTTGAAGAACTTTTGAAGAAGGGGTATATACACCCAAGTGTGTCACCTTGGGGTTCCCTAGTCTTGTTTGTGAAGAAGAAAGTTGGAACATTAAGATTGTGCATTGATTTTGGATAGTTGAATAAAGTGACTGTAAAGAACAAGTATCCTCTGCTAAGGATTGATGATCTCTTTGATCAATTGAAGGATGCCAAGATATTTTCAAAGATAGATCTCATGTGAGGATTAAAGAGGAAGATGTCAGCAAGACCACCTTCAGGACAAGGTATGTTCATTATGAGTTCACAGTGGTTCCATTTGGGTTGTCAAATGCACCAGTTGTTTTCATGTGCTTAATGAATGGTGTTTTTCGAGAATATTTAGACAAGTTTGTCATTGTCTTTTTGGATGACATTATTATATATTCCAAATCAGAAGAAGAGCATGAACATCATTTCAGGATGGTGTTGCAAGTGTTAAGAGAGAATCAGTTGTATGCCAAGTTGAGCAAGTGTTCATTTTATCAGAAGCAAATTCATTATTTGGGGCATATCATTTCAAAGGATGGAATAGCAGTGGATCCTGAGAAGATTGAAGCCAAGAATGTGATAGAGTTCAGATCATTCATGGGCCTCGCAGGCTACTATAGGAGATTTATTGAAGTATTCTCAAATATTTCACACCCAATCACTTCCTTACAAAAGAAGGGTGTGAAGTTTCAGTGGACATTGGATTGTGAAAAGAGTTTCCAACACTTGAAAAAAATATTAAAAAGTGTTCCAATACTAAGGATTGCAGACCCAAATGAAGACTTCATTGTATGCACAGATGCATGTAAAAAAGGACTTGGTGGAGTCCTCATTCAAAATGGGTTTGTTATATCTTATGAGTCAAGGAAGTTGAAAGAGCATGAAAGACACTATGCCACTCACGATTTGGAGTTAGCATCCATAGTGCATGCCCTAAGGAAATGGGGACACTACCTCATGGGGAAAAGGTTTGAGCTAAGAACAGACCATAATGGTCTGAATTATTTATTTGATCAACCAACTCTAAATGTTAAGCAAAGCAGATGGTTAGAATTTCTAAGTGAATATGAATTTAATATAAATCATATCAAAGGGAAAGAGAACAAAGTGGTTGATGCACTCAGAAGAAGAGTACATGAATTGCATGCTATAGCCATTAGCATGTACCAATCAGATTTGAAAGACAGAATTATAGAGGTTGCCAAATTAGATTTGCATTACAAGGAATTAGTGGCAAAATTACAGCAAGGTATTTTTCAGCAGAAAATTGAGGAATATAAGCTAGATAATGATGAAATTCTCATGTACAGGGGCAGAATTTATGTACCAAATTCCCAGGAGTTGAAAAATATGATATTGAGAGAAATGCATAATGTGCCTTATGTTGAGCACCCAGGATATCAGAAAACTATTGCAGCTGTCAAAAGCCAATATTATTGGCCAGACATGAAGAAAGAGGTTGTTGATTTTATTGTCAAATGTTTGGAATGTCAAAAGGTAAAGGATGAGCATAGACACCCAGCTGGTTTGATACAGCCATTACCCATTCCTGAGTGGAAATGGGAAGTTGTAACAATAGATTCCATCACCAAACTTCCCAGAAAAAACAAGCAACATGATTCTATCATGGTAGTGGTGGATACGCTTACTAAGGCTGCCCATTTTGTTCTAGTTAAGCTCACTCACAAGGCAATGAACATTGTTGATGTTTATATGAAATAAATTGCTAGATTACATGGAATACCCAAGACAATTGTATCTGACAGATATCCAAAATTTACCTCAACATTTTTGAAAGGATTATTTAATGGATTTGGAACAAATTTGAATTTTAGTACAGCTTATCATCCAGAATCAGATGAACAAACAGAGAGGGTAAATCAAGTGATTGAAGATATGTTGAAGATGTATGTGATGGATAAACCATCAAAATGGGAAGACTGCCTACACTTGGTAGAGTTTTCTTATAACAATGGGTACCAAGCATCTCTAAATATGAGCACATTTGAGGCACTTTATGGCAGAAAGTGCAACGCACCGGTAAGCTGGGATAACCCAGCAGACAGAGCAATGGTTGGACCAGATTTGCTCAAGGAAATGGAGGAGCAAATGATAAAAAAAAAAAAAAAAAATTAAGGTTGCCCAAGATAGGAAGAAAGTTTATGTTGATAAGGGCAGAACTCACAGGGAATTTAAAGTGGGTGATCATGTATTTTTGAAAGTGAAGGCCAACAGAAGTTCCAAGAAATTGGGAATTTGTTCAAAGTTGGGAGCTCGCTATTGTGGGCTGTTTGAAATCCTAGAGAGGATTGGTCCAGTAGCTTATATGATTGCATTTACTGCATCTATGTATGTTCATAATGTATTCCATGTATCATTACTCAAGAAATATACCTGATGTTAATCATGTTATTGATTGGAATGTGATTCATGTGGAACAAAAAGGTGCTTTTCAAGTGCATCCGGTGCGCATTCTGGACCAGAAATTCAAACAACTATGGAATCGACCCATAGGGCTTGTAAAGGTCCAATGGACCTGGTACGGTCCTGAGGATGCTACTTGGGAGCATGAGGATGCAATGCGAGCATAATACCCGCATCGTTTTGAGGATTTTTGAAATTTTGTTATATATGGGTACATGATGCACTGAGGACAGTGCATAAATAAGGGGAGGGGATTGTAATACCCCTAGGTCGAACCCAATTGTAATGTAAATGAAAATGTACTTAAGATGGTGAGTTGTTTAATATCATTTTTTATGCATATTTCATGGCATAGTACGCGCATGTATTGCGCAATAAAATGAGGAAGTTTGCACATTCCTAGATACTGCGCGCAACAACATAAGTGTGTGTGATTTTGAGGCCATGAGCCTTTTGTGTATATGCTGCATTTATAGGCTAGTGAGATAGTTATTATAATCTAGGATGCTTATGTTTTGATTAGGCTGGAGAGCCTAGATGTTAAAGGCCAGTGCGCCTATTTTTGTATATGTCTCATAATTAATATAAAATACATCGTTGTGCGTAGACTGACCAYGATAAAAGAGATGGGGGAATAAAATCCACTAGTTATGGAAAGGGAGGGGATAAGTTAAGGAAAGGGGCTAAGCTAGGGAGCTTAAGCCAAAAAGGAATATTATATTAATATTTCTTAAATATAAAGTATGGATAATTATTTTATCCTAAGTTCTAAAGTTGGGGACAAGTGGGCCAAAGTAGCTCCCAACRTGACAAGTGTCAAGTGGTAGGTTGGGACTTAGTTCATTTCCTATCATTATTTCCATCATTCCTACCATCATTTAGCCATGCCATGAGCATTCACTCTCATTGAGTTATCCTTTGTATCTTCATGACTACACCTGAACCTGTATCCATAGCCTTTTTTGTTCGTGTATCTGGTTAGCTTGGGAGCTGGACTGAAGAAGCGGGTTGTCAGGCCCATGGTATATTGAAGAGGCAGGTTGTCAGGACCATGAGAAATTTCTCTCTGGGTGACAGAATTGCTAGGAAAAATTTCCTGAAGGTGCTAAACTGCAGCTACAGTGCTCTGAGACTTCCTATCCGGCTTGTTGTTGAAGCCCGTAAAGGAAGTGGGGCAACCCAAGGACTGTTGAGAAGAGAAGGGGCACACTTCCTGGGTGGGACAGGCATTTGGGGAATGAGGGACTGTAGGTTTTTAGTTTGATTTGGCACCTGTGATGGAGTCTTTCCTGTTGTCTATGAGCCTTTATCCTGGTTAGGAATCCCTTTACCCGAGTGGAGTTTAGTCCCAACTCAGGGGTGACTCACTGTTGAGAGTGATGAACAGTGTGGTATAAGGCTGGGAGGTTCGTGGAAGGTCTGCACACAGTTGGTGACATTCTTACCAAGATAAGTGCCAATTGTGTGATAAGTTTACATGTTGCATTATTATTTACGTGCTTATTTTTATGGGTTATCATATGTGCGGTTATAACTGTGTTTATTTTTATGGGTATTTCCTGTATATGTTGCATGTATATGTTTACTATTATTTCAATGTGAATCTGTGTATTTACAGAGGTGTTTGTATGTTACGTATTATATATAATGCTTCCGCAAGAGTTTTGTGTGTATATATTGTAATTGCATACAGTTCAAAAAATTTATGTGGCATAACTTAGTTAGATGTTGGGTATGTTACAATATGTTCTGCAGAGGGAACGTAAGAGTTCTCTGGCATAGCATGGCCTGGCATGGATGGTCGAGGGCATTACACACATGATTGAAGACAAGGATAAGTTTATGTCTATAAGTAAAAGCAAAATGGGAAATGTGACCTTTGGAAATGATGAACCAGGTAAAATCAAGGGTAAATGGATGGTGAGTTTGAGTAATGGCAAAGGAGATGCCCAGGATGTTCTGCTTGTAAACGGGGTGAAACATAATTTTCTCAATGTAAGTCAAATGTGTGATAGAGTCTATGAAGAAGTGTTCACATCCAAATATTGTAAGGTAAAGAATGTAAACTCAGGACAAGTGGTGGATAAAGGCATAAGGACAGATAATAATGTATGTGTGTTGGAAGAAGTAGAAGAAGAATCATGTCATAAGATGGAAGCAGAAGTTGTGAATCTTAGAAAGAAGGTTGAGAATTCAAACACCCAAATCAAGTTCTTGAACAAATCCATGACCCTGTATGAGATATTGGATAGTCAGAGATCACCAAATGAAAAATACGGTCTTGGATACAACAAGGAAGAAATCAGTACTCCTAAGAAACCTAATGCAGGTCCTTCATTTGTAAAAAGGGAAAGAAGGTATGACTCGGGTTCTCCATGTTCAAAGAAATAAATAAATACTACAATATTTAGAAGATCAGATAAAGGAAGACACCCATAAGCTACTCATACACCTCAAAGTAAGTTTATAAGAGAGACACCTTCATGGATGAATCAAAGGAGGTATGAGAGTGTTTGTAATTGTTATTGTTTTTCCTTATGATGAATATGGTCATAAAATACTTGGATTGTAGGCATCATAGAAGAAAAATGAAGTTGCAGTAATAGAAGATTAGAGAACAAAGTTCAAGAAACTAGGACACTCACAGATGTGGATAGAAAAGACTGAACAAGTGAACATGAGTGAAGTTAATTGTTGTAAAAAGAATTGCAGTCATGTGACAAGCATAGTATAAACTTTCTCAGACGACTTTAGAGCATGTACAGTAAAGAAGCATCTTGGATAAAGATGGATACATATCATTAGATATCGATGAGAATCAATGGGAACATCCAAGGGTTGTTTGAAAAATATGAGCTACAATTGCACAGTGTTCCAGTAGGACAGCAACATCCACAACAGCAGCATTCTGATGTATAGAATGATATACATGACATCCTGTAGAGATAACAAGAGGAGAAACCTTGTCAAAAAGAGCTAACCTTTTAACAAAGGGGGAGAATAGTCAGAAGCAGAGAGAGAAGAGTGACAGGGGGAGTCATTAAGTAATGACAAGAAAAGGTTGATGAAGGAGTCCCAGTAAGAGAGGTGAGAAATATTGAGTCTGCTACAGAGGACACTGTTGAAGTTGAAGATGAACAGGTCCAAGAATTAGAAGGAGAAGACTCTGAGTTAGATACAAATACTCAGCAGGACTCAAATAAGAGATTCTATCCTCTCAGGGGGAGTTTGTGTTGGTTGAATATCTGATACCTCTGAAAAGTACTGCAACATCTCAGGGGGAGCATGTTTTCTTTGACATTGATGTCAAAGGGGGATAAATGGTGTGGTCTAGATGCTACAGTTGGAGGTCTAAGTAGAACAGTGCATTCCTTCAGGGTTGCCATCAATGCCAAAGGGGGATATTGTTGGCATGCTTATAGGCAGAGTGTGATTGTCATTGATGGCAAGAAAAATGACGACGATGACATGTTTACAGGAAAGAACAACAACGACATTGGCATATTGGCAGCAATGATGGAAAACAGGAAAGCAGCAATGATAGCATCGAGAATGACGAAACCATGAGAAATTGTTGTCTACCAGCTCAAGAGGATGAGCACAGGGCATAGAGTTGGAATTTCTAAATAGATAGAGGTTATCATGAAGGCCGCAAGGAGCATGCACATGATTCCTTAGAATCCATGAGTTTGCAGAAGTAATCAAAGCTCAAGAGGAAGAGCGCAAGTGTGCACCAGGGATGAGGTTAACTTCATTGCCAAATCTCAGGAGAGATAGCATTTTTAGAAACGCAGACGAGTCCCAAAGTCATTAGGATTCATAGAAGGATCAAAGTTTGAGGCCTTTGACACTTAGAAATTATTCCAAGTCGGGAGGAAGCGTAAGCTCAAGCGGAGGAGAGACAAGGGCCATTGGATCGAACACTGTGAAGAATCTGGACCGTTAGATCAGAGTCCAAATAGGAGGAACAAGTGCACAAGAGAGGAACAGATCCCATCCATTGGATCTAAGCACAAAGGGCCAACAACCGTTATATCCAGTGGATTTGCAAGGAGGATAAGCTCAAGAGGAATACCCGACAACTATCGGATTGAATTAGTGGAAGGATGGGTTAAGCAAGGGCTGAGATCTGAGATCTTGATCATGTAAATACCTGTTAGTTGGATCAAACCCGAATTCCCGTCAGTAGTTGGATCATTTTAAAGTTGAAGGATAGGATAAGAGGGGCTAAAGGGTTGAGAATTTAATTATCTGAATACCCATCATTCATCTAGAAGAGTTGCATCCCAGAAAAATCAAGCCATTGATCTAAGACCTTGATCAAATGACTATCATTCATTTCAGGTCTAAAGACATGAGGAGGTTATGCTCCAAAAAAATATCACTTCAAGTTTCAAGTTGAGATTTGAAATCTTCTAAGTCTGGAGAGCCGGAGAGCCGAAATAACTCCTCAACCATCGGATCATCCGAAGTAAATTTCGGCCGTCAGATCATTCTAAAGTGGAAGGACAGGATAGTTTAGAAGAAGGGCATGCTAATCTCAATGATCGATAATTGAGCACTCAGATCTACGGTCGATAGGGCATATCGGACCCCCTCAACCTTTTTTCCTTTAACTATGGGGGGAGTTCCGAGTTGGTGGTATTTTCCATGTGGGACCCTCATACGTGTCACCTTCGTGTCAACTCGGACCCCTCTCGCTCATTACCACTTACCACCTAACCCCCCCTTCGAGTAAACCACCAAACCACTCATACATACTACCTCCACACTCTGACATCACACTCCACTACCCGCTACACGTCAGACTCCACTACCGCGTTCTGCCTCCACACCCCACTACACTGCCTACATGTCTCACCCATATTAGTAAACCACCTTAGCAAGGACATGTGGCAGACCATGTCATAAAGGACATGTGTTAGACCATGTCAGCAAGGACACGTGGTAGTAATCTGCATACTTTGAGGGGAAGTAAAGTTTGAGACTTGAGATTTCAGAAGTCTGGAGACCCGAAGGAGATCTCGACCATTGATCGAGAAAGGGACCGCAGAACCATTGATATGGTTGAAAGGTCAAATTTCTGAAGTGAACGAGGAACGTTGATCTGAGAGGGACACGCGTCAATGGATTGTCAACTTCGGAAGTTTGACGTATGGGAAAAGTGAGGTTTGCGATTTGAAACTCCCGGATCTTGGATCATGAAGTAAATCTTAGTCGTTGATTTAGGAAGGGTAGATCTGATCCACAGACTTGAGTGGATATATATGAACCGTCAATTCAGGAGCACCATCAAGATCATGAGATCGACGGTCCCATTGCATTGAGGGGCTAGAACATGCTCGTGTCTTAATTTTTCATGAGCGGGCTGCAATCGAAACCACGGTTTTGGAGAAAGGAAGCATGGAGGCTCGTAGTGAATTACGGGGTGAAAAGCAAGTTTCCCTCAAACCGCCTTTGGACGCGCTTGAAATCGCGTGGTCACATGAAATCATCACCTAAGGTCATATCGAGAAATGGATCTAGTGCTCACTAGACCGAGATCGGGAAGCACCCTTTGAATAGGCGTTTGGTCATAGCCATGGTTACTTCAGCGAAGGTTAAGGGAGGATCTAGCATGTCGCTAGGCTCCACCTCAGGATTTCGGGAGTCGGGAGAATCAAGGTGGCTCACAGCAGAAAATCTGAAACGCGAAGTCACGAAGTGCCTTTTGGATAGGTGTTTGATCGCAGCTCGTGGTCAGGTGAAAGGAAGGGGCTTAGCCAAAAAATCTAGTGCCCACTGTGAAGTTTTCTCAGGAAGGGAAAAGGCACCAAAAGGATGAGCGTGCAGAGGTTCTCTCTGTAACTGCCAGGACAGAGTGATTGTATCTTCCAGAGAATTCGAAGAGCTCCAGGGTGATCACCAGAGGAGATGAAGACTCTCGAGGTAACTTCCAGTGGAATGAAGACTCATCATAGAGACAATTGACAGATGGAAAAGTGTCGAAGACTGTAACTGCCAGAGAAGTCAGAGAATCTCAGGATAATGCTCGCTAATGATGAGCAGACTCAGTATAATCGCCAGAGAGGATGAAGAGTTGTGTGTATGATCTGGCAGACGAATTGGCATGATAAATATACACAGAACAGAGAAGAGATGGTTGTTTCTTTTGATAGTTATTCATGTGGGTAGAAGTAGGCTATGCGTAGGAGCTGAAGTGCACAGAAGAGGCATAGTGCATAGAATGGAAGTGATGCACAGATCATAAGACATGGAAGAAAGAGATAGAATAGAGATACATATATGAGAGAGGAAGAGAAATCCTAGGTGCACATGTAGAGACAGAGTAGAAGAACAGAAATCGTAAGAATATGCGAGCAGGAAGACACTGATGTAGGCATAGCACAGTAATGTAGCAAAAGAGTGATAAGACTAGTAAGCCATTGTTAAATAATGTATCACTATATAAATTTCAGTAACAAAGATTTATATCTCAGGGTGGTAGGGTGGTGTTAGGGAGAATTGTTTTCCTCAGAGTTTCAAGTGGGTGCTTGAACACAAGGATTTGTAGCTCCCATCTGGTTGCAGCCAGAAAAAATAGGGTGGTAGGGTGGTGCAAGGGAGAACTATTGTTCCTATTATACAGGTTAGTTCTTATGTAACTGGACGTTGATGCTTCCATCCAGTTGGTGTTGGAACACTCAGGGAGTTTGTGCTTCCTTATAGTGGGTGCTAGAGAATCGAGAGAGTTGGTTCTCTCAGCAAGTTGCAGCTTGTACAGGTTGGTGCCTCTGTGACTGGAATTTGGTGCTTCCATCCGGTTGGTGCTGGAACACAAAGGGAGTTGGTGCTTCCTTCTAGTGGGTGCTAGAGAAACTAGATATTTGGTGCTCTCAGCAAGTTTTTTCTTGTAAAACAGAGGTGGTAGTCAAAAGGAGTTGGTGCTCATAAGAATGATAATGTACAAAAAATAAAGACTACTTATCATATCAAGAAGAAGAGGTCTTCTCCCTTTATGGGTTTCCTCAGGAATATCTATCTTTGTGTATTTCATGTGTGTGATTGATGTTGAATATTCTATTGCTTACTTCCCTGCATTATTGTGATCATCATTGAGTGTTATGTAATGAGTTTAAAAAGGGCATAATTGTTTAAGAATAGTAACAACTGATTCACCCCCCCTCTCAGTTTTCCAGCAAAGGATGTGATAGGAGATTTTTTAGAAAGCAGGGGAAAACTATCAATTTTTTTTAAGAAACCTACAGAATTCATCGCATCTTCTTCACAAGAAGGTATACATAAGTCGTCGCAATAGCAACGTACGTTCATCACAAGCCATTGGTGGGTTTTTTACTCTACCACTCTTTTTCGTCAGTATTGCCACGCTCCTTCGTCGATATAGTGACGCATCTTCGTCGCAAGAAGGTATACATCTCTTCTTCTTGAAACTAACTTTTGTCCCTATATCAATGAATGTTTGTGGCAAGAAGTCAAATATTTTCTTTGGGATTCCATCTTTCCGACGTATGTTCGTCGTTCTACTGATGATAGTTTGTCGTAATTACGACGATGTGAAAAAAAAACATCTTAAAATATTTAGGATGATGACACATGGTGGCCTGATTTTGTCATTGTTTCCACGAATACCTAGTGCGTGGATATAGTGACGAAAAAATTTCTACGAAAAATATTGTTTTCCTTCATGGAAAGTGCAACGAATATGTGTTGCAATAGCAACGAAAAACCGTGGAAAATTTGGTCATATGTAGTAGTGCATCAATATCCTTATATACAACCGAAGCAGAGTATATTGTAGCAGCAACATGTTGTACACAGGTTCTATGGATGAAACAAACTCTGGCAGATATACAGGTTGAGTATAATGAGCCCATTCCAATCTATTGTGATAATACAAGCGCCATTAGTATCTCAAAGAACTCAGTGATGCACTCCAAGACGAAGCACATTCCAATCAAGTATCACTTTCTACAGAAACAAGTTATAGAGAAGAACATCAGAGTTTAATATGTGGGCACAAAAGAACAAGTGGCAGACATCTTTACAAAACCGCTTCCACAAGAAGCCTTTGAGTATCCTCGCCAGAGACTCTGAGTAATTTCTACTCCAAAATGAATGCTTTTGAATGATTATCTTATATGTCTTAGATTTACACGAGGAAGCGCCATAAAGAGGACAATTCAGGTTGGGAGGTCAGTTTCAGAAAGAGTTCAGTCAGGGGGAGAAGCCTCGGATGGAAAGATACATTTGCCATTGATGACAAAAGGGGAGAGATTTATCATATGCAAAGGTAAATTCTTGGAGAAAGAGAACAAAGGCATGGTTCCAGGGGGAGAGATGGTCACATGGGGAGAAAGAATGATATGAATTCAATATTGCATTAGAGTGTTTCCATCAATGCCAAAGGGGGATATTTTTGATTAATTGGGTTAGTTTTCATTGATGTAACCCCTTGAAAAAAGTCTGGTAGCGAATTCTAGTAGCACAAAGGTTTGGGTAATAGACCCAAGTTTGTTTGATGGATAATGGTATGAGTTTTGATATATTTGCATGTAAGACTATTCTAGATGGATAGTACATGTCATTCCATTTCTAGTGGTATTTTCAACGTCACATAACTCCTCACGGTTAGAGAGTTATGGCCATGTGAAATTGGAGAACCCTCATGAGTCATCTAGAAGCCCCAAAAGGTCAAAGTAGTCAAAGTGGTTGCAAAGAAGAAATTATTTAAATAATAAAGTGAAGTGATGAGTGTACTTTAAGTCAAAGTGGATACAAAATAAATTATTTAAATAATAAAGTTAATGGAGAAATTACTAAGTGGACAAGTGGTTAGAAGTGGATTAGCCCTAAAATAAGGAAAGTGGGTTAAGATGGTTAGAAGGTAATTTAAATAATAAAGTGAAGTGATGAGTGTATTATAAGTTAAAGTGGATACAAAAGAAATTATTTAAATAATAAATTTAATGGATAAATTACTAAGTGGACAAGTGGTTAGAAGCGGGTTAGCCCTAAAATAAGGAAAGTGGGTTAAGATGGTTAGAAGGTAACCCCTTGAGGAAGCTACATGAAAGTATAAATAAGAGGAAAAGGTCTCTCATTTTTAATTACACTTGAGCATATTGAATATCTACAAGTTATTGAGGTAACCAAAGGATATCTAAGCCTAATTTCAGAGGGAAGGTGAAGTAAAAAAGGCCGAAATTCAAGGGAGGATAAATTATTTTGATTATGTTTTCTAAGGTATGTTATTTACAGGTCATCTCACCATTTTCGCAATAAAAAAATTTCTAGAATGATTCCGACCGTGAAATTGGGAGGCCATTGAGGAAACATATCCAAGTAGTTGTGATACAAATTTCAGCTTGTGGGTCGTTGTAGTTTTGGTGTTACACGCCGTGGAAAATAGGGTTTGTGGCTAGTCCTGAAACTAGTCTAAAACAGGTGTTTCAGGTAACAACGTCATAACTTATTCATAACAGATCCAAATTCAGTAAGACCAAATGTATTGGTTAGAGTACATTTTGTATTATTCTTTGTACAATGTTCAAATCCATACAGCAAATATTTTGTGGGGGCATGCTCTACAATCTCATTCTCTAGAATAAGTCAGAATTCAACAAGGTATGCCATTTTTTCTATAACTCCTTTTCTGAGAGGTTCCAAGCAGTGAAACCTGGAGGAATTGCATAAAAGAAACTGAAGAACATTGTATACTATTTTCAGATCTTTATGCATTATAGGTACATAGTTATGATTATTTCAAGTTAGGGTTGTTGACTAATCCAAAATTAGTCATGTGAGACTAAGTAAAGTTTGATGAAAATGCTAGTCTCTTTTTGTTAAAGTTAACGAAGGTTTGCAGGTATGTGATCATATACACCAAGTCTATTACAGAGTTACAAATCATATTTGGATGATGAAATTGATGAGGGCTTTTGGTTTAGGTACATGTTGGGTATATGATTGCGACAAGTAGTTTATGAGTTGGCACATACATGAGGTGTATAGTTGATGATGTTGGTACATCTTGATGAGTTATAGTTGATGCATGATTCGTACATACTTGGTACATGGTTGGAGGCACTTGTGAGTAGTATTGTTGACACATGGTTTATGGATGATGTATCATACTTGTCTTGGTATATTATTAGAAGCACATATTGATCTTGGTGATGATTATGAGTTGTTGTGTTATGCTTGGTTGTTGCACATCTTAGTGATATTTTGCATATGGTTGAGAGTTGTCTTGGTGATTGATCTTGGTGAGTAGATCTGATTTTGTTGATAATATTAATGAGACAAGTTGTTTTGATAGGTTGTTTGGACAGGTTATTGTAACAGGTTATTTGTATAGGTTTGGTGCATGGTTGATGCATTTGTTTATGGTACAGGTTGATGTATGGTACATGTTGGCATAGGTTATTGGTACAGGTTGTTTGGTATAGGTTGATTGGTATATGTTTACAGCAGTATATCTCACAGTGATAGTGTGACAGTGGATCCGTCATTCTACTTCTACATCAGGGCAGTTGGACGGGGCAAGGACAAGTGGTTGTAACCACCTTCCATTTGTAGCCGAAGAACATAGGGGGTTGTAGCCTCCTTCTAGTTGTAGCCAGAGAATTGGGTAGTTGGAGCTTCCCTAAGGTTGTAGCCTGAGAAACTAGGGGGTTGGAGCCTCCTTCAGTTGCAGCTGGAAAAAAAAGGAAGTTGGTGCTTCCAATGAATGTAATTCTTAAAGACATATAAGAAAAAAACATTATGTGGTTTTCTCCCGCTTTGGGTTTCCACATAAAAACACTGGTGTACTGTGTATGTGTATGATTTCTCATTTGTTCATTGTTTATTTACTCTGCAACTATTGGATGATAATGTTACATTGATATAACACTTGCATTTTGTAGTAATAAAAAGGATTGTATTTCTCTATTCCTAATTCACCCCCCCTCTCAGTAATCCAACACTTTTGACATATGAAATGTTGGGAATACATGCAGACTCAGATGGTACACTCATTGATAATAGAGAAGAATATGGATCATCTGCATCTTCATCCATTCATTCATCTAAAAACAATGTATATCCTGGTGGTGTGTTAGAATCCATGGATGAATTTGATTAAGCGTGTGAAACATTTTATGTAATTTTGATAAATATGATGTTTGTATGGTAACTATAAATGAGTGTTCTCAGTTACATATGATCTTACATGAAGTTATGAATCATTTCTATGTTTTATGAATTATATGTTTTTATTATGGAGAATATATAACAAAATTTCTTAGCTCTTCTATTTTGAATATGGATAATGTAATGAAATAATTTATGTTTCATTAAATGTAATTTTTGTATACTTGTTTATTTAAAATAAAAAAATATGTTGAAGTTATGTTGAATGTTGACATCTAAAATGGTGGTATTTTCATGCCATTATGTATTATCTTGTTGTTGGAGTGATAAACTAACCTTCAAAAAGTAAAATATTTAAGGGTTGATTTTACGATTTGGTTTATAGCAGTGATAATGTTTTACACCACTTTCAAAAGTGTGTTATTTTTTAGGTTTTGGTTGCAATCGTACTTGCTGCACTAGGATAAGGTTTCAAATGAGGTATAATTTTAATGTTTATAAAAAAACAGTTTTCTATCGGTATCACTATTCTTTGATTTAGGTGTTGATTTTAAGGTTTTTTTGAGCAACTATACACATGTTTTAGGCCATTCTTGAAAAAACATTGTAATTTTAACCTCAAAAAAAAGGTGCTCCCGGTAGCACCACTTTTTGATTTGAGGGTTAATTTTGTGGTTTTTAATGCAAAAATATGGGTTTTAAAGGCTAGAGTTCTCGTTTTGAGGTCATAGTTCTCGTTAAGTTGGTAATATTGTTAATCTTAAAAAAATGTTTTCTTGTTTCAAAAAATGGATATGATACAGTACAAGGATATATATAAGACCTTGTTTCTAAATTCATACAGAGCATAAACATAGTTTAAAGGAATAGAGGACAACAAACAAGAGTTTAAAACAACAGAGACATAGTTTTCAAGCAGAAGACAACAAAGACAAAGATTAAAAATTACAGAATTTGAAGAGTGAAAAAATGGAAATCAGATTTGAGCCATTTGAATTAGACCTTCAAAACATTCATCCTGAAAGCCAAGTCATTTTGAGAAGGAATGGATGATTAAATCTCTTTGAAAAGTTCAATGGCCATAATGTTGAAGTCTCAAAAGCATTTTCACTTTCCTTTGATGGAGAACAAGCACAAGTGGGTAATCTAATCTTACATATTTCAAAACATTTAATTTCACAATTGACAGGGTTACCACAAACAGGAGAAAAATGGTTTAAGAATAAGCCTATAGAGGAAAGGATTTGGACACCATTTTTACTAAGAAATAGGCAAAATAATTTGAACTGGACAGCAAGGGATTCAAGGTTGTGGCTTAAAGATCCATTTTTAATGTCAACCAAACAAATTCCTTAGTTATTAATCGATTAGAGAATATCCTAGATATACAGGGCATGAATTTTTATCTATCTTCCAACCAAATCAGGAGAGAGCCATTATCTATTGAAGTCTTTCATATGGCTTTGGATAGGTTTCCAAGGTATATTTACTATGTCAAAATCCTAGGGGTCCATTGCATAGGTATGATATTTTCTTATACCATCTTGTGGGAAGATACAAAAGGGGATGAGGAGTTTGGATATTGGGCTGAAATGGTTGAACAAATTGGGTTCATAAAAGAAGAAGAAGAACAAGGCCAGCCTATGAAAGATTGGAGTGAGACTTATCAACTTTCCTAGCCTCCAGTAAACAGTGATTCAAAGTCATCTGGGTAAGTTGCAGAAGGGACCTACAATTCTTCAGCTGGGGGGAATGTTGGGTGAGAGAATTGGCATGTTTTGTAGACATTATTTCATACATTCTTCCATATTTTTTGTGTCCTTTTGACCTTAGCCATCACCCTGCCTTATCGATTATGGTACTCTTGATGATTTGTGTTTCATTGCACTCTAATTGGCTAGTTGAATAATGTTTAGAGTTAAATATGCCTAGTCTAACCTTTTTCCTGGAAGTTGATTGTAGGTCTTAAAGATTTATTCGGAATTTCTCAATATCGGCCTGAAAATCCTTGCGTTTTGAAAGATTGAGTTGCAAATCCTTCGATTTAGTTGGTTGGGTTATTTTGGTTGATCCAACGAATGAGCCAAGAACATGGATCAGTCAATCTTGACTCCAGGATGAATTTAGTATGATGGATTTAGTAGTTAACAGGTTGCAACTGATCTTGCAACTGAGGCTGCAACTAATTATACCATTAAAACCACTAATAAATAATGAACACATATAAAACGACTAAAAATGACCAAATTGGTTGTTTATATTGATTAACAATGACCACAAATAAAATGACTAAAAATGACCATATTAGTCATTTATATTATGAAACCACTAAAAACAGAGAAATGACCACTACAAAAGTGAAAGATAAATGACTAAACAAATGACCAAAAAATTACCAAAATTCCCATATAAATGACCAAATGGAAACTTTGGTCATTAGTTAACAGTCACTTATCACACGACCAAAATGTGATCATATTTAGCTTGGTCATTTATAGCTTATCTTGTGGTCGTATTTGGTCATTAATTTGGTCATATATTTGGTCATTAATTGCCACAATTAATGACCAAATTAATGACTACAAGATAAGCTATAAATGACCAAGCTAAATATGACCACATTTTTGGTCTCATGATAAGTGATTATTGATTAACGACTAGTGGTCACCAACTCAAAAATGGTCATTTATATGCGGATTTTGGTCATTTATCTCTCATTTTGTACTAGTGTATGCTTTCTTTGAAAGAACATGAGAGTCCATTTAACATGGTCTTGAATGCTACTTCATTATTCTTCTTTGCTGCAAATATTGACTGATTCTTTGAGGGAACTGGTCCGTCAACAATTGTATCCCACACACCTGCTCCTTTTGACTTCAAATACCCTTTCATCTTTATTCTCCATGCTGAGTAATTTGTCTCATCAAAGAATGGAACTTCATCTGCATGTTCATCCATTTGTGTTTCCATGGATCTCCTTCAATCTTGTAAGGCTTATAGTGAAGGCATGTTGTGATACCAATTGTTGGACACACTGACCACACTGAGAGGGGGGGTGAATCAGTGCGAGGCTCTTTTTTCAACTCTTTACAACACTTTAGTTCGAAGCCACTTAAAATATCCTTATTCATTACTTCCATTTACAATTGGTTGTTTTCATGTAAACATATCTTAGCAATATATATATCATCAATAAACAATCACCATAAAGAGCACATGAACAAAAGATATGTATGTAAACTTTTTGTATTATGTGTTACAGGAGACTACAATTTCAGGGTTTTATCAACATCAACTAAAAAGAGAAACAACTCCAATAGAGTACCAAATCTAAATACAAGACCCATCTTGTATATCTTAGCACCACCTGAGATGTGAGGAATCCAACCCCTAAGTACAAGACCCAACTTATAGATAGAAACCAATCTTCCAACAAGTACATGACATGTCTATACTACAACACGCGTATGTACGTGACCTGTCTATACTGCATCACAAGTATGTATGTTTCCTTCCCTTTGTCAACCTGCATACACCTTCAGAAACTAGGGTTTCTGAAACTTCACAACTTCTACCCTTCAAACCCTTTCTGCGTCTGTCACATCCACCAGTAACCTGACACTGCAATCATCCTGTCACTACTCAACCTGTGCCATACCAACCAAAAAAAAATCTAAACCATCCAACAACCTGTGCATGCTCCTCATGCATACACCATCACATATCATATATATCTCTCAATCATATAAAAACAAAACTACTCAACTAACCAGCCACCATCTACCATATCCAAACATCATAGCAACCATACAAAGAATTCTTCAACCATTCACCATATCATAAGAAAAATTAAGAATCAAAACAACATGTAACCATACTAGAACTTATGTAGAAGATCTAAACCTCTAGAATGATATCCTAGGAACTTGCATCAGACTTCAGGAACCTGACACTAACATCCACTCAAATCTTCATGACCTTTTTCACGTGTATGCAACCTCCCTCTACTGCAGCATGTGTATACATGCACCTTTCTTCGTTGCAGCCCGCGTACGTATGTGACCTAGCCCATTGTAGCCCATGTATAGCTAGAAAACTAGGGTTTTATGAACCTCCAAAACTTTCGATGTCAAACTTCCTTTCCACCTCAGACTTTACGAAACTTCTTATGTGTCCATGAGTACCTGCAATGAACCTTACACAAAAATAGATCTTCAATATGCTCCCAAGATTCATGCACATAAGAGACCTTTTCTCTCTTATTTATACTTTTCCAAGTAGCTCCTTCTAGGTGTTATCATCTAACCAAGTTCCTTCTTTTGGGGCTAACCCACTTTTTCCACTTACAACCACTTTATCCACAAATAGTAAGTTATCCACTTCTAGTTGCAACTAATTTATTTTTAATTATTTTCTTATTGCAACCACTTAACCCATGACTAACCAATTTGACTAGTCAACTTTTTTCTAGGAGCTTCTAGAATAATTTGACTTCTTTGACCTTCTAGGGGCTTCTAGATACTCATGAGGGTTCTCCAACTTCACAAGGCCATAACTCTCTAACCATGAGGTGTTATGTGACATTCCACATATCATCGAAAATGTCATGACAAGCACTATCCATCTAGAATAGTCTCACTTTCAAATTCATTGATATTCATTACATTATTCCACAATCAACCTTGGGTTCCTTAACCACACATATAGGATGACTCAACCACTTAACCATTTGGACTTCGCAAAGCATCTTCCCGTGAGGGATTTCACCATAAGGGGTCCAATTTGGAGTTCATCCTTTTGGTTCTTCATATCAACCATGACATAACATCAATGATCAACATTTACATTCATGACAACACATCACTATGATACCTCATGAAATAAACCATCTGACATCCATGATCACATGATCCAACAATCAATACATCAATGATACAAACACATTACTAAGAAAATACTTGACATCAACTCTTTGACATCAATGACAACATAATACAACATTAACACTACAACATGGTATTTCAATGAACTAAACATTGCCTAATCGTCCAAGTAAACCTCCAAAAAATTGTGAATAAAGTCTTTAAAGGCAACCACTACTACCCTTGAAACAATTGCAGGTGCATTATTCAACCCAAATGGCATAACTGTATACTAGAATGATTCCTAGTCTCTAGCAAATGTGGTCTTTTGTCTATCTTCTAGTTCTATCCTAATCTGATGATATCCAGAAAATCCACATGTAAAGGAATAAGGCGCCTCTTGAACTCCTACATTCAGGCGCCTCTTGACCTCCTACATTCTCCAAAACTTTGTCTATAAATGGGGTATGAAAGGGATCATGTAGGCAAGCATCATTTAATTTTCTCAAATCTACACAAATATTGATCCCTCCTTGCTTCCTTTCCTGCAACACCATAAGATTGATCCATTATAATTCTTCCACAGGTTATATGACATCAGCTTCTAACATATTGTCAATTTTTTCCTTTACCTTATGCGTATACACTGGATTTAGCCTGTAAGGTCTCTATCTTATAGATCTATCTTCTGGCTTCAAAGTGATCTTCATCTCTCCTAGTTCTTCTGTTAATCCCTTCATCTCTAAAAATTTTGTTGGGAATAAGTCACTGTACTCCGCAGTAATTTTATGATTATTTCTACTGTTTCATTATCCCAATAATCTCCAATGCTTGCAATCTTTGGGTTTTCTACAGATCCAATGTTTACCTTCTTGATATTTAATGGTACAACATAATCTTTTGAATATATATTTGGACCTTCTATTTCCCTTTCTCCTTCAACTTCTAAGATCTAGATATTACGCAAGTTTTCTTCTACTGGATCTTCTTCTTTTGCGATGTGCTAACCGTGTAGCAACTGTCTGATTGTTTGTCTAGTTGATCCAGATTATTTTTGGCATGAAATGAGAGTGGAGATATAAAAAATAAATATACAGAGATATATAAGATATCAAATAATGTAACAAATATATATCAGAGATATAACCATAAACACAGAGATACAGTAATACATAATTTCTATTAATGAGCAAAATGTACAAAACTATAGAAATGCAAAGTGAAAGACTCATTATAATGCTAACAACTTATCTTTGAGAAGAGATGTGACAGCTAATCTCATTCACAAGAATATAATTGTTACAATGAGGCTCCAAAGGCCTTTTTAACATAAAGAAAATCCAAAACCCTAACCCCAGAAGATAAAAATCCAACAATTTTGTGGACCCCGTTTTTGGTAGTTTGGTGTATCAACTTCTCAGGGGCGTAACTTTGGAATACAATATTTTTTGGGGGTGCACGATAGCTCGTTCAAAAGGTATTGAAGAGGAGATTCATTTAATAAGATAAATGATTCCTTACATTATCATTGAGGTTCTCGATCACGAAATAGCATTGTTTAGGCCCTCAAAATGGCCTCGAAAGTTTAGGACCCGAAAAACTGTTAAAAATAGTAAATTGCCAGAAAATTGTTTTGAGCCAGTTGGAATAGATGGGTGGCCACCAATACCCACCTCGATCAATCCTCCCTTATTAGGAATAAATGGTATCCATTACATTGAGTTCTCGGGGGAGAGGGGGAAGCGTTTGTTGAATCTAAACCTCGGTGAGTTGTTTGCCTCACTGGAGAAGTTGTGTTGCTTGACTTGTGGAAGGTTGTTGAGAACTTGATGTTGGAAGGTGGTGCAAACCCCCCTTCTCTCCTGAGGGTTGTGTGACCTCTCGATCTAGGATCAATCAAGAAACTGAGTCTGGTTGACTCTCCGGGTTCCACTAGACCCCAAACCCACTTACACATGTCATTTCTCCAAATGCACAGGTCGTATGAGACTCGTGGGTTCTCTCATGAGTGCTTCTCAACTTCCATGCCAATTGAGCGCTAGCTCTTCTCTGTCTAAGCCCCTTCCTTATTGTGACTACAACTATGATGGCTCACCTAACTCAAAAGGTGTTTCACGATTTCACATATCGGGTCTTTGCATGTGAGTCACCCTGACTCCCCCGACCTGTGAAATCCCAACAATAGCCTGGCGAATGCTAGCCCCTCTATTCTCTTTCATCGATGTGAGCCTTCTCTATGACCATGGTCCAATATTTTGAGCACTTCACGAATTTGCGTTTCATGAAGCCTTCTTGCTTGTCCTCCTGAAACCCAAACTTGCGAGTTCCGCCCGCTTGATCAACGGTCCACAATCCCCGTGATCTAACGGTCCTGATCTCCTTTTCGCGTATCAGGATTTTGCATTTCGTGAAGTTGGAGGACCGCTCACCTCCCTTCTCCCGATATCTGAACTCCCGATATCTCCTTCCCTTGAAAGGAATCAATGGTTCAGATCTCTCCTCGATCTAATGGCTCAGATCAAATCATGAACTCGGATTTCAAGAATCCTTACGACTCTGACCTTTGACCTCTCCGCTCTGCAAGTCAGCGAAATGTTGATCTCTCACCATGTGTCCTCCTTGATGGATGATTCCAATGATTTCATAATTTCATAACCCCGCTCCTCCTGTGTACTTTCAAATCTTATCATTAGTGCACTTTGCCTTGATCGGGCGACTACGATTCTTTTGCGCTCAGTCTGAATGGATGATATCTTTCCTCCTTTGCGTTTTGTCCTCGTTTTCTAGATGTTGATCGGATGGTCCAGATATTTCCCCCTGATCTTATGCTTTCTTCGTACTTAGAATATTTTTGGAAGAGTCAAAGGCCTCAACCTTTATCCTTCCTGTTAGTCCCTTTCTTGGATCTCGTCCACACTTATGAAAAGCGTTGTTCCTCCTGAACTTGGTCTCGTGAAGACTTTGAATTCCTATGCACTCCTTGAATTTTAGGGATTTTGATAACTCAAATCCCAAGGATTTCTCGAAGATAAATTCCTCTCGCCCTCCTAGCGTTCTCCTTTTCTGGTTCTTCAACTTCTTGCAAAGTCCCTTCGACAATTAGTCGAATTTCGGATTTGTGCACTCCTTGCACCAGATCTTTGCACAAGGTTCAAATTATTGTGGACAACTGTCCACTTCTTGTACCATTCTCTTTGCACTCCTTTCAAGTAGAAAGTCTCATGCTATCTCTTCTAATCTTCGGAATCGAAACAGATCCCATTAACGCACTCCTTGTGTTCTGTGTGCACACCTTGCACCACTCGACAGAAGAGAAACAATTGAAACTTATCCTAACATTCACAATTGCATATACTCATAACGAAATTCATTCTTTTATTCATGAAACCCAATAACAGAGAATTGCAAAACAATGTCCACACCATGCATTGGGTCAAATTTACTCTGTTATATTCATAAGTGAAAAATGGCTACAACTATCATCACAACAAAAAATGAAAACTCAGAAATACCCTACTAACTTGCAGATGGCTTCATTTGGGTGTACATAACCTCTATTTATCTCAGAGGGTTCTTAGGGTTCCCCCTGACTACTTTTCTACATCAAAACTTATCTTGGCGACAATCCTAGTGTAGTCACATTCCAGAGAAGGAGTGGAAACTCCCACTTCGCTCGCGATCGTTTAAGCATGCCTCAAAAGATTTTTCCGACGCTGAGTTAAGGGGTGCTTCTAAATATCTATCGTAACTGCCATCGTTGAGATTTTGTACCGATTCCTAGACGCTGAGAAGTCCTGCTCCACATGCTTTCCAATGATGCTCCTGCATCATACTCCCCTTGACAAAAATTCATGGACTCCTGTCCATAAGCTCCTGCACCGACTTTCCATGCTTCTGGATATCATATTCATTTTTCCAACTGGCATATTCTATTGGTTGTCCCTTCCACTTGACCAGATATTCAAAATAGTTCTTCCTCCTGGCCTTTTTCCCAATCCTCTAATCAACGATTTTCTCTATATGTGGCTTTTCTACTACAGGCATTTGTTTTTCTCACTCGATCTTCTCTTGATCTTTTGATCCCTCTGTATCATCTTTCCTGTAAGGGTACAGTTCTGAAACATTGAATATGGGTGATATGCCCACATCATATGGGAGCTCAATCTCATAGGTGTTTGCATCAAACTTCCTCAAGATATTACATGGTCCTATCTTCTTCATCTTTAACTTATTATATGTTCCCCTGGGGAATCTTTCTTTCATGATATGTGCCAGAACCTGATCTCCTAATTCAAATTGAAGTTCTCTGCAATGTTGATCAACTCTACGTTTGTACTACTGGTTATAACTCTGCAACTATGCTCTGATCTAGCTATGGAGCTTCTGCATTTCTGCTGCAAAATATTTTTCTCCAACGCTCCTGATCTCACTCTGTTCCAAGTCTCTCAACTCGGATACTCCCTTGGGTTGCATTCCATAAAATGTTTGAAATGGGCTCTTTCCAGTGCTCATGTTTGGTGAGTCATTGTATGCAAATTCTTCTTGTGGCAGAATCTGATCCCACTGATTATGGTGCTCAGTAACCAGACTCCTCAATAGTTTTCCCAAACTTATGTTTACCACCTTAGTCTTTCCATCTGTTTGAGGGTGATAAGCTGAGCTGACGAACAAATCTGTCCCTAAATTCTTCCACAATGTTCTCCAAAAGAGACCAACAAATTTTGTGTCTTTGTCCGAGACAATGCTTCTGGGAAGACCATGAAGTCTCACAACTTCCTTAAAGAATAGATTCGCAACATGTGTTGCATCACTGGTCTTCTGGCATGGGATAAAGTGTTCCATCTTTGAAAATCTATCCACCACCACAAATATGGAATCGCATCCTCTTTGCGTTCTTGGTAGTCCCAACACAAAATCCATGCTTATTTCATCCAAAGGCCTCTCTGGTATGGGCAATGGTTGATACAATCCAGTGTTCGGTCTTTTTCCTTTTTCATGTTGGTAGATTCTACATCTATTCACAAATTTTATCACTTTTGTTCTCATACTCGGCAAATAGTATGAACTGCTCAACTGTGCAAATGTTTTATCATGGCCGAAATGTCCAGCCAATCCTCCACTATGCTTTTCCTTCAAAAGATTATCCCTCATTGAGCATTTTGGTATGCACAATTGATTTCCCTTGAATAGAAATCCATCTTGAATCATGTACTTTGCCCACTGGCTTCTGTCTCTCAACACATGATTTGTACATGCTTCATATGCTTCCTTGAAATCTGTATCATCACAATACATGTCCTTAAGGTGTTCAAACCCCAAGGTCTTCACCTGAAATTCCTGCAAAATCAAACATATTCTACTTAATTCATCAACGACTTTATTATCATTCCCAGCAATATGTTTTATGACAAAAGTAAAATTCTGCATAAACTCAACCCACTTTGCATGCCTCTGATTCAATTTTTCCTATCTGGTTATGAATTGTAAAGCCTTGTTATCGCTATACAAGACAAATTCCTGTGGGACAAGATAATGTCTCCACTTCTTCAAGGCTTGAATTATGGCATAAAACTCCTTATCATACGTGGACTATTTTCTCTTGGTCTCATTCAACTTCTCACTAAAGTAGGCAACAGGTCTATTATCCTAGCTCAAAACTGCTCCAATTGCAACTCCACTTGCATCACATCTCACCTGAAATGTCTTTTCAAAATTCGACAAGACCAAAATTGGTAGTTCTGTTATTTTCTCCTTCAGTATATTGAATCTCCTCTTAGCTTCCTCTGTCCATTTAAAAGACTTGTGCTTCTTCTCCACTATATCCATAATTGGCGCACAAATTCCACTGACGTCCCTGATGAACTTCCTATAGAAGCTTGCTAATCCATGGAAGATCCTTACCTCAAACATACTCTTTGGTGACGGCCATTATTTGATTGCTTTCACCTTCTTTGGATCCATCTTCAATTCATTTGAAGAGATCACAAAACCCAAGTAAATGAGTTATGTATTCATAAAAGAGGACTTCTTCAGATTTATCAACAACTTCTCCTATTGTAGTCTCCTCATCACTAGTGTCAGATGTCTCAAATTCTCCTCTTTAGTCCTACTAAAGATCAGTATATCATCCAGATATACAACCACAAACTTGCCAATGAAATCTTTCAGTATCTCGTTCATCGGCCTCATAAAAGTACTCGGAGTGTTTGTTAAGCCAAATGGCATAACAAGACACTCATACAACCCTTAATTTGTCTTAAAGGTTGTTTTCCACTCATCGCCTTCTCTCATTCTAATCTGGTGATATCAACTTTTCAAATCTATTTTAGAAACGAAATTTGCTCCACTTAAATAGTCCATTAAATCATCCATTCTTGGTAAAGGAAATCTATACCTGATGGTGATCTTGTTAATGGCTCTCGAGTCGGTACACATTCTCCATCCTCCATCCTTCTTTGGACTCAACAAAGTTGGCACTGCGCATGGACTCAAGCTCTCTCTGACCAAACCCTTGTCTAACAATTCCTAGACTTGGTTCTTCACTTCCTCATTCTCTCGAGGTGTCAATCTCTATGCTTCTTTGTTTGATAGACTTGATCCTGGTATCAAATCAATATGGTGACTAATACTTCTGATGGGTGGCAATGAATTAGGAAGCTCGTCCACCACTATGTCAACAAAATTATCCAACAATTCCTGAACTTCTTCAGGCAAATCATCCATTTAAGTACTTGTAAGGATAACTCTGGGTTTCCTCACCACAAAAAACTACATCTCCTGTTCTTTCTTGACTTCTTTCAAAAGTTCCTTCCCGCTCATGAGAAGTATGCTCGTGTTGGCTTCCTCTTTCACTTTCTTCTCCTCTATTGGCAACAACATGTGTGTTCTACCATTCTTCTCCAAGGTGTATGTATTCTTCCTCCCATCATGAATGACATTCCTATCAAACTACCATGGTCTTCCCAACAGAATATGGCATACATCCATGGGAAATACATCACATAGAATTTCATCTCTTTATCCTCCTATCTTAAATTCAACCAAGCATTGTTTAGTAACCATTACCCGGTGTCCTTTCTGCAACCATGAGAATTTGTATGGATTTGGATGTGCAGTTGTCTCCAACTCCAATTTATCCACCATCTCTGTGGATACTAAGTTGTCAGTGCTCCCACTGTCAATTATCACCTTCCATACTCTGTCTTTAGTCTTGCAAATTGTTCTGAAGAGACTATTCCTATGCATTGGCTTTTCGACTTCTGCCTCTGGTTTCAAGAGAACCTTCCTCAACATCAGGGATATTCCATCCTCTTCTCCTTCTGCTTCAACATCTATTCTTTGTGCTTCTAAAATGTGAGCTTCACCTCCTCCTTCTTTCTTTTTCTCAGGACATTCCCAAGACATGTGCCCTATCTTTCCACAGGCATAGCATATTACTTCTCCTCCTCCTCTTCGTCCTCTTCCTCTAGAATAAATTCTTCCACCACCTTGTCTTCCTCGAGAACTTCCTCCTCTTTCTGAGTGACCATGTGATTTCTTAGTCTCGTCATGTGACTTATGTGTCTTGTCATGGGTAACTCCCTTTCTTTTGTTTGGTGCTAGGCTTTTGCCTCTTCCTCGTTGGCTTTGTTTTCTGGCCAACTTCTCCTCTGCTTTCAATGCAAACTGATAAGCATCATCCATTGTCCTTACCGACATCATGTTGAGCTCATCCTAGATTTCATATCTTGGGCCATTTATATATCTAGAAACTTTTTCTTCATCTTTCTCTCTTTGTCCAATTCTGATGTTCATCCTATAGAGCTCCTCGGTGTACTCCTTAACTATCATTCCCTTCTATCTCGGGTTCTGCATCTTCCTGAATAGATTGATCTCATAATATTTGGGCATGAACTTAGCCTTCAATTTGGCTACCATTTTGTCCCAATTCTTTATGCTTTGTTTTTCATTGCTTCTCCTCTTAGGCAGCAGTTCATCCCACCATAGTGTCGCATGTCCTTTTAGCCTAGTGACAACCTGTTTCACCTTTCTCTCTTCATCAACATATTCATAGTCAAAGTGTTTGTCCATGGATCTTATCCAATCCAGTAGCTCTTCAGCATCTAAATTGCCTTCATACATTGGGACCTTTATCTTGGCTCTGCCTCCCAATCTAGCAACTACTCTCAATGAGCGTTTTTCGACAACATCCTCTCCTGTAGCTTCTTCGACTTCTACTACTTCACTCTCTACATCATTGATGTCTCGAGCATCAAGTGCTCATCTGTGCACTGCCTCCATCACCTCTAATCTTTCACGAAGTTCTCACATCTCCCTTTCTACAGCTCGATTGGCTAAAGGTGGTTCCACTCGTCTCCTTGGTGGCATTGTTTTGACTGTCTATAACACACACAGTACAACTTTGAGTTCTTTTGTCTCCTCTCCTTTGCCTATTGTCTGCAAGAAAAAATTTGTCTTTGATACCACTTGGTGCAAACCCCCCTTCTCTCCTAAGGGTTGTGCGACCTCCCGATCTAGGATTGATCAAGAAACTGAGTCTGATTGACTCTTAGGGTCTCTACTAGACCCCAAACCTACGTACACGGGTCTTTTCTCCAAATGTGCAGGTCATATGAGACCCGCGGGTTCTCTCTTGAGCGTTTCTTAACTTCCATGCCAACTGGGCACTAGCTCTTCTCTGGCAAAGCCCCTTCCTTCTTGCGACCATGGCTATGACCATTGTTACACATCAAAATCACTCACTTCAAAGATGACCTATTGTCATCATTTCAAGTGTCGCAAGTGTCGCATTTTGGTCACAAGTGTCGCAAGTGTTGCAAACATCATACTTCCATCTCGCCTATGTCGTGTCTCTAACGACATGACAGGGACACTTAAGACACCTTCAAAGAGTGGTTTAAGGAAGAGAAATCATTTGATGAAGAGTACAAAGCATTTTCCATGAAGAAAACCACTTAAAAATCAATTTTGAAGGTCAGTGCTCCCCTACCCACTATCAGGGAGTGTTAGCGCTCCCTACCCCTCTTTAGGGGAGCGTTCCAACACTCTATGAACCCTTATGGAGGAGCGCTGGGATTTTTTAAGGAAATTTTGGGTAGTGCTCCCCTACCCACTGTCAGGGAGTGCCAACACTCCCTACCCTTATTTGGGGGAGCATTGCAACACTCTATGTCCCATTATGAGGGAGCACTGGGTTGTTTGAGGGAATCTTTGACTATTGAGGAAAATTAGGGAAAAATCCCCCTCATCTCTGGAGTTGATTGGATTTGAATCTGAGGTCAAGGTTGGATCTTAGGGAATGTCCACAACTGATGGAGAAATATCTTGAACCTATCCCAAGAATATCTAAGGTGGTTAGGTCTCTCCAAGCTTATATAAGGAGGCCTTCTAATGGTGAAAGAGAGACATGCAAGGCATCAAACTTATGATCTCATAAGGGAGATTTATCATTGAAAGTTACAGTCATTCTAATCGTGGAAATTTTGAGCAAGGGTCTGGACAAAGAGATCTTGCTAAAGCTGCTGCATCTACATCTATGGTTGTAAGCACTTTTCTTTGTTTTCATTAATATATATATATGCTTGGCCTATTTCCTTCAAATTCATGTATGTTTCATGAATTTGTTCTTTTTGATAGATCTATTTCAAAGCTAATCATGGTAGGAATAGGAAGTATGTTTTGTCATTGTTGTTCCTTCGATTGTAGGACCTTCTGAAAGACTTGGAGATCAAGATCAGCCTAGATTGAGCAAGGACAAATGTTATTAAAGGCATTTATATTCCTTTCTTCTTGTTCCTTGACTAGTTTAGCTTCATTAGAAGGAATGTCAGTGTTCAACATTTGCACCTTTCTGTCTTGGTTATAGGGGTCTAGTATCCAAGTGGAAATCTACTTATCTGTAGGGGGATTCTCATGTAACAGAACTTAATTCAGTGAATGAACTGAAGCTTGGGGGGCATGTCTCCAGCCTTTGATGATCATTCTGGAGTTAAGCCACTAACTTTTCAAGCTAGGGGCATACCTAGCTTAGTCTTCATTCCTTCTCATGCTCGTAAATACATGAGAATGTAACCGAGTATACTTTTATCACTTTTTCGGACTCGTAAAGGTTATACAAAAAAGGAACCCCCTGGAGTCTCCTTTAAAGCTCTTTTCAGACTCTCTAAACATGAAAAGATTGTCGAGTGATCTTGCTTCCTTTCCCACTCGTTAAAAGGTTTGAAAGGGCATCTTTCAAGTGATAATTTATCTCTTTTTCGGCCTCGCGAGACTAACATTATGAAAAGGACAACACTGGAGTCATCTTTAAGTTCTTTTCAGACTCTCTAAACATGAAAAATCACTGATTTTACCTTATCTGGACTCGTTAAACAATCATACATTGAAGGTCCCATACGGGACCGAACCCTTACTTCTTCCAGTTTTTTAAACAAAGGAAGAGGGACTTACAGAAGGTGAGTTATATCGATCATGTGTTATCCTCCTCGAGCTCATTAAATCAAAAAGAGGTACTCGTCTATCTGGATGGGGGAAAATTTGAAGGAAGCAAGCCAAGCAGTTTTTGAAAACATTACAAGTCACTCTTACGGTCGCCCTTGAACACGTCACTTTGTCTTTGCACGCATTTTAATCCGCTGAACCTCTGCACTAAACCAATCCTCTGAGTTTTCTTACTCCTTTGGGTCACCCGACGAAAGTCACAGTATCCATTGCATCATCATGTTTTGGTCCATGTCATGTTTTTGATGTTGTGCCTCCGTGTTCAAGGGAAGTATCTGCCTCGAGAGTCAACCATCACAAAATTTATGTTTCAATATTTGTGTTAGGCCATGTTCATTTGATCCACCAATTTTCATCTCTATGTCCATTTCGTGTCGTTGATGGGGGATACATCAAGGCCCTCCTTCGACGAGTCTGTTCCTATCGACTTCAACACATTATCCGGGATGTAGACTTAGAAACCAGTTAGTACCTTGGGACCTGCATGCCTCAATGGCAGGCCTCCTCGCTTCCAACAGTTTGTTTACATCATTGACCCCTGATCGGATGATTACACAAATGTTCGACTTCATATCATCTATTCACATTCACTGGAATGTACTAGGGTACCTTGGGAATCATTGACATCAATGGTAATTTCCCTTGCACTTGTTAATGGTTTACCTCATTGACCAGTAATCAAGTGGTTTCTACCATGTTCGACATCAAGACATCTATTCACATGGTTAGACTCGTATCACATCGGGATCGGTAAGAAGACCTGGGGTTGAGTGATCACTCTGATATATACTTTACCCAGGTTGCGACGAAGTTTCTCTTGAATATTGACACATATACTGTCACATAGATCCACTTTGTATTGGTCTGTGGCTATGTCTTGTCGTCTGTAGATCCACTATGTATTTTTCGTGGCTACGATCAGTTCATGTCATGGAAGTATATATCCACATTGTATCTTTGGTCGCTATACTGTTTGTTAATATAATTATGGATCTGCAGTGTATCTTATGGCGGCCATACCTTGCAAGTCTTTATCAACCAAGCATAGGTATGTCTGCCTTGTGTTTGAAACATGTCATAATATTTGTTTTATGGTTGTGTGTAGCTTCTACCAGGTTCTCTGCATCCATACCCTTGCTCGAAAAAGTCTACAAAGTACTTCAGTCATTAATTTCCATCTTCTGACTTCACACTTTGGGGGGCAATCTATTACACATCAAAATCACTCACTTCAATGATGACCTATTGTCGTCATTTCAAGTGTCGCAAGTGTCGTATTTTGGTCACAAGTGTCGCAAACATCATACTTCCATCTCGCCTATGTCGTGTCTCTAACGACATCACAGGGACACTTAAGACACCTTCAAAGACTGGTTTAAGGAAGAGAAATCGGTTGATGAAGAGTACAAAGAATTTTCCATGAAGAAAACCACTTAAAAATCAATTTTGAAGGCCAACACTCCCCTACCCACTATCAGGGAGTGTCAGTGCTCCCTATCCCTCTTTGGGGGAGCATTCCAGCACTCTGTGTACCCTTCTGGTGGAGCGCTGGGATTTTTTAAGGAAATTTTGGACAGCGCTTCCCTACCCACTATTAGGGACTGCCAGTGCTCCCTACCCTTCTTTGGGGGAGTGTTGCAACACTCGGTGTCCCATTCTGAGGGAGTGTTGGGATGTTTGAGGGAATCTTTGACTATTGAGGAAAATCAGGGAAAAATCCCCCTCATCTCTGGAGTTGGTTGGATTCGAATCTTAGGTCAAGGCTAGATCTTAGGGAAGATCCACAACTGATAGAGAAATATCCTTAACCTATCCCAAGAATCTCTAAGGTGGTTGGGTCTCTCCAAGCTTATACAAGGAGGCCTTCTCATGGTGAAAGAGAGACATGCAAGGCATCAAACTTATGATCTCATAAGGGAGATTTATCAATGAAAGTTACAGTCATTCTGATCATGGAACTTTTGAGCAAGGGTCTAGACAAAGAGATCTTGGTGAATTTGTTGCATATACATCTATGGTTGTAAGCACTTTGCTTTGTTTTCATTAATATATATATATGTGTGTGTGTGTTTGGCCTGTTTCCTTCAAATTCGTGTATGTTTCATGAATTTGTTCTTTTTGATAGATCTATTTCGAAGCTAATCATGGTAGGAATAGGAAGTATATTTTGTCGTTGTTGTTCCTTCAATTGCAGGACCTTCTGAAAGACTTGGAGATCAATATCAACCTGGATCGAGCAAGAACAAACGTTATTAAAGGTATTTATATTCCTTTCTTCTCGTTCCTTGACTAGTTTAGCTTCATTAAAAGGAATGTCAGCATTCAACATTTTCATGTTTCTGCCTTGGTTATAGGGGTCTAGTATCCAAGAGGAAATCCACTTGTCTATGGGAGGTTTCTCCTGTAACAACCACTCGCCTAACTCAAAAGGCGTTTCGTGATTTCGCGTATCGTCTTTGCATGTGAGTCACCCTGACTCCCCTGACCTCTGAAATCCTAACAATATCCTACCACGTTCTATCCCCTCTATTCTCCTTCACCTATGCGACTCTTCGCTACGACCATGGGCCAATCTTTCGAGTGCTTCATGATTTAGCATTTCACGAAGCCCGCTTGCTCGTCCTCCCGAAACCCTAACTTGTGAGTTCCTCCTGCTTGATCAACGGTCCACAATCCCCGCGATCCAACGGTCCTGGTCTCCTTTTCCTGTATCGGGATTTTGGGTTTCGCAAAGTTGGAGGACCACTCACCTCCCTTCTCCCGATATCCGAACTCCCGATATCTCCTTCCCTCGAAAGGAATCAACGGTCTAGATCTCTCCTCGATCTGACGACTCATATTAAATCACAAACTTGGATTTCTCAAATCCTTACGACTCTTCCCTTTGACCTCTTCGCTCTACGAGTCAGCAAAATGTTGATCTCTCACCATGTGTCCTCCTTGATGGATAGTTTTGATGATTTCAGAATTTCGTAACCCCGCTACTCTTGTGTACTTTCAAAGCTTATCGTTCGTGCACTTTGCCTTGATCAAGCGACTATGATTCTTTTGCACTCAGCCTGAATGGCTAAGATCCTTCCTCCTCTGTGCTTGCTCCTCATTTTCTAGATGTTGATCGTACGGTCCAGATATTCCCCCCTGAGCTTACGCTTTCTTCAGACTTAGAAGATTTTTGAAAGAGTCAAAGGCCTGGACCTTTATCCTTCCTGCAAGTCCCTTTCTTGGATCTCGTCCACACTTATGAAAAGCGTTGTTCCTCCTGATCTTGGTCTCGTGAAGACTTTGACTTCCCATGCACTCCTTGCATTTCATGGATTTCGATAACTCAAATCCAAAGGATTTCTTGAAGATAAATTCCTCTCGCCCTCCTAGCATTCTCCTTTTCTAGTTCTTCAACTTCTTGAAAAGTCCCTTCGACACTTAGTCACTCTCGAATCTGTGCACTCCTTGCACCAGATATTTATTCAAGGTTCAAATTATTGCGGATGACTGTGCACGCCTTGCACTAGTCTCTTTGCACTCCTTGCAAAGGGAAATTCTCGTGCAATCTCTTCTGAGCTTCGGAATCGAAACAAATCCAGTTAACGCACTCCTTGCATTCTGTGTGCACACCTTGCACCACTCGACAAAAGAGAAACAATTGAAACTTATCCTAACATTCACAGTTCCATCTACTCATAATGAAATTCCTGCATTCATTCATGAAACCCAATAATAGAGAATTGCAAAACAATGTCCACACCATGCAATGGGTCAATTTTCCTCTGTTATATTCATAAGTGGAAAATGGCTACAACTATCATCACAACAAAAAATGAAAACTCATAAATCTCCTACTAACTTGCAGCTAGCTTCATTTGGGCATACATAACCTCTATTTATCTCAGAGGGTTCTTAGGGTTCCCCATGACTACTTGTCTACATCAAAACCTATCCCGACGGCTATCCTAGTACAGTCACAGTCTAGAGCAGGAGTGGAAACTCCCACTTAGCTCACGATCGTTTAAGCGTGCCTCAAAATATTTTTCCAGCGTTGAGTTAAGGCGTGCTTCAAAATATCTGTCGTAACTGCTAGCGTTGAGATTCCGTATGATTCCCAGACGTTGAGAGGTCCTACTCTTCGTGCTTGCCAACGATGATCCTGCATCAGAAGGGTTGGACCTTTTGAACCAGTCTGGATTAATGAGATGACTTTGTGCAGAAGGAATATTTATGCTTTGCTTCAATTTTGTTGACCTGCTTCTGCTAGATAGAAGGTGCTTGGGCTGAGGCTGCAGTGTTCTTTTATTCACCTTTTGAACATATTTTGAAGAATTTGAATGTTGTAGTATGAGAAATTACCTTGCGACACTGTTTAGGTGGGACATTAGTCGTAACTACCTCTGGTATCTTGTAGAGATGACCCCCCTAAGTAACAATGACACTATGTGGTCAAGACTCATAAATAGCATGGAGTTTCCACGTATATGGCTGGCCCAAAAGAACATCACAGACATCCAGCGGGGAAAAGTCACATAATACCTCATCCTTGAATGGGTTGATGTCGTATGACAAGTGGTACTGTTGGCTGACACGAATATCTCATCCCTAGCAAAGCCACCCGATGTTGTATGACTGCGGGTGTGGTGTTGTCGTCAATCCCAATTGTTTGATTACCTCTATTGAGATGAGGTTCTTCCGTCTTCCGTTATTGACAATAAAATGTAGCGGGGTCCCATTCACCCACATCTTTGAATGAAAAAGGTGTTCCCCCTCTTTAGGATATGTTGGTTCATCTAGTTGAATTGTTGCAGTCATGACAATAGCAATGGGGTCTGTGTCAATGATTTGTCTTCTCCCATTATTTTTTGAATCATATTCTGAATCAAAGTTCGAATCCTTTTATTTAATCTCGACCACCAATTATTGTTTTGAGAGACATTCATCAATGTTGTGCCAGGGGATTTTTTGGAAATCACACCACTTTCCAATGTCCTTCTTCATCTTTTCGTTACCCTTCTTTTCATGTGGATTGGACTGTTTTTCTGGAGGTCGGTTGTTAGGGCCATCTTTACCATACTTTGGTTTTTTTGTATTTGCAGACCTGAACTCCCGTTTGTTCTGGTGCCTAAATTTCTACTCGATTTTGACAACATATTGGTAGGAAGCACCCTGTGATGAGATGTCTAGAAAATCCATTTCAGTTTGGATGTACCTCTGCAGAGCCCCGCGGTATTTCAGAACTAGATACCGCTCGGAGTCTTTGATACCTACCTTGGTGCGCAAGGTATGGAAATTATTTGTGAACTCCCACACTTTTGGCCCCTCTCTTGCCACAGTGTGGTCCATCTCATGCACTGGTCGTCATAGTTACCAACAAAGTAATATTGTTCCTTGACTGTATCCACACAAGAATCCCAAGTGGGATTGACCACATATATTCCAGACTACTCTGTGGAACTTTTCTCCCAGTAAGTTTTCCACCAATGTTTGACATAGGGGAGATCCTTAAGGAGTGCAAAGGTGATCTTTTCCCTGTCAGGAAAAATTGTGAACAAAGAAATAACCTTCTAGCAAATTTAACCATTTTCTAGGGCATCTGCATCTATCTAACCTTCAAATACAGGAATATCAAAATTAACTTGTACCTTGAAAGGAGAAGTGCCTCCAAAGTGGTCTATTGATGAAGACGTACCTGGTATTATAGGCAGGCATTCAAGGATGTGGGAAAAATTCTCCATCATTTTGTCCCTTTGTTGCATGAGAGCTTGCTCAAGCAAGAGATTAATAGAATCTTTTGATTTGTTGTTTTTATTTTGTTCTTCCATGGAGGGTTTCTTGGGTGTACAAGAGAGATTTTCCTCAAGAGAGACAAGCTCGAGACCCAACTTTCTATACTTGGACCTCGTCGAGGACATGCACTGAAAAACGATCAAGAGAATTCTGCTCTGATACCACTGATCTGTATTATTTTTGGCACGAAATGAGAGAGGAGATATAATAAATAAATGTACAGACATATATTAGATATCCAATAATGTAACAAAGATTTATCAGAGATATAACCATAAACACAGATATACAATAATACACAATTTCTATTAATGAGCGAAATGTACAAAACTGTAGAAATACAGAGTGAAAGACTCGCTAGAATGGTGGAAGCTTATCTATGAGAAGAGATGTGACGGCTACACTCATCCGCAAGAAGATCATTGTTACAATGAGGCTCCAAAGGCCTTTTTAACATAAAGAAAATACAAAACCCTAACTCTGGAAGATGAAAAGCCAACATTTTTGTGGACCCTGTTTTGGGTAGTTTGGTGTATCAACTTCCCAGGGGCGTAACTTTGGCATACGATCTTAGTTTTGGGCGCATGATAACTCGTTGGAAAGGTATTGACGAGGATCTTCATTTCACAAGATCCATCATGTATTATGCGATCATTGAGATGCCCGATAGCAAAAAATCGTCGTTTAGGCCCTTAAAGTTTAGGACCAAAAAAACTGCTAAAAATAGTAAATTGCCAGAAAAATGTTTTGAGCCAGTTGGAATAGGTGGGTGGCCAGCGATACCCACTTGGATCACTAGTCTAATTCGGATATGTTGGGATTATTTCAAATTCAAGTTCTTCAAATATCATGTCTTCTACCACCTTTAGTGATGTATCTATCTCTGGACTTTCATGTTCAAAGGAAAATGTTAATACAAACTTTTGTTGTATCTCTTCTGAGTTTGCAGTTTCTCTGCGTTGTTCCTATTCTGTGTACTAGTTATTTGGAATGCCTTCTAATATGTGAATAAAATGATGTGGCCATTCTTTTGGTGGTACTAATCTCCATTGAGCCATGCACATATCTACATTTTATTTAGGTTGTCCAATTCCATCATATTTCTGCAAACATATGTTCTCCTACTCTGCACCAAATCTAATGCACAGTAACCTCTTGCACTAAAACCCGTTATTAATATTCTCCTTATGTGTACCCCACCAATGGGCATGTGTATCTTTCAAAGTAATATCTAATACTGACAATCTTTGATTTTCTACTACTTCTAATTCAAACTTCATTAATAATTCTTTTAAGTCATTGAGACCATAAAAAGTAGGAGGCTCCCTTACCTATGAACCAATCCATCTTAGCGTGCATGTCATTTTGGCACACATTTTGGTAGATAATTCATGTAATCAATGCTACTAGTTCTCCAGTCCTGTGTAGGAGTCTGAAGCACAACAACTAATACTCCTCCAAATGAGCATGTCATCTACAGTTGGGTTGATATAATCATCTTCATGCGTGATTGTTCTATATAATTGATTTACATCTTCTATAAGAATATTGTCTATCGTAGGTTCCACATACCTTCCTCCTTCTGAGGGATCCAATGGCGTAAAAAAATTGTATTCTCCAGATTCAAATATCATCTTCCTTGTCTTCAAATTGATAATAGCCTGGTTATCAAAGGCCCAATCCAAACCCAACAATGTTGGATATGGTGAAGTGTTATCCACTATGTCAATGAATTCAAAGTTTTCCATGGTGCACACACCATCTAGATCTATTGGAAACCCTTTTAATCTTTCAATTGGCACCACTTTATGTTGATTTTCTAACTTCAACTGAATACATGAATACCCCAATTCAGGTTCTTCCATAGCTACCCATGTCTTCTTTGGCAGAACATTGACTTCAGACCCTAAGTCTAGTATGATATCCCCCATATTCAAATATCCAATGTTTGCATTCAACCTGAATTCTCTGCTTGTTCTTCTCTTCTTACAGACTTGATTTACTATCTTTACCCCTTCTTCCTCAGAATTACACTTTTCTAGCAAACTCTACAGTACTTGTAAATAATTTTTATCATTTAGCAATTTTACACATGAGCCAAAAAAGTTTATTAAGTTACTTACTTGCTCTGAAGGTTGCTCTTTGTTGGTCTAATCAAATAATGGATGCATGTCATACAATGGTACCTCATCTATTCGCTTTGTTCATGAAGTAGACGCAATATTTTCCTTCAGAATCTCCTGTCTAGCCTCTTTGAATGTCTCTTTCTCTTTGCGCGCATCAAACTTCTGTTCAGGAGTTGTATTCTTTCGAACCCACTAGTACTAATCCTGATCCTTTTTTTATGCATCTTCTTCTTTCTTGGCTCCACCTCTAGTAACTATGTTGATCTTCTTCCCATCCTCTTCTCTGTTTTCTACCACAATCCATTGCACGTTCTGATTGGTTTGATTCCTCTTGTCTTGTATCTTTGTCAACAATGTCAGAAAGTATTTTATTCCATGGTATGCTACACGACAATACATACATGTCACTGGTGGCTATGGGAAGTCTCTGACATAGTGCCCTAGTTTCTGAAAATTATGACAAATTGTTGGTCTTCGACCTCCTCCAAAGCCTCTTCCTCCATGACCTCCTCCTCTGAAGCATCCTCTATTTCCTTGATTATCCTTGTGCGGTGTATTATACTGAGGTCCTTTATTGTACTGCAACTACGCATTATTGTATGGTGGTGGTGGTGCACACAGTTGTGTGTTGTTATACTATGGTGGTGCTTCAAACTGTTGTGCATTGTTTTACTGTGGTTGTGGTTGAAAGTACTATGTGGTATTATACTGTGGTTGTTGCGCATTGTTGTACTATAGTTGTTGCGCAGGTTATGTTTTCATTAACTCAGCCTGCACAATATATGCATCTGATGTCCTCTCCTTCATTATCTATAAGGTTCTACAGTCCTTGTCTTCGTGTCCAATCGACTTACAAAAATTACAAAATGTACTCTTCGGTACTGTTTGATACTTCTGCATCATGGGACAATGATAAGGATCATGTCCATGTGTTTTACAAACCTCACACCATGGTCCTCCTAAAGATAAAGGGTTTGGCATACCCACTCCTATGTACTGCACAAATAATAGACACTCATTATTGTGGTGCCCTTCAGTTCTGCATAATGTGCACCAAACATCTTCCCTTTTCTCCTTACCTTTATTTTGATTTAACTAAAATGTCAAGTTCTTTAGGTCTTGTCTCAGTGCTTCCAAAACTGGATCTATTTTCTTATATTGATTTTCCTCTAATTGTAGGGTTGCTTACAGAGCCTCAACCTAACTCTGAAATTTCTGCTGCCTCAAAGGATACTTCAAGTGTGGCAATAAAGAGTTAACATACAAATGTCTATGTTGCATATCATTAATAGGGTACTTTAACTTCCCTTTTAGTCTTTTGAACTTCTGGTCCACCTTGCAGACTGATTCTCCTGGTTTCTGTTTAATATCTATCATTTCATTCATGAACTGATCCTCTGAGCTTGGTTTCTGAAATTCATTTATTAATTTCCTTTTTACCTGTGCTATAGTTGTAGGCGCTCCCATTGGATTATTTTCTGCGAGACCCATGTACCAATCTAATGTGCGGTCTATGAATGTGATTGCCAATTGTGAAACCTTTGTATCTTCATCTGTAATCTGCTTAGCTATCCATATCTTCTCACATATAATCAAATACTTTTATGGGTCATCTGACCTGTCTCCTCGAAATTATGGTAACCTAATAGTTGGATCTTGTCCTTCCATTGTGAAGTTTGTTGTACTACCACCTCCACGTGGTGTAGATACTTGACTGCTACTTTCTAAACTTACACTTCTACTTAAGTTTCCACTGGACCCACGTCTCATAAAAATTCTTCTGCCACTAATCACTTGTTGGTTAACTAGTTTTTCTTCTTCGGATGTCTTAGTCGCACATGAGGTTGTGGGTTCCACACTAATTCGGATCTAGAATGGAGAGCCTTCTTCTGCGTCGGACCCCTAACCTCTGGTTTTCCTCTCATATGTGGCACGCAAGATTTCCTCAATTTTCCCTATCGTGCGAAGATCATCTACCTCTTCCTCATCATTTTCCAAGCCCTCTCGCTTGGCTATTGCCCTCTTCTTACTATTAATCTTACACTGGTAGGGTCGTCCGTTGCGCGTCACTCCTGCTTTCCTTATTATTTCCCTGCTCTGTTCCTCATCCATCATTATGGGGTCCATTGCTTCCTTCTTCTAGCCTCCGTTCAGAGCCTTCTCCATATCTCAGATCTTCCTTAGTTCTTCCCCTAGCCCCCCCATGCGCATAGAGTGATTAGCTATTTGATTCCATGGTCATCACGCCTTTATCATATAATAAGATCTTAATCGATGTGTAAAGAGACCTAATGTACCTCCTTCTAGGTCCCTTCAAAAAATCCTTCTCTGTAACAGTATATGACTTCGTTGTGTCTAGTGCAAATTCAGTAATAAATCTCGCAGTAATATTGTCTAACCAAAATCTATTGCGCGCGTGAATTTGTTATTAACTCTTTCTAATCGCGCAATATTCTCAACAATCCACTCTACTGGCCTTATCCGATTAGTCGGATGAGTATCCTTCAAACTCAATATCCACTCCTGTAATAACTTTGAAAAACAACAGAAATATGCCTCGTGCAAATTAGTAAACACATACCTCTGTAGATATTGGTGCAGTGTATATCTGGAGCTTCTATTATATTTGTACGCAAACTCGAGTTGCTTTATCTCTAACCATCTTTCAATCTTTTGCTTTGTAGGGTTCCATGGCCTAAACATTCATTTCTACCACTGCATCTTCTTCACCATATCCCTTCCAGGTTGTTCTTCTGAGTTCCAGTTGGAAACAGAACCATTTGTTGGATGTATGGGCTGACTCAAGTTCTACCTTAGTTCTCCAACAAAAATATTTTCACCATCAACCCTTCTGGTAAACCAGAAGGCTACATTGTATACAGTGTGCACAATGCAGTCTCACCCGAGATGGATTATGGGTGATTACATAACCCAAGCGTCTGCAATCATGGAAGGGATTGGGGATGTTCCTTTTACTTCCACTTCTACTTTAACATGCATTTTACCATAACATTTATCAGATCTATTATTTTATCCATTCAGTAACATCCATTCTGCATGATTATACTAGTGTGCACTATAAATAAACCCTAACAGATGCATTCATCTAACCATTCATTCATCATAAATCATATAAAATGAACAAAACACACATAAAGACACCATTTTTACCATGGTTCACCCCCCCCGGGCTACGCCCACAAAGATCTTAAGATTCTTATTTATTCTTCATCAAAAAAAGATCTTGCGTCACTCGCATTACATCATGAACTTATGACTGGTGAGGATGACTAGTGTCGCACCAAGCTCCACAACTTGCAACCTTACCCTCAATTCCATCTCAAAACTGACTCCATCTTAGCTCTGCAACTGTCAACAAAAAAAATACTTCGACTCAAGACTCAAAAGTTATCTAAAAGTAGTTTCTTCGCACAATGATACTCAATTGATTGACACCCCTAGCTACCTCATATATCTTCTATTTATATTACAAAAGTGGGTAAAAACCCTTACATTATGACTCAAAACCCTAATTCTAAGTGGACTCCACTTGTCCACTTTCTAACTGTCTTCTATGCGGTTGGTCTACGATCCAACCATTCCTTGCATCGATCTTCCTTAATTTTGGTTACGTTGCTTCATTTTCCCTTTATCGTGTTGCTTTCCCTTCTTTCTTGACGTGCGCTGCTTCCTTTGGTCCCTTCTGCCTCATTTACTACATTGAACCCCAAAATTTCATGCTCCAACAATTTGTATAGAAGCTGTTGTGGGGGTAGTGATTGAATACATTAATTCCCTAGAATGAATAATTTAATTTTGGTTGTGTAATTTAAGTGAGTTACTATTTGATTGTTGCTCTATATTTGGTACGTGTTAAATCTGGGCAAATAGACATTATGGAAGGCATTGCTTCTCTTCATTTATGAGTTGGATGGATATAATTCATTAGCTTTTGAGTCATTGTTTGTCTTCATTTATGTTAGAGTGATTTATAATTATGACACTGCTTGTATAAACCTTGATTCCAAGAAAATACAAGTTTCTCATTCTTCATTACTAATCATAAAATTGTTGTAAATATGAATGCATATACATCGTTATGGGGTAACGATGTCATTGAGGACAATGCTATCTTCTTACCATTGATGGAGGGTTGATTATTAGTGGTAGTTGGATTAAATTCCATTCAAAGGTAGCTTTGAGGGTTGGCATTTGGATACTACAGTGCAAAAGCAACTAACATATCCAATACACTAGGCTAGACATTGGTAACCAAACAAAGACCATGAGCTTGTGGCTTTGATACATCTTGTTGAGGTTCTAAAGATTGAAGAAGTGGGACCAACTTTTAAAGATATCATTATCCTTTGCATCAAACACATCCTAGCAACATAGCTATTCAATTTTGTAGCTATATTAAACCTAACAAATCTCTTTCTTCAAAATCCATAGTTTTGATCCATACCACGAGTTGTTGAATGTGTTCATTGGATTTCTTGATGTGGATGGGTTGTATGTTGCAATCACTGAATTGAGAACCAAAACACATCCATTTTCCCATTATCTTGCTTCCAATAAAGAGACCCTAGAGACAAACATCCCTCTAGAGTAATTGCCTTGGCATTACAAGCCCAACAAGTAGAGTCATCCTTCCATACAACATCTAGTTTACCATTATTAGCTAGTTGTATCAGGTGCATGCTACACTAAAAACAAATAATTCACATAGCATACTAGACAACAGTGGGCCATTGGTTGGCATGTTGCAAAAGTTATAACCATCAAAAGAATAGAGATATGATAGAGACCTAGTTGTCTTTCCCAAGACAAAACTCTTTATATAAGAATGTAAAGAGAGCTCACAAAAAATATCAACATAGTGTTTATGTTGGGAAAGCAAGTGAACTATAAATCCCTAGTTTATGGATCATTTTCATTTTAATTTACTTAAAGTGCATGGTCTTCATGATTCAATGGTCTTCATGATTCAAAGCTTAATTCAACCATTCCCTACATGAAGATTACAACATTTCAAAGATGAGAAATCTCTACCATCCGAGGAATTGAGACACTTTCTCTACTATCATCTTTCACTCTTGTTAATGCATAGTTTGGAGTTCATTTTCATTACTGTTTTCCTTAGTGCACGTATATCCATCCCAAAAGGGGAAAATGCTATCTCTAGCTCTCTTAAATTATTACGATTCTCGTTTTTAAATTATTAAAAGTCTCGTTTTTTTGTTGGTGTTATATACAAATGAAGTTGGCTAGTTGTTCTACGAAATGGCTTTTTTCAAATTCGGGTAATATAAATTTATACGAATCATTATTTTTTGTTGTTCAGAATCCATTTTTGAATGCAGAAATAAATTCAACATGCTGAAAAGCTCCCAAAACACTTGAATTTTACATAAATAGTCACTTATATCTACGAATATCCTCCAAAAAAATCTTCATTTCCTAAATCTTTAACCTACCACTGTACAAATTCACTGAATGTAAAACCCACAACCAATCTTCAAAATGATCTTCCAAAATGAGTAGCAGTGTCCTCTTATCCCACAGGTTTTTGACACCCCATCACAATCCTTTCCTCTAACTCTTAACTCTTTCCCAATAATGATTATGAAAGAAACCTTCCCAATAATGATTTATGAAAGAAACCTTGGGATTTGGTATCTTCGTTTCTGTGAGTCGTCAATATCCACGTCACTTATGACTCTGGGCTCAATTCATTTAATTTTAGGTCTACATGATTTGGAGATGACAGGGTACTCTCTTCAGCTTTTGTTTTTTACTATCAAACAGATCTACAGAAGATGAAAGGACATTCACATATTTTAACTTTCTGGGCGTACGTACGTAATTGTCTGTACGCCGCCCTTCGTTTCTGTCACCGAGAAGGCATAGTGAAGTTTCGAAGTGTGAATGGGTTTGCGTGTACGGCGTATGTAAAGGCAGCATATCAGTCCGACTCAATGAGGCCCTGCCTCATGCCTGCACTTAGCTGTTCCAGAGGACGTATTTTGTGTTTTTCATTATTTTAGGGTTTAAAATTCATTACTGCCGTCAAAAATTGATGCCTTTTCAAATGATGTGAACCGTAAATTTGACGTCCGAGGACGTCAAATTGAATAAGGATTCGGAGTCTGTGACACATTAATTAAATTTTGCTGGCCAATAATATTTAGTAACTGTGTAAGGGTAGGTCGATGCCTTTATGTTTATTTTTCAATTATAATCAATTCCAAGTCCTTAACTGGATACTGTTTATGTGATTACTATTTTCTGTTTTTATTCTTGGATTTTTAACGATTTTTGGGTGGGTTAATTTTGGGAAAGCATACAAAAAATTATCATAATAGTTAAGAAAAATTGGAATTTTAAACTGGTAAGATTTAGATTTGTCACTTAATTATTGGAATTAGTTATATAATTTTGATTAAATTGTAATTTTTAGGTATTGTAAGTGTATTTTTGAATGTATAAATGGATTCAATTTCTTTAAAATTTTTTATTATATCTAGATTCTACAATTTCAATAATTTATCTCTTTGCAATTATAATTTTTTTTTTTTTAATTTTTAACTAAATTTTAGACAAAAACAGTGGAAAAACATTGAAAAAAAATTCAAATCCTAAAGTGTTTAAACTAGGTTAGAAGATACAAAAAGTTTAAAATCACTATTAATTAGATAAATTTTCTAAGCAGGGATAATTTCAAGTCTCAAATTGTAGAAACCTGCTAAACTTACTAGTTTTTAATATGCAAACTATAAAATGTTTGGTCATAATTTTGTAAAAATATTCAAATTTCTAAGGATTTTATACACTTTCTATAAAATTTGGACTCTTTCTAAAAAAAAATAGAAATTGGCCAACCTTTTTTTGGGAAAAAACAAGGAATAATAGCCCACTGACTTAGAGATAGTCCCTAAAATTTTCTAAAGTTTTGTTTCATTTTCAATAAAATACAAATAGTTGAAAAACTCATCAGGATTCTAAATTAATAAAAAAAATAAAATTTTATTTTATTAAATTATATATATATTATTTAAAATACTTATTAAATTATTAAAAAAAAAAATTAAATAAAAAAAATTATTAAAAAAAACTTACAAACTTGGATTGTTAAACAAAACTTAGATTTCCCGTCTTTAGAACGTTAAAGTGGGACATCTTGTTTTTTTCATAATATATATATGGGTTATTGAATAAAGTTTACAAGCTTTCAATTCTCTATGATTTTGAAATGGGACTTATTGTTTTTCTCACTATGTCCATTTAATGTATTAGTTAATATTTAATTTATCTTTTACATATTAGTTGCGTTTCAATTCTCTATGATTTTGAAATGGGACTTATTGTTTTTCTCACTATGTCCATTTAATGTATTAGTTAATATTTAATTTATCTTTTACATATTAGTTGCGTGATGGATAACAAAGTCTTTTCAATGTATTTAATAATTAATTAAAGGTTTTAAAAATTATTATATCATGCCCATTAATTATTATTAGTCACTTTAGTGTGGATTTTAAAATTCATTAATTATTAGTCACTTTAGTGTGGATTAATTGATATAGTGGTTATCAAGTTATTCAAATATATTGTAAATAAGAATAATGTTTTCCTTTTATATATATAAATAATTAATTAGTAGTTACTTTAATAATGTAATATTTTGCTTAAAAGGATTTGATTTAATAGTGGAAAGGGTTACCATCCATGGAATATGGAGAAGTATTTAGAGGTTTTGAGAAGTATTAGTTAAATAAGGAATTTGGAGAAGTATCTAGTTAAATATTTATTATTATTTTTAATTATAAAATTGCATATCAATTATTACAATCTTAGTGGGTCAAATGGTTAAGAGCATGTCTTTCCTCCTCATAAGAGTTTACAAGTTCAAATCCACAGACACTCATCCAACCATTCTTCCACTGTTAACATTGTTGCATACAAAACCCTTAGCTTGCATCAGCTTTGGAAAGACATTCATCCAACCATTGGGGCACAAACTGCTCTCTACCTGGAATCAAGACCAACTGATCGGCGAATCCAAAATGATCATTGACTGGTTGAATCAATCCAACACTACTCAAGAAACTCATCTTCACTCATGCCTCCCTTGAATACAATGGGGAAGGGGCCTGCTATCAAAAACAGCACTAGAAAAAACAGCAGCCTTGATTACTTTCAACCAATGGCTGGATGGCCATGAGAGCCCTACTCATGTTATTAAAATCTTTTAGAACCGGAGTCAGTAGTCACTTAGAGCATCAAAATTTCTGGTCTCCTTGTCACAATTCTATTGATACTTCTCTTGTAGTCTGATACTCCCTCTTTCTGAACTGATCTACTTACATCCTTGGTTGGCAGACCACATGTAGGTAAAATAAGCACTCGGTTTTTTGTTTTTTTACTCCACCTTCAGATGTACTGTTGTGAGAACACATTATACTGATATAATATAATTCAGTGATTTTTTCTGTTGGAAAAAAGTTCAAATCCACAATGGGGTAGGGTTAGGGTATGTATACCTCCATAGACTTTACCAGTAAAAATCTACACTATGATTATACAAACTTAACCACTCAAATCTATGTATCTAATGATTTCTGACTGGATTTTCGAGAAATGTCTCCAAAAAAATATCTCCTACAAAATCATTCATTTCATAGAATAGAACATTTAAACAATATTTTATAACGTAAATTGAAGGACAGTCTTGATATACAGTCGTTTTGACATCGACAGAGAGTTTGAAAGCAAATTTCAACCCTGTCTGCTAAGTATCAATGGCAGTGAAAAATAACACAAATCGTTCGTAGATATGGCAAGGCGGTGCGTCAAATCGCTCAAGTCCACCAGTGACAGAGAAGGTGCTTGCAATAAAATCCTCACCCGTTACGTTACGGCACGGCACGGCAGATGTCAATCCAATCGCTCATTATATATATGAAGATGAAAGCCGCTGTCACTGAGCGAATATCTTGTCGGGTACCCCGCCGCGTTACTTCAGTGGCGAGCCCACCGCAAAATACAAAAAGAGAAACGACCGGGGCGGAGCCAATCAGTATACAAAGCAGCGGCCATTGATTTCGCCAGTGATTCCAACTCGAGACTTTGGTGGACATATCTCAAGTCAATTAACACATCTACGGAATGCAGCGTCTCAGTGGGAGTAAAAAGCTAATCTCGCTTCTTTTCGCTCAAGAATTTGATAGAAATTTGAGTTATGATTGAAGTTGGGTCGTTATATGGTGGAATTCATGGAGAGTTTGTCCAATTACATGGCAGTAGAGTAGTATCTGAATTCAATAAACTAAAATAATGTTATTGTATATTTTAACTTGTACAATATTTATTATTGCATGGTTGAATGATGTATTACTTTGTTGGTTGCATGTTTATCCTGTATTTTGATGGACGTTGATTGATGGGTGTTCATCTATTACTTGTTAAAATAAAAAAAATTATAATCAAATTCCGACTACCAAAATAAATTTATTACATAGCTCAAAAGCAGTGCAAATATCTTTGAATGTGATTGCATTTATATCCTTATTTAAATCATTTCAATGACTTGCACTTCTCTACCCCACCTGACCAGGAAATGTCGGTTTTGTAGGTCTGTGTTTCAGATCATGTTTTGTACCTGGCTCTGTAGCGCCCACATGACAGCCCATCACCTTCGCGCATTTAGTCGCCAGTGAAATGGTTGCGCTGAAAAGAACAAACTTTAGCGAGAGATTTGGTAAAATGTAACAGCGTACGAAGGTGTTCACATGTACGTAACGAGAGTGACGACTCAACAGATAATCCTGACCATCCTGCCTAAAGGTGACTTTTTTTTTTTGGTTGGAAAATACAGCTTTATGATCTCATATTCAGAGTAGAGTAATGGAGTTGACTGGGCTTTGTGATTTGCACAGTCTACATACATGCATCAGAGCCCCGCCTTTGCTTATCTTCTGATAAGAAGTCCCTTTCGGAAAAGGTTCTGTGAACACAGAGATAATGGTTCTCTGTGCTGACCTTGTTAGCTAGAGCTCTGCAGTAATTCTAGCTGTTTGCTAATTAAATTTTGACTCTTGTCCAGACCTGGTAAAGGTCATTGCCATTAAAACATGGTAAAGGTCCTTACCATTAAAACATGGAGTGGGCTAACTCAGGCGCAATTTTTTCTATTGAGTTATTTTTCTGGCAGGATTTTTGGCTGTCTGTTTTTAAAATTTTGGCTAATCCAGAACTCTGATAGATTTTATGAGTATCTGGGTTGGTTTAAAATGAAGTATAATCCATGGGATAAGATTCTGAAATTCATGAAACATTGATTCATATGAAACTCATTGATCCATGTGAAACTCAAACTACCTTGAAAATGTAGAAGTTTTTTGTCGTAAAACTTGGAAGGAAAGATTGCTCCTAAATTAACTTACTTAAAACATAACAGAAGTGACACAAAAATGTCTTCCAATAAACTAAAAAGAAAAAAAAACAATAAACAAAAGAGAAGAAAATAATGGAAGTATTGTACAGATGATTTTATAGTGTAGAAGTAATTCTAAACTATATTCCAATACCTTTAATCTTATAAAAACACTGTACTTTCCAATCAAAACACTGTATTTTCCAATACATTTGATCTTATAAAAATCAATGCTATTATAACACAAAAAAAGGCCTATATGATTCCATGTATGATTTTCATAGGTTATTGAACTATTGTGACCCTCTCATGGCTTGTTGAAATTATTGTTGCAAGTTGTGTCGTATTTAATGTTATGTGGATGTGGATGTTTTGCTGGGGTGACCTAAAATTGTGTTGTATATAATTATTTATGTAATGCTGTGTGAATGTGGCTGTTTTGTTTGGGTAGTAAGTTATAGTTCACTTATATGCAAATTTGTATGGTCAAGATTTTTAATGAAAATTAAATATAAGCTTGAGTAAAGAATGACTATTGGATATTTAAACATTTTAGTATTTTGTAAATTAAAATATTTAAATGATGTGGTTATAATTTTATGTGAATGATTATAAAATTTATATAGAATGACTTGTTAGAAGCATAAGAGGAGATTATGACATCAATGCTAGAATTTGTATGGTCAAGATTTTTAATGAAAATTAAATATAAGCTTGAATAAAGAATGATTATTGGATATTTAAATATTTTAGTATTTTGTAAATTAAAATATTTAAATGATGTGGTTATAATGTCATTTTATGTGAATGATTATAAAATTTATATAGAATGACTTGTTAGAAGCATAAGAGAATTATGACATCAATGCTAGAAATGTTAATGAAAAGTTTATGTGTATAGTAGCAAGTCATGTATTCATATTTTAATTTTTTTACTTAGATATTTTATTTATGTATGAGGCCACCTTTCTTGGATAAGGTTCATTAAATAGTTAGTTGATACTCACTCATTGTAATAAATGGTCATTTTTAGTAATAATGCTTGACTTAGTTGGCCAACCCTCATTATAAGAGGTACATATGTAGTTAAGATTCTTTATGGATAGTTATATATTGAGTATAAGATTATGTATTGTTTTGTCAAGAATTGTTATTGTATTTGGAACATTGCTCTTGGAGGTTGCCCCCTTGAAGAGGAAAGTGAACATAGCTCTCTATTTTTATTTTCTTCTTTTTTATCTTGTGTTCTTGGGTTTTGCACTACATTTTATATGATTGCTCTAAAGTTTTGGAGTTAGCTACACTACAAGTGGCATTAGAGATCATTTTTGGGCATGAAGTGGGAGAATTTTTTGGCACAAAGTGTGATATATATATATATATATTTTTTTGTCGGTTTTTGATGGGAAAAAGAAGATGACAATATTCAGGCCGATTTCTGAATTTTTCTATGCATAATTTGAAGAAACCAACCATATATATGGGTTCCTCTCGAAAAAATACTCAATTTGAAAAAATAAATAGTTCAAAACAGAGTCCATGAAGTGGAGATGTCGTCAATTCAAAATCTGTAAATTTTTAGGGTTTTTTTTTACGACCACGAATTTTGTATATTGGATATATTTTGACAGAGTGCACAAATTTCAGTCAAAACAATGCCATTAGATCCATAAAAGCCATGTCATTTCATCACTGCAGTCATAATTGTGACCATTTTACATTTTCAACCTCAAGCCCTACCTTGCACAAGTTATTTTTTGGAGATTTTAATAGCTTTTTTTATGGGGTTAACAAGCTCATAAATTTTGAATTTTTTGGAGACGTGTTCTAGCATATTTAAATAACATTGTGATCTATCGTTCAACAGATAAAACTGCAATAGGGGAAGAATACACGCAGGAAATACAAGTGGAATCACATTGTTGGAAACGCTTGTAGCCCTTGTTGGTACCCTTCCGAGTAGTATTGCATTAGACATTACCTGTATACAAAATCTCACTTCCAGGTACCCTTGGGTATATAGGTATTCCCCTAGGTACACCTCAAACTAGCCTTAGATAAACTAATCGGTCGTCTTGTTTCTATAGTACACTGAGAATAAAACTTGGGGAGATCACTCTTTAGTACCTAGGTAGTCAAGTAGTACGGTTAAGGGAACAATTGAGCGTCCTTAGTTAGTTCCCTGAGATATTGGACTAAGTACTATTGTTGGACCCTGCACATATATCAGAGAGTTATAACACTTGACACTCCCTTGTCCCCATGACCCATTTACTTGTCTTAGTGAGCTCACCCATGATGGGTACCTATAAACCCCCATACTTATCCAGACAATATGAACACCCGATCTACTACAAGTAGGTTGGACTGCGTGGATGAGTAGCTTAAGAAAATTTAGGATGACATAGGTGGGTTCAATGAGATGTTGCATAAGAAGCTGGAGGAGAATCTCAACAACATTCAAAAGATGTTTATTCAGAAGTTGACGAATATGCAAACTCGGGGCATACCAAAAGAAAATCATTGGACTCCATAGCACATTGATCCACAACATGAAGAAACTTCTCACTCATGACTATTTAACCACCCACAACCCTCGTTGGGTCCACACAACAATAGATCAATGGCTAATAACATATGGCATCATTCTCCTAAGGTGGGCCTGAACAAGTTTGATGGTTCTGACCTTCTTAGATGGGTCACCTAGATGGAACATTACTTTTCCCTCCAGGGCATTATTGATGACATGATGAAACTGTGGGTGGGGGTATTGTATCCAGAACCATAATGATGGCAATGGTGAGAATGGAATAAAAACACATATGTAGGATATATCGCTTGGAGTTAGATTGTTAAATCGATTTATCCACATTTCATGAAAGATACTCACTATTTGGGGCGGCTTACCAAGTTACGTGGAACATGCTCAATCATAGATTTTATGATGGCCTTTGAGCAATTAGTTATCTATACAAAGAACTTAATTGATTCTTTCTATAAAGAATGTTTCATTAGTGGCCTCAAGGAGGATATTCGAGAACAAATTAGATTGTAATGTCAAATTACATGGTTGGAAGCGACGTAAAGGGCCCTAGAAGAAGAGATGGTTATCAATGCACAAACAAAAAAACAACCTTCATTCCTCACACTCATCCTCCCTAGGGTACTTCCCCAACCACAACTCCTACTCATCCCTTGAAAGTACAAAGGTTATCTCCAGTGGAAATGGAATATCACCAAAGACAAGGACTTTGTTATGATTGTGATGAAAAATATTCTCCAGGTCATCAATGTAAAGAACATAAATTTCTTCAAATTGATATGACCACTCACGACCTGATCGAAGACATAAGTATTGAAGATACACCAGAGATAAAAGTTGAATACACCAACACTCAAACTCGGGTGGATATTGAACCTCCATTCTTTGATGAAGAACCACTTATCTCCCTACATGCGTTATTAGGCATTTCAACTCCACAAACCTTGAAACTCATGAGTTACATCAAGCACCATAAATTCATAGTCCTAGTTGATAGTGGTAACACTCACAATTTCATTCACAAAAGAGTGGAAGAAGAAACCCATTGTTTTGCACACTCAGTGCACAATTTTAAAATCATGATCACCAATGGAGGTATGATGAAATGTGAGGGAAAATGTGAAAATTTTAGACTCTAGATGGGAGACTATTAACTCAAAAGCCATTTATTTTCCATCAATATGGGTGGGTGTGATACAATATTGGGGGGGAAATGGCTATGTGTGTTGGGACCAGTCACCATTGATTTCAAATAACCCCATATGAGTTTCACTAAAGAGGGTAATGCACACACCCTTTGAGGGATGTATGTAGGATCTCCTGAAATAGTCGACTCTCATCATATGGATAAGTTATTAAAGAAGGGACACTCTAGAATTATTTCTCAATTTAATGCCATACAGGTTATGGATAACCCAACACAAGAAATACACCTAGGCTTGCAGCTAGTCCTTGACAAGCATCATCAAGTCTTTGAGATACCAAAGGTTTTACCCCCTTCTTGAGAAGAGCATGACCATGGAATTCCCCTAATTAGAGGAAGTAAACCACCAAATGTATGTGCTTATCGCAACCCTTTTTAACAAAAGAATGAAACAAAAAATATCATTCATGAGCTATTGGAGGTGGGCGCCATATGTCCCACTAAAAGTCCTTACTCATCACCAATAGTCATGGTATTAAAGAAAGAAGGCACTTGGCACATGTGTCCTTATTTTTGGGATCTCAATAAGTTGACAATCAAGGACAAATTTCCCATCCCTATTGTTGATGATCTCCTTGATGAACGTCATGGAGCAAAGTTTTTCACTAATCTTGATCTATCTTCTGGATAACATCAAATTAGGATGAAAGAGGCAGACATCCCAAACACAACCTTGAGGATGTTGGATTACTGAGAGGGGGGGTGAATCAGTAATAACGCAATTATAATCTTTTTTCTTCAAATGTTATATCAATGTAGAATTATTATCCAATAATGAGCAATAATAAATAAACAATCACACACATACACAGTACACCAGTGTTTTACGTGAAAACCCAAATTGGGAGAAAACCACATAATGTTTTTTCTTATATGTCTTGAAGAATTACATTCATTGGAAGCACCAACTTCTTTTATTTTCTAGCTGCAACTGGAAGGAGGCTCCAACCCCCTAGTTTCTCAGGCTACAACCTAAGGGAAGCTCCAACTCCCCAAATCTCTGGCTACAACCAGAAGGAGGCTACAACCCCCAATGTTCTCCAGCTACAACCGGAAGGTGGCTACAACCACCTGTCCTTGCCCCGTCCTGCCACCCTGAAGTAGAAGTAGAATGATGGAACCACTGTCACACTATCACTGTGAGATATACCGCTGTAAACCTGCACCAATAAATTTGAACCATGCATGAACCATGCATCAACCTATACCTCAACCTGTAATCAACCTGTACCACAAACAAGTTCATCAACCATGCACCAACCTATAATCAACATGTACCATAAACAAGTGCATCAACCATGCACCAACCTGTAATCAACCTGTACCATAAACAAGTGCATCAACCATG
>ML778188.1:1194643-1248954 GCA_009831015.1 Picea engelmannii
ATTATTCCACAATTAAGCATGGGTTCTCTTACTCCACAAAGCGTCTTCCCGTGAGGGCTTTCACCATAAGGGGACCACTTTGGAGTTCATCCATATTTACTTCTTATCAACCATGAAAAACAAATAATGAGTCATATTTACATTAAACACTATTGGGTCCATTACCCAAAACTTTGTGCTATGGGTCTTCAAGGGTTGACATCAATGACAACCAACCTTAATCAACAGGAGGAACGTCTAAGGTCTTCACGTAGTTGGTGGTTCATTCATAAGATAAGTGTCTTCTATATGTTTGATATGATTCTTGTGTGATTATTTATTTATTTATGTTATTAGTTTTCTCTTTTTTAATTATGCTTAAGTTTTAAATACCATTAAACTGCATAGGATTGCATAATCATACTCATATGTAGTGCATAATATACATGAAATTGGTATTAGAAGTGGAAATTTTGGTGTGGCATTGCTCAACTCAGGGTTGGGGACACTACAATGCCAGCTCTAAGTCATGTGTGGCATAATTCCTTTCATTCTCCTTGATTTTTGTAGACTCATAGAAAAAAGCGTGTCCATTCTGGGTAAGGACACCACCAAGTACTTCTTTGCATGCATCCATGCACACCACAAAATCTTCACTTTGATCAACAAAATTTACTATTTGTTCACTGACTAGTAAACTTTTCAAATGAAGAAAACTTTCTTCACATTCTTGGGTCCATTCAAACTTCACACCCTTCTTTTGCATAGAAATTACAGGGTGTGCAATGTCTTAAAATCCTTTGATAAATCTCCTGTAGTAGCCTGCAGATCTCGTGAATGACCTAACTTCTGTGACATTCCTTAGTGTTGGCCACTCTTTGATGGCATTAATCTTATCTGGGTCCACTGCTATGACCTCTTATGAAATAATGTGACCTTAAGATGAAGGCTATGCATGATGTAAAGATCACACTAACTACTGGAGGGATGATTTTAGGGGCTAAATTTCGCTCATGGGATAATTTTCCATGGTTTTTCCCCAAAAAAGATTCGTTATTCTAAAAATGATTCCCCCAAATTCTAAAGGACAAAATTATTTTACCTTAAAAATCGCCAAAATGTTATTGAAACTATATAAAATCCTTAGAAATTTGAATATTTTTACAAAAATATCGCCAAACATTTATAGTTGGCATATGAAGGATTAGTAAGATTCGCCAAGGTTTCTACATTTTAAAATAATTTTCCATCCTTAAAATCATCCCTGCTGTCTAGTGACCTAGAGGTCACTGGGGTGATATTGCCAAGTCTCTTAGGAAGGAATTGGCCCATATGGTGTAGGTGGTTATGGCCCATATGTTGAAAGAAATATATCCTCTGATAGTATAGACATAGATTGACGAGCGAGAGGTTGAGATCCCAAATATTAAGGGTCAAATTCACATCTGAATCTGAGGGACCGGTGACGAATTCTAGGGCCTACCCATGGCTACACCACCAGCCAAGCTCAACAGATTGTACTTGACTAGATAATGGTAAATATTTCCCACTAACTCCAACTAGTGGTTCTTGCAACTTCATATGGGAGCTACAGATGAAGCAACATCATTTTCATGAGGCTGAGACAACTAATAGTGTTGGGGGCCCATTGGCACCCTAAGGGTTTGAAGACTATGTGTGTTATGACCCAAGGGGGGCATATATGGGGTTAAATGTATATGATATGACCCCAAGGGGGGGGGGGGCATATATAGGACTAAATGTACATGTAATGTGTAAATGTATCTATAATAGAGTCGACCTAATAGTAAAGGGACCTCATTTGTAGTGTGTGAATAGGTATATATAAAGATCATGTATTCATTATTGAGACATGTGAATTGTGATGTATGGATGAATTTGGATATTTGGAGTATTTTCTCATATTATTTAAGGATTTATTGTGTAACTTGCAACACCTAGCCACCAATAGGCTGGCCATGCTACTTCAAATCACACTTCAAGAACTAATTTCAAATTCTGATAGCAATTAATTAATAAAGAAGCGTGAAATAAATGCAATAACTATATATGTAATAATCAAGATTCATGCTATACTTAAAATTAATGCTTAATAATACCATGCACAACAATAACCAGTAGGAAGGAACATTAAAAATACACATATCAGAGATAATAATTACTACACAGTGGAACTAAAAATACAAGCAAAGGAAACCATGACAGAGATAAGTTATCTTAAACAAAACCAATCACTAACTGGTTGCATACCAAGGACGTTCCAACCAACCTTAGACACTGTTGTTCCAATTCTCAATAGTAGGTCACCCCCGATATAGGGATATGAATCCACAAGGAACGGTTCCAAAGTGACACTGATCTTCCCAAACCAGTCAACTCTCAAGCTCTCACAAGTTTTTCAACACACACCAATCCAAAGTACACCATCTCTCTTCTCTTCAGCATAGACCACCCAAAGACAATGAACCCCCTTCATTTCCATGCAATCCCTTAGGCTGTCCACTTCTTTCCAAGGCTCCAGTGCATCGGTTCAATAATCTCCATGTTGAGACTCTAAGGATTTGCAACAGTGAACAAGGTTTATCACATTCCCATTCATCTCAGGCATACAAGCACCAATTCATGGTTGGAATACACCAGTAATTACTATAGCCAACAAAACAATCGCTTCTTTCCTTAAGAATTCATTCCCATGTCCAAAACCAAGAACATGATTGAATGAATTAATGAACCAAAAGACAGAGTGAAAGAGTGAATGGAGAAAACCCCCTAAACAACCCATAAGAGGGGTTTATATAATTACATGAAATCAATAACCACATGGCCTCCCTCCCAAGAAGTTCATGTAACCATTTTTCTCAATTAAAACTAAGATGGGTAATCAAAATATAATAAAATGACTTATCCCCTTTATCCCCCTCTCTCATGGAATCATATCCTCCTATAACTCTTGTCCTTGTTTGTCTTTCATCCAATGATGCATTTTATTATTTGCAGTGTTCAAAGTATTACATTTTCCTAGGCACTCCGACCTCTTTTAATTGTTCATGCATTTCAACCTTTCATCAAATAAACACAATACATTATTAATATGGGGACTCAAAACTAGGGTATTACATTACCCTCCCCCTTATTTTGGTACTATCCTTAGTGTGTATATAGAAAAAAATCAAAATTTCAAAATTCTTCAAAAAATCGTGGGTACTCTACCTGCATGACATCTTCATGCTCCCAAGTAGCATCTTTAGGACCATAGCAGGTCCACTGAACTTTTACCAGTGCTATGGATTGATTCCATAACATTTTGACTTTTATGTCCTATATGCGCACCGAATGGACCTGAAATTCTCCTTCTAGATCCACTTAGATTAAATCCCAATCAATAACATGGTTAGGATCATGTACATACTTTTTCAACAAAGAGACATGAAATACATTATGCACATTCATGGAAGCAGACAATGCAAGCATGTATGCAACTGACCCTATTCTGTCAAATATCTCAAATGGACCACAGGATTTGGCTACTAGCTTTGTACAGTTGCACAACTTCATTGAGCTCTTCTTGGGATTCACTTTTAAAAGAACAAGTTGTCCCACTTTAAGTTCCCTAGCTACCCCACTCTTATCTGTATAACTCTTCTATCTATCTTGTACTGCTTTCAAATTCTTCTTAATTTTAACCATATGGTCTTCCATATCCTTGAGAAATTCGGGCCCAAGTACTACTCTATCTATTGGGTTGTCCCAACTCACTGGAGTATTTCATTTCTTACCATACAAAGCTTCAAATTGACTCATCTTCAATGAATCTTGATACCCATTATTATGGGAAAACTCAACCAAATGCAAGTAATCTTCCCACTTAGATGGCTTATCCATCACATACATTCTCAACATGTCCTCAATTGCTTGGTTGACTATATCTGTCTTCCCATATGACTGTGGATGGTATGTTGTACTAAAGTTCAAATTTGTACCAAATCCTTTAAATAATCCTCTCTAGAAATTTGAAATAAACTTAGTATATCTGTTTGAGACAATTTCCTTAGGTGTCCCATGCAACCTACCAATATCCCTCATGTAAATTTCTGCAATATTAGTTATTGTATGAGTCATTTTTACAGGAACAAAATGAGCAACCTTTGTCAATTTATCAACCACTACCATTATTGAATCATGTTTTCTTGTTTTCCTAGACAACTTAGTTATAAAATCAATGGTTACCACTCCCCATTTCTTCTCTGGAATTGGTAATGGTTGTAGCAAACCCAGTAGGTGTTGTTTCTTAGCTTTCACTCTCTGACATTCCATACATCTAGCAATGTAATCAACAACATCCCTCTTCATTCCTGGCCAAAAGAATTGGCTTCTTACTACTACAATTGTTTTTTGGTAACCAGGATGTCCAACATATGGAACAATATGCATTTATTTTAATACCAAATTCCTAAGTTCTCCAGAACTAGGAACATAAATTCTATTATTTTGCATAAGTAATCTATATTCCTGAATCTCATACTCTTTAATTTTTTGGTGTACATTTTCCTACAATAAACTTTCTTTTACTTGTAGGTAAATCTTGATATTTAACAACAACATCTAAAATTCTTCTCTTCAAATCTCATTGATGCATACTAACATTTGTAGCATCCATGAGATGTACTCTTATTTTGAGTGCATCAACAACTTTGTTTTTGTTTCCATTGATATGTTTGATTTCAAATCCATACTCACTTAAAAATTCCAACCATCTTGTATGCCCATCATTCAAAGATGGCTTTTCAAAAATATATTTTAGACCACTATGATCTATCCTTAGTTCAAATCTCTTTCCCATGAGATAATGCCTCCACATATTCAATGCATGATCTATGGTAGCAAGCTTCAAATCACGTGTGGCATAATTATTCTCATGTTCTTTAAGATTTCTAGAATCGTAACTAATGACATATCCATTTTGAGTGAGGACTCCACCAAGTCGTCCTTTGCATGCATTTGTACATACCAAAAAATTATCATTTGGGTCAACGATCTTCAAAATAGGTGCGCTAGTAAGTAATTCTCTTAACAAATTAAAGTTCTATTCACACTTTGTTGTCCATTCAAATTTAATTCTCTTCTTTTGTAAAGAAGTGATAGGATGAACAATCTTAGAGAACCCTTCTATAAACCTATTATAGTATCCAGATAATCCCATAAAATATCTAACTTCTAAAACATTCATTGGTGTTGGCCATCCTCTAATGGCTTCAATCTTCTCTGGATCCACTTTTATACCTTCTTCTGAAATAATGTGCCCCAAATAATGGATTTGTTTTTGGTAAAAAGAACACTTGCTTAGCTTGGCATACAACTGATGTTACCTTAGAACTTGCAGCAACAACCTCAAGTGATGTTCATTCTCTTCCTTGGACTTATAATAGATAAGTATGTCATCCAAGAACAAAATGACAAACTTATCTAGATAATTTATGAATATGCCATTCATTAAGCACATAAAGACAGTTGGTTCATTGGTCAGTCCAAATGGCACCACTACAAATTCATAATGTCCATACCTATTTCTAAAGGTTGTCTTACTGATGTCTTCTTCCTTGATTCTTACCTGGTGGTATCCTGATCTCAAATCTTTCTTTGAAAATATATTTTCTCCTCTTAGTCGATCATAGAGGTCATCAATTCTCGATAGAGGGTATTTTTTCTTCACAATGGATTTATTCAACTATCTAAATTCAATACACAGCCTCAATCTTCCATCCTTATTTTTAACAAAGAGTATTGGTTCTCCCCAAGGTGGAACAATTGGGTGTATGTACCCTTTCTTAAAAAATTCTTCCAATTGCATTCACAATTCTTTTAATTCTGGTGTACTCATTCTGTAAGGAGATTTTGATATTGGGGCATCTCTTGGTACTAAATCAATAATGAAATTCATTTCCCTCTTTGGTGGAAATCTTCGTACTTCTTGGAATACATATTCAAACTCTTGAAATACTGAAACATCTTCAAGGCTTGGCCCTTTTGTCTTTTTTGGCTCCACCACATGAGTTGCATACAATTGAAATCCTTTCTTGAAATGCCTCTTCAACTGTAAATTTGAAATTTCCCTCATATAAATGGGTCTTGGAATTCCTTTCACATGGCTCTGTTTTCCTTCTTCATCAAGGAATGTAAGTGGCTTGTTATGAAAATCTAGGACAACATGATGTTGGTCCAACCAATCCATTCCAATTAAATATCATAAGATCCCAATGGTATGATATTTAAGTTAGAAGTTGTAGTTACTCCATTTAGATTTATTGGATAACCTATGATTGTCTCATTGATCCTTCTTTTGGTTCCATTGGCTAGCTAGACCAAACTTGAATTTTCAAGCTTACTTTTCTCCAAATGAAATTTGTCCACTATTTTAGGATCAATGTAACAATAGCTTGCTCCTGAATCAATTAAAATAGAAAAGGGATGATTAATGATCTTACCTTCCACCTCAATCATATGGGATTGATGCTTTGCTTGTCGATCTTCTAAGGTTGCATATGTTCTTGGAATGCTTTTTCCCGTGTATTATATTGTTGTAGCCTCTTGGATGTTGTGCATGGTATTCATTTTGTTTTCTTTGTGAGGACGATCCTTGTACATGATATCTTCTTTGCATCCCCAACATTTTATTGGTGGTATTCCCATTTTTCCCAAGGAGTCTTCTCTCTTGGATTAATTCTTAGCATACTGATCTTGCTTATTTTTATTTGGGTTGTTTATGTTGAAAGGAGGTTTGAATCCCTTCCTTCTTTGATCAAATTTCTCTTTCTTATTATCCTTCCAAGATTTCTGCAAGGATTCGCTTCCCTTGCCTTGCTCATACAGGGACTTATCCTTCTTGATGGTCTCTGTCAAAGTTTTGGCCTCATCATATTGAATCTTCTCTTTATAAAAAGATGGAAATCAACTCAAAAACCTTTGTATCTTCACCTTTTCATCCTTGATAAACCCCACATACTTCAGCAATCCTAAGAAATTATTTTCATATTCTTCCATGATCATGCTTCCCAACCCGAGTTCATAGAAATCTTGCATTTTATTTTCTTAGACGTTTTATGAAAGGTACTCCTAAAAATATCTCTTGAACTGCTTCCAAGTTATCCTTCTCTCATTAACATGTTCAACTTTCTTCAATTGATCCCACCATATAACATCTTTTCCATAGATATGGTATGTGACAATTCTAGCTTATAGGTTAGATGACTAGCTTTGCAACTGAAAATACTTCTCGATTCCAAGAAACCAAGATTCAACATCATTTTCCCTTTCTCTTTCACCATCAAAGGATGGTGGCTTAAGATTCCTCAACTCTCCTTGCAAATTGTCCAATTCATATCTTCTTCTTTGGTGCCTAACAAGAGACACTTATGGATTGCTTATGGAGTCTTCAAATGCATAAAATTTCTTTGCAACATAAGGAGGTGAGTGATTTCTATGAGTTATTCTATAAATTCTTGAATGACCAGTTCTTATGTAGTTATCTCTTCTTTCATGATGTCTGCATTCTTCTTCTTGTCTTGAGTTTGATCCATTCTTTGCTTGCCTCTACAACAGATTTATGTTTTCATCATTTGAGAATTTATTTGGTTTTGTTCTATCATCATCTTCTCATTATATACTTGTAACTCCGTAGTTCTATTCTCAAGCTTCTCACAATCTCTATTAATGTTTCTTGTTCCCCTTTGCTTGTGTGTCCATTTGATTATGTCTCTGCATTACCAACACTGATATTTTGACCTTTTACTTCTCTCTCATGAATGAAAGCTCCCTCTCTTTCCTCCATTTCCCAAATATGAATTCTTATCTTTAACTGATATGTTTATATCCTCTAATTATGAAAAATGTGAAAGAAACCATTTTTGTTAGAATTATGCATATTATAGAAAATTGCCAATTAATGTTACATGTTCGTTTTTTGCTCAACTCATGAAGAATTATACCATATTTCTCTAAATTATAATAACTCTATGTTATTGTCATCTGAATCAAATTTCCAATGACTGTACTCATGCCTCATTTTGATCTCTGAGATGAAATTTATGGCTTCCTGAAAAATCTATTTTCACCCTATTTGTGCATTTTCTCCACTGGTGTAATTTTATTGAGAGGCCAACTTCTGTCAACTCTACAAGAAAATATGTTAGGAACTAGAGAAAGTTTTTTAGGAGACATATATAAAAATAATAATGGCGGTTTCGTAACGACACTCATATTTTCAATCTGATGCTCCAATCAAAAAACACAACAATTTGGAAATGACAACTTTGTCATTTTCACCTCTTTTCCAGACTTAGAACTTTTAGCAAAACTAGTTATCTCTCAATCCGTGCACTTCTGGAAAATTTTCACTAAACTAAAGTTGTTTTTCTTAATGAGTATATAAAATGTCAAATAAATAAAATTTTCCATTTTTGTGATCTAGGGTCACTTTTCCTCCTCTGAAAATCTCAAAAATCCCCAAAACGTGGCCCAAAATAGTGGATTTTGGCCTATTTCAACATCCTCATTCCAATCTCCATAGAATTTATTCAATTCATTCATGGGTTATTTCCAAGTCTACTTTTTGAACTCTCTTCAAGAATGTCAGCTTAATCTGGATTTATGCTAATGATTTGGACCCAAAATTTTAAAAGCCACTATTTTGCAATTTCTAACAAATCCAAGCAGAAATGGGAAATGGACTTCTCTGGCACTTTTGTAGATATCTCTAAGGAAAAAACCCAGAATTTTCATCTCAAGCCAACTTAATCTGTTCTAGCTATGACAAAAAAAATAAAAAAAATGGCTGTAGACTTTTTTTTTTTTTTTTTTGAAACTGATGGACAATCTTGCCTACATGACAATCGACACCATTGATCTCAAAATAGGGTGAGATATAAGTCATTGATCTGTCTAAAATTCCTAAATTATTGACCAAACCATTGTCCATAAGTCCTTTTCCTTGGCAACCGATTACAACAGACATTTGAATCGGTCGACCCGACCGTTGATGATTTTCATTGGTTGAATGAAACACCCTCTCCATTTTGGCTGAACTGACTGTTGACCATTCCTATCGAATACCAAAAACACTTCTATAATTTGACCATTGATCACTTGTGTTGAATGACATGGTAACTGTTGATGTGACATGACATGTGGATGCTGACGTGGCATGGCATGTAGACTCGAACATGGAATTTTGGCCAACGTGGCACCACATGTGGATGTTTACGTGGAATGACACATGGATGCTAACGTGCCATGACACATCATCAAACTCTTTCCTTCATTGATCATCAACCATTTCCCTGGGATGAACCAAACACCTCACTGAATCGAATGACATCCGACCGATGACCCATCGACCATCGACAATTTCTCTTGCTCAATCAAAACACTTCATCGAATCGATTGACACTCGACCATCGAATCAATGGAAATTTCCCTCGGATGACCCAAACACCTTATTGAATCGGCTGACACCCTATCGTTGTCCCATTAGCCATCGATAATTTCTCTTGCTTGATTGAAACACTTTGTCGAATAGGCTGATATCTGACTATCGACCCATCGACCATCGAATATTCCCATTGGAAAGCAAACACTTCTTCAATTTGACCGACCCGACCATCAGTCATCGACAATTTCTGTTGGTGATCAACACTTCACCAATTCAGCCAACTCGACCATCGACAAATGACCACCAATGATATTTGTTGGTGAACAACACTTCACCAATCTATTCGACCTGACCATCGGTCATCGACCATTGACGATTTCCTTTAGCTAACTCCAACACTTCGATTTTTTTTTACCAATCTTTGATTCATCTGGGCCATTGATATTCCATTCAAAATGATCTTGGTTGTTGATCTAATCCATTTTCCAAACCCCCGAAATGAATTTCAGTCATCAATTCTTTCACTTTTGCCAACGTCGAAAACACATCTTGGTCGTTGATCTTCCCCCTTTTCAAAACTATGAAAACTTTATAAGTTTTTAAACCTACCAAAATGAATCAAGGTCATTGATCTCGAGATCTAATTTGATCTCGACCTTTGATTCATCAAAATCTGTCCAGTGCTACAAAAACCATTAAAATACAAATTTCGACCTTCTAAGTTGAATTCTAACTTTGCAGATTGAATCCGTCAAACTTCTCAGACAATTCTGGGTTATTTAAAACACAAATTTGCTCACAAATTTGGGGATTTCTCTCTAATAATTTTTTTTTCTATTTTTCCCAAATTTACTCATACAGAAATTTGCAACAACAGATTTCCAAAATACGCACTCATTCTTTCCCATGCTAGTATGGTGTTTGAACCGAAAGCTCTGATACAACTTTATAATGTACCTAACCACCAACAAGTTGACCTAACTACTTCAAATCGCACTTCAAGAACTAATTTCAATTTTTGGTAGAAATTAATTAATAAATAAGCATGAAAGAATTGCAATAAATGAACATGCAATAATCAAGATTCATGCTAGACTTAAAAATAATTCTTAAGCATGCGATGCACACCAATATATAGCAAAACGTCACATTAAAAACACATATCTCAAAAATAATAATTAATACATAGTGGAAATAAATATACAAGCAAAGGAAACCATGTAGAGAGAACTTATCTTAAACAAAACCAATCATCAACTGACTGCAGACCAAGGACGTTCCACCCAACCTTAGACATTGTTGTTCCAATTTGCAACATCATATCACCCCCAAGCCATGGCTATGAATTCACAAGGACAGGTTCCAGAGCGACACTCAACTTCCCAAACCAATCAACACTCAAGCTCTCACATGTTTCTCAACACACAACAATCCAAAGTACACAACCTCTCTTCTCTCCAGCCTACACCACCCAAAGACAATGAATTCCCTTCACTTCCACATAGTCCCTTAGGATGTCCACTTCTTTCCGAGGCTCCAATGCATCTGGTCAAGAATCCCCATGCTTGGACTCTTAGGATTTGTAGCGGTGAGCAAGGGTGAAGACATGCCATTGCATCTCAGACATACAAGCAAAACTTCATGGCTGGAATACACCAATAATTACTATAGACAACAAAACAATGGCTTCTTTCCTTAGAAATTCATTCCCATGTCCAAAACCAAGAACAAGATTGAATGGATGAATGAACCAATAGATAGAGTGAAAGAGTGAATGGAGAAGAACCCCAAACAACCCACAAGAGGGGATTATATAATTACATGAAATCAAGAACCACATGGCCTTCCCCCCAAGAAGCTCATGTAACCACTTTTCTCAATTAAAACCAAGATGGGTGATTAAAATATAATAAAATGACTTAGCCCCTTTATCCCCTTCTCTTGTGGAATCATATCCCCTTATAACTCTTGTCCTTCTCCATCTTGCAACCAACGCTGTATTTTATTATTTGGAATGTTCAAAATATTACATTTCCTAGGCACTCTACCCTCTTTTAATTGTCCAGGCACTCCAACCTTTCATCAAATAAAAAAAATACATTATTAATACTCAAAACCAGGGTATCACATTAAAATTAGTGGTTCTTACAACTTCATCTGGGAGCTACAGATGAAGCAACATCGTTGGCTTGAGTCTGAGACAACTAATAGTGTTGGGGGGGCCTTGGCACCTTAAGGGTTTGAAGACTATGTGTGTTATGACCCAAGGGAGACATATATGGGGTTAAATGTATATGCTATGATGCCAAGGGGAGGAAAATATAGGGATACATGTGCATGTAATGTGCAAATGTATATGTAATAGGGTCGACCTAATAGTACAGGGGCTCATGTGTAGTGTGAATAGGTATATATAGAGATCATGCATTCATTATTGAGACATGTGAATTGTGATGCATGAATGAATTTGGATATTTGGAGGAGTTTCTCATATTATTTAAGGAGGTATTATGTAACTCATCTCTCTTATTTATAATGGATTTGTGTATAATGGATTTGTGTTCCATGTTCAGATTGTTGTACATGGTGTGTACGTCTAGTTTATTTTGATATCTTAAGTATTTGGTTCATAACATTTCATACCAAAGCATCGATCTTAGGGTTTTACTTCTTCAAGCAAGTCATCTTGGCATTTTCGCTATAATGGTTTTTTGGGCCTCTTCAGACAAAAATGATTTTGGTTATTTATAAGACATCTGAAGGTACTTGTTGTAAACATTTCAGGTTCTGGGTTGTTATACTTTCAGAGATATAGTCTAGGGAAGATAGGTTTTTTTACTCATCCTGAATTCTATTTTAAACGAGTCATCTTGGGATTTTCACTATAACATTTTTTCTAGGAGGTTTCAGATAGTGAAATATTGTGAAGATTGAGGAGAAACCACCTAGTACAAGTGGTCCAAATTTTAGAATCATAAATTAAATATTGGACATGTGGGATTCTGTACAAGTTTGTTTTATAGAAAAGACAAAAAATCATCAAGGTTTGGGAAAGCTACCATAACTTTTACTTGGCACATGAAATTGTGGTCAAACCTGTGGAATTGCAGAGACAACATATCAGAGTACTATAGGAAAAAATTTCATATTCAGAAGGGTCAAAATTTCAGAGATACATCAGAAGGAAGGTCAATGACGAACTTTTCAATTACTTCCTAATTAACTTAGTGATCAACTTAAGAGTTGTGCATTTAATTATCAATCTGAAGTTGTATCTTACTTACGAACCGTTGTGCACCATATATGAAAATATTAGTTATGTTTTAGCTAAAGAGTTGTAGTACTTTTGATGTCACAATCAAGGCTTCAAGTTACTTAATTAAGTCACCAAATTATACTAGTACAGGAAAGTAAATGTCACACTTGCGGAAATTAAATCACACTTGCATAAATGGAAATCACACTTATGAAATTTGAAATCACACTTGCAGAAATTGAAATCAAACTTGCAGAAATTGAAATCACACCTTGTGGAAATTTAAATCACACTTTGCAGAAATTTAAATCACACTTGTAGAAATTAAATCTACACTATGTTTTATTGTTGACTTGCTCAAGTAGAATGAAGGTCGCGTTCTATTACAACAATTACGTGTTTGCACTTTTGATAACAATCCAATATAATATCAATCCCAAACTACCAAAACTATAATGAATTAGAAAGAAAACATAATAAAGTGTAGCTGCAAACAGAGTTGCAACAACGTGAGTTGAAACAATGAAGTTGCAACACAAAAGGAATCACAGTGATGCGAGTTGCAACAACAAAAATTCCAACATGATAGAATTTAAAGCAAGGTGAATTGCAATATCTAGAGATGCAATAGTGTCTGTGGTCATGAACTCATAGAAATGAAAACAATGTTGAATTACAGTTTACATTTATGAATTCTTTTAACACTAATTGAATGTCAACCATGCATGAATTGCAAGCACTGTTTTTATGAAAAATGGAATTGCAACATACTAAGAAATGAAATGATTGATGAAACAATTGAAAAAAATTGAAAGATTTAATCTTACGCTAATATATATGCAGTACCTAACTAAGGAGGGGGCCCTACCCCCATAGGTAAGGTACTAATATACAAAACCATGATCACACAATCACCAACACATCAACACAGGAATAAGAGTGGGAATGGAAATTATGTTGCATAAGTCTGGAAATACAATAAAACCTGAATGCTTATCACCAAAGTTCTCCTCCTCACCTCTGGGGAAGCTGAGGTTCTTATACAATATGATTAATGTCTAAAATTATACAAAGGAATGTTGGATCATGTTTTCATTAATGTCAAAGGATTGATGTCAAAGGAACAATGTCTTGTCATAGTATATTGATGTAGTATGTATTGTCATTGTTGTCAATGGATTGATGTCAAGTGAAGTCATTGATATATGATGCATAGATGATGTCATGCATAGATGAATATGGATCAATGTGTTTTCATTGATATGTGATGCATAGATGGATTGATGCATTAATGTATTGATCGTTGGATCATGTGGTCATGCATGGGATCAATGACAAAGGGACAATGTCATAGTGATGTATTGTCATGGGTTATTCTAGTTGGATTGATGTAAATATGACTCATTATTGTCTTGTCATGGTTGATAGAGAGTACAAATGGATGAATTCCAAAATGGTTCTCTTATGGTGAAATCCCTCAAGGGAAGACGCTTTGCAGTTGAGTTATCCTAGAAGTATGGTTAGAGAACCCATTCTTAATTATGGAATAATGAGATGAATATCAATTAATTTGTCAGTGAAACCATCCTATATGGATAGTGCTTGTCATGCCATTTCCGATGGTATGTGGAACATCACATAACTCCTCACGGTTTGAGAGTTATGGCCTTACGAAGTTGGAGGACCCTCATTGTTGGCTAGAAGCCCCAAAAGGTCAAAGAAGTCAAAGTGTTTAAAAAGAAGAAATTATTTAAATAATAAAGTGAAGTGATGAAGTCAAATAAGATTATTTAAATAATAAAGTTAATGGAGAACTTTCTAATTATGGAAAGTGGTTATAAGTGGGTTAACCTTAAAATAAGGAAAGTGGGTTAAGTAGACAAATGGCCATGTGAACAAAGTGGCTAAGTGGACAAAATTGAATAAAGGTGGCTATGTGGACAAATGGTTATGTGGATAAAGTGGATATGTGTACAAAGTGGCCTCGTGGATGCTTCTAAGGAAGCTAATTGGAGAGTATAAATAAGAGGCAAGGGTCTCTTGTAAATATCTCTCTTGAGCATATATTGAAGATCTATTTTGAGAGAGAGATTGACTCGAGGATCTCATGGATGCATTCAAGTTTCTGTAAGTATGAGATCTTGATAGAGAAAGTTTCAGAAGTTTAGAAACTCTAGTTTCCGAAGGAGTACGTGAGCAGTAGTGGGCTAAAGTGTGTACATATGTGGGCTACAGAGAGGCAGAGTGCGTACACACGTGGGATGAATGAGGTCAGAGCGCGTACAATTGGAGGAAGTCATGGAGACTTGAGTATGAAATGGTGCCAAGTTATTGAAGGATGAAGCAAGTTCCAGATTTTCATTCTATGGGCTCAGATCTGTCATAGAAGTTCTAGTATGGTTACACGTTTGTTTTGATGGATACTCTTGCTTATGGTATGGTGAATGCTTAAGGAATTCTTGGTATGGATGTTGTGATATGGTTATGTTGGTTGATTGATAGAGTGAGAAACACTCTTATGTTTCAATACTGATATGGTTGCCATAGTATACTGGTTACTTATGATTGAGTAACATTCATATTGTATGGTTGAGGAGCATGAGTAAGTTGTTGTAGAGCATAGATGTGTTGTGATTGGTTATGGTACATAGTGGACAGTGAAAGGAAGAAGTAGATGAGACTAAAGGTTGCAGAGGACCTAAGTTTTTTCAAGGAGATAAAACCCTAATTTTTCAGAGGGCATACGCAGGATACAGTATAGATAGGCCTCGTACATACACGATCTATACTACTGGTAGGGAACGTACATACGCATGTTGCACTGCTAACAGATCACGTACCTGTTGACATATTGGTATCTGTTGAGGATTCAATCCTCTTCTCAGTTGGTGCTGAGTTGTGTAAGTTGAGTCTTGCATTGTAGAGTTGGTGTTCTTGTGGAGTTGTAACTCTATTCAATTGTTGCTGATAAACCCAAGGATTGTAGTCCATAATAAAAATAAAATTGTACACACATCTTGTGTTCTTTGTGGTGATGGCTTGTTGATGATATATATTGTTTTTTTTGTTGTTGTTGATATATGTTCATATACAACTGGTTATAAATGACAGTAATAAGTGATGAGTAAATGGTGATTGCTAACTAAGGAGTTTTTGTGAGCGGAAGTTTAAAAAGAGCCCTACACTGATTCACCCCCCTCTCAGTGTGGTCGGTGTGTCCAACAAGGAATGGATGGACAACCGTGAGAATCTGTTTGTTCATCTGGTTCCAATGATTTTGCTAAATTTTAGAAAAGATATACATGTGCTGACTTGGTGGAAAAACTAATTCTTCTTCTGTTCATCTATTTTCCTCCCATCACTTTCCTCTATGAAGACTATTTCCTAACTGTTGGTTGCAACATTGATTGTTGTGTTGGTGGATTTATATTTGAAATCACATCAATGGTGTACTCGGATTCGCATCAATAGAAAACATGTTTGGAAAATCACAATGGTTAGCTGGAGTCGCAACACAAATAATACACTTGGAGTTGCAATAGTTGGATTGTTCTTGGAATTGAAATAGATATGTATTGCAGCCACTGTGAGGAGTTGCAACTTATATATTACTCCTGTGTAGCAGCATTGTTACATGAAAGTGGCAAGTTCCTTGAAGAAATATGAAATAATATCGTAATAATGGCATATGGGGAAGGATTCATAACTTAGTGATAAGTAAGGAAACTTGGATAAGGAATGTATAAAAAAGGAAGTGATCAATGGAAAATGGTAAGAAAAAAGGTATTAGATGGGTGTTTTCAATTTAGGCACCCATCATCTCCCCCATCCCAAAACTGTTGCATGTCCCCATGCAATCAATGATCACTCAATGTTATAGAAGTCAGGGTGACCCTGAGGTTACCAACACCACATATTACCTCTTCTCCTGCCTCATCCTTATCATTGGTATCATGTTTTGTTGGATATCCTATGTTTTCTTGCTCTATCTCTATCAGAGTGGCTTCATCAACCATCATGAAATGTGTAGCTTGGAAAACTACCTCTTTTGTTTAATTTGGGATCTTTCTTGTGAGATGGTGAAGGGTTCCCCTGCAACAAGAGGACTTGCTATAGGGTAAACTGATTTCTTAGGTTCTTTTTGTTCCCCAAGATCATCTTTGATCATTTTAAAATTGATCTGAAGCTTCCAATTTTTCATTTTTAACATTATGTTATGTCTCGCCAAAGATGCATAAATAGGTAAAGAGTGTGGGATGTTTACCCATATGGGATTGATCCTTTGTTCTAGAGTAGCAACATGTGTTTGTGGTTCATGTAGCCTTGTGTCTGGTGCCTCAACTGAGCCATTTCCTGGTGGAACCTCTTTTGCTTCATCTTGTTCCTTTGAATGGGTAAGACATTTCCCAAGAGGTCCTCCTATTGGTTCTTGTGTAAATGTAGGAGCCTTTAGTTCTACTTCTTTCTCTTCTGGAATAACATCATTTGATTTTTCAAGAGTGCCTCTTGCTTTTTCAGCAAGAGGCATTGTTTATTGTTTTTTTCGTCAATTATGCTTATTGTTCTATCAATTAAAACTTACAACTACTCTATATTTGTTTTATTGCCATATTATTTGGGCTTGTCCATTTGAGGCCTTAGAGAATGTGTTGGTTCCTCTATCTTTTTGGAGCTTGTTCTTGAGAAGGGTTCCCCACTGGTTCTTGTGCATCGGTGGGCGCTTCTACCTCTAACTCTTCTTCATCTGAATATTCTTCCAGGAGAGCACTGAGGCCTTTTCTAAGAGTTCCTTGGTCCAATTCTTGTGTGTTAGACAAGGATTCTTCGGCTTCCAGGTTAATTTCCTCCTCTAGTTCTTGTGTGTCATGGGAGGCTTTTGCTTCTTCTATTGCCTGAGGATCCTCCTAGGCCTGTTTCTTGGGCTCCTCAATTCTCTTCTTTGTACGCTGAGTTGCAGCTATAGGGATGCTTCTTTGTTTCCTTGGAACATGGGTTTGCCTCTTTGTAAACCCTTTGAATCTCTTTGTTGGGGGTTTGGTATCGGTTACCTCATTGTCATTGTCATGGTCATCCTTTGCCAGAATTGCAATAGGATGGCCCCTTTTCCTGGAGGACCTCTTGGATTTATTTGGTAGTGGATTTGTGTTGATGCTTGAATCTGTTAGGACCGAAACAACAACCTCACGAGGATCTGAATCCACCTGCATTTTTATAGAGGTGGTACTCCTCTTTTACTTCAGATTTTCTTGGGATTTCTAAATATTCAGAATGTGGGACTTCAAAGAAGTCCGTCGTGGCAATCAAATAAACATAAATATTGCAATCAAAATAAAAGGAAACTGTTTTTGTTTTCTTTTTAAATAAATTTCCTGAGAAAGGAACACGACTCATTCACTCCACACATTTAACAGAAATAATCAAAATTTCCTCACATCCATCATAGTTTAAGATAAAGATTTATGATCACATAAAATAAAAAGAAGATGATCTGCATGCATAAGAGAACTTTAATAGAGTGGACACATGGGAAAATCAAATAAAGATAATGATATATCAACCTCAAATACTTTATATTCTAAAAACAAGGTTACAAATAACAGTCGAGATTGTTCCCAAAGTAGTTCTCTTGAAATTTCTAAAAAATATATAGTCGGTTACATATTATTTGAAATTGTAAATGCATTTGTCTTAAAGACTGGGATTGGGGCTCCCACGGACCATAAAGAAAATAAATACAAGAAATAAGTTTTTAGAAGGAAGAAGGTGGGTGGTAGAAGGATTAGGAAGACCTGGTAAGGAGAAAAAAAGAGTTATTAGTATTTAGTTAGGCCTTTCTAGTGAAAGAGGTGGAATAACTGGATGAAGGACTTGATAAAGAAAAATAAAGATGTGATCAGCATAAACTTACTATGATGGTCTCTCGTAATATCACCTATTCACTTTCTTGTTGTTGTCCTTTTATTGTCTTCATTGACGGTTACACGAATCATCTCAACTGTTTCTTTCCCTTTTTAATAAAAGTTTTTAAATAAAATTTTATTTTCACAATTTAATTAATTTCCCATTAAAATAGGACAAATTTAATTTAATTTTATGAAATTTAAAACCAACATTTAAACCATGTAAACCACTTCTTATGTTCTCTTCATCATCTCAGCTTTCCAACGATATAAAGTTTTCTCAAATCCATAGTCCAGATCTCAATATATGAGCTTGTGAGGTTGAGTTGTCATGCATGCCCATTAAAAATGTTGCCGACTGATATTTTAATTTCTTAGAAAAATGTATCAACTTTCATAACTTGAAACCTATACCACCGTCTTCTATGCTGAAATAACTTTCCAACAATATAACATTTTATGCAAATGGAGGTCAGGAGCTCAAGATATAGCCTTTGCAAGATCGTGACTCAACCATCATTGATCAAGTTTGATTGGTAAATGTGGATCCTTGATTTAATTTCGACCTCCTTTGTTGAATTTCGACTTTTCTTCATTATTCGTATCCCACATGTAAGAGAATAAAAGAGACTTAGTGGTATATAGTGTTAAGTGTAACATACACTTGACAAGAAATAAAGAAGAGAGGAGACTATGGAGCTTGGAGGATTCGACCCTTGGAAAATTGTTGAATATAATAATAATTTTGCATGCCCAGTCAACCACCAATATGCCCAGTCAACAATGATGAGTCAACCAACCAAATGTTTCCACATGTCATCACTCGGTGGGCCAACAATCTTCCAATAAGAATATGCCTTATGTCATCCAATAAAATCATGCCACGTGTCACTTTTTTTATGCAACCACATGTCTCCATTAATTAGTTGCGATGTGGAACCATCCATTTAACTTCCATGTGGATGTATCTCATTGGTTAATATATTTCCATGTGTCGCTTGGAGATGTTTTTCATAGAACTTAGGATAGGAAAAATATTATTAAAATAATATGATGGTTTCGTGGGTTTACATGAATGTAGAGGTAGGTGAGGAAATCACCACGGACCCACAGTAATACATAGTAAGGAATGAGTGTGAAAAATTCTAAGTGTAGGTGAAGTGGAGAGGAGAGGTAAATAGTAGTAAAATATTCTAAGTCTTGAGAATCACTCGGACGGAATTGGATAAAAGAGAAATGAAAAATTTAGGGGCTTGGTACCTGTGATAAGTTCGATGGTCATAATGTAGATCGCGGATCTTTGGGTGCAAAATGGATATCGCGGAACTTGGAATGTAGTAGCTTGAACCCGCGGTAACTCATATATTTGGCTAAGTATTGGAGGAATTACATAGTAAATAGTAGTAAAAATAATTGTGTGCATTATGAAGGTGGCGGAAGTCAAAGTGCATTGTGAGGGTAGCGGAGATAAAAAATACTCTTAGGAAATATCACCAACCCGCAAACCCACGGTAAGCCATAGTAAATAAGACTAAGTTTGGAAAATATATAATGGATCACATGAAATATGGAAAGAAATATAAAAAATATAAAAAATTAAAATAAATATATAGGAAATAAAGGAATTACGTGAAATTTGGGAAAGGAAAAAAGGAAAAGGAAATAAATGGAAAAATGGGATAGTGAAAATGGAAAGGGAAATAAAAAGAAAAGGGAAATGAATGTGAACGTGGAAATGAATGAGGAAAAATGGCTAAGTGTGGAAAATGGTAAGGGGAATATGAAAGTAATGAGACAATGGGAACAACGACTAAGTATAAAATGAAATAATGAGTAGAGGTGAAGGGAAAGGGGATGAGAGAACATGTCACTTAGAACATTTTTCATATTTCTTCTTGTAATACCTCCATTGGACTTATAGACAAAAGTATGCGTATCTTAGTCATGGAGACTTAGATTTTGATTCCACGAAATGCATGGTGAAGCTGATACCTATGGATATGCAATGGAAATATAATAGTTCAAAAATATTCATCTTCCAATATCATTTTTTTATTATTATTCCAAAAGAAGGAACATATAGGTGACCAAATTTTGGTCAACAAGTCACACCGTCGGGCATCGTTGTATCTGTGGCATTGTTCCATGGTGGAGGAGTCACAACATATGGATTCACTGTGTCTGCAGTATTGGTACCTAGTAGAGGAGTTGCATCTATGATTGATGGGGGAAGAGAAGACGTTTCATGTTGGGCATCCTAAACTGCATCCACTTCACCTTTGGTGAGTAGAACATGTGGTTGGATGATCTTGTTCTAGGCGACACCCTCTTTATGCAGTGCATGCTCCACCAAGATATTTATAAGGCTATGGTGAGATACGACTTAAGTTGGGTTAGTTTCCCTTTGAACCAATGCGATCATCGTCTGCAACATATGAAATAAGAAATATGGCATGTTGATTGGATGGTTGTGGCGTAAGTGGTCAAGCAATAAAATATGTTGAACGTAGACAGTTTCGTAGCGACCTTCACATTTGAAGCATCGCTTCACAAAGACAACCACATACTCCCATGGGTGTGGAAAATATCGACATCCAAAATATGTTCCTTTTTTTTACTAAAGATTCTCCATCTTCGAGGAATTTTCTAAGAACTTCAGGCTGCAAAGTTCTTCCTGTGTACTATTGTTCTTCTATCCTCGGTAGGTCGGTGACCTCTGCTAATGTTTCTTTCGTGACTTCGATATGTTCCCCGACCACTATAGAGTGTTCGGCTCTATGAGCCAAGGAAAATTCTAGCATTATCTTGTCATTAAATCCTTATAAATGCAACACGTATTCCATCCAGCCAGCCTATCCCAGAATTTGTCTGAAGTTGCCATAAACCTTAAGTAGAATTTGTTCATTTGGATCTATGTGTATCAATGAGCTTCCCATGGCTCCTTTCTTCTGCTAACTCTGAGTGTTGGTGTTTACAGGGGTTATGCGAGTTATCGGGTGGAGAATTCAGAATTGTGGCAATGAGGTTGGTGGGTATGGAGATTGTGAATATAGCAATGACGTTCTGAGGTGGAGGTTATGGAGGAATCATAATAGATACATGCCATTAAAACTTAATCATTGCAAATTATGATAGGAACGCATACCTATCATGTCTTACCTTGAGTGGATCTATGAGTACGATGTTGTTGGAGTTGCAATGGTGGAGGGTGGGGTCACATCAATGGTCCTAATCATAATCATCGACGTTGTTGGTTCTTTCGACCAGGACTATAATAATCAACATTGATCATAAAGTGATAGTTTCGAGCAGATTTGCAGCAACGGGAGTTGCGATGATGGAGCTGCAACAACAAATGTCATGGTGCTAGTGGTATGGACATGATTTGTAGTAATGGTGGTGTAGGAAGAGTTTCAACGACATGAGTCGTAGCAATGGAGCTACATCAATTGAAATGAGGGGATTGAGATTTGGGGAATGAAGCTGCACTGCAAGTGGAATTACAGCCAAGGGAATGAGAGAAGTAAAATTTGAAAAATGAGGGAGGGATGCAAGTGGAGTTGTAGCCAAGGAAATGAGAGAAGGGAGATTTGTGAAATGAGGGAGGGTTACAAGTGGAGTTGCAACCAAGGAAATGGGAGAAGGGGAATTTTTGAAATGAGGGAGAGATGCAATTGGAGTTGCAATAAGGAAATGGGATGAGAGAAGTTTGGAAAAAAATGAAGTGAAGCTGCAAAGGGGAGTCGCAACAACAAGAACAATTGCAGCGAAGGGAGTTGTAGCAAAGGGAGTTGCAATAATGGGAAAATTTGTGGCAGAGGGAGTTTCAACAAAGGGGGTTGCAACAACGAGAATCGCAAGAGCAGGAGTTGTAACAAAGAGAATTGAAACAACATGAGTTGCAGCAAAGAGAATTACAACAACAAGAATTGCAACAATAGGAGTTGCAACAACATTGTTCTCCCCTGCATATCCTGAAAAAAAAGAAGATTATTAAAAAACAAGTCTTTATTAAAATTTATTGAGAAGTATCCAGACATAACCATCATGAAACCATGAAGTTTCCTTCTTGTTTATTCTGTTTTTTATTTAAATGCGCTAGATAGGCTAGTTTTCACACTTTTTTTTTAAAGAGAGAAACACAAACTATCTAGTAGGAATTTGTTCTTCCTGAACGTGTTACAATTCACTATCGGGCCATCTATTTGCAATCTTCCTAAAAGAGGCTTCCTTTGATAGGGGTCAGTGATATAAGCAAAGTCTATGTCCATTGACCACTAAAGGAATTTTGTCTTCATCTATGGCACATAATTTGATAGCCCCATTGTCATGTACTATATCAATCTTAGATAGACCAAGCCATATGGTGCAAAGTTTCCTCTAAAGTCCTTGAACCTAGAATCAAATAATAATGCCCAATCTACAACTTTGAATTTCTTTTTCATGATAAATGTATCATGCCATTTGGCTTTTTGGTGTTGTATAATTGTGGATGAGTGTAGGGAATCTTTCCATAGCTCGTCCAACTCATTTATTTGAAGCAATCTTTGTTTCTGAGCCTCTAATAGGTCCAACCCAAGTTGTACTGCTATCCTTAATGTCCATTTTTTTGTCTCAATGAGAAGTGTTACTCTTTTTGATCTGTATTTATGAGAAGAATGAAATGAATCACATATTGAATACCATAACATAGAGATACAAAGAACAACAACATATATCCAATGAACAATAACTTTTATTGAATAAACAAAACAAGTTGAAACTGCAGAACTGAAACAACTTGATCGAATGGTGGTAGCTATCTCCGAGAAGAGATGTGGCTGCTACGCACATCCGTCCGAGAAGAATGATTACAATGAGGCTCTAGAGGCCTTTTTAACATTACTCATGAATTTGAAAACCCTAGACATAAAAAAACCTAACCCTTGGAGATGAAAAACCAAAAGTCATGTGGGCCTCGATGGGTAAGTTGGTACCTCAACTTACCAGGGTCCTAAATTTTGCATACAACCTCCATTTTAGGCGTGTGATATCTCATTGGAAAGGAATTTTTGAGAAATACACATTATGTAGTCAAACCCTAACTCTATCTATAGTTTGACTGTGGCAAGCCAAAAAAAACACTGTTTAGGGCCCCAAAACGGCCCTGGAAATACATAAAGATGTATTGATATGAAAACTTCCAAAATAAGCCAGTTAGAATAGGTGGGCGGCCACCAATATCCACTTGGATGATGTGTATTGATTCAAGACAGCCCCAGAAGTGCATAAACCACAATTACAAATAAATTTCATCATTACAAAGAAATGTGTTGAACTAAAAACTGTCAAGATGAGCTAGTTGGAATAGGTGGGTGGCTACCAATATCCATCTGGATCAATCCTCCCCCCTTTGGAAGCAATGGTATCCATTGCATTGAGTTCCCCCATCAGGTGAGAAATTTTTTTCTGAATTTGGCCCCAGGTGAGCCACTTACCTTGGTGTAGGAGCTGCCCTGCCTTGACAACCCGATAAACCTGGATCCTATGCTGGCGAGTTCCCTTGACTTGTGTGTTCACTATATGATCAGTGGATTCCTATTCCACAAAGTCAGGGTTGAGCTCTGTTGGTGTCAATTGTTCTACGATCTCCGATGTGTCCAATAATGGTGGAAAATATGGCCGAAGGAGGTCCACATTGAACACTAGGTGCAAGCCAAGGAAGGGTGGAGTGTTGAGCTCAAAAGAATTGTTACCCACAACCTTGGTGATAGTGTAAGGCCCATAGCAAAGTGGGCAAAGCTTTCTATGGGGCCCAATAAGGTTCTCTTTCTACAAATGTAACTAGACCTTGTCTCCCACCTGAAACTGGTGTGATACCCGATGTTGATCATGGCACTGCTTATACTTAGCATTGGATTTTTTCACAATCTCATGGACCTGTTGGCGGATGTGTTGAATCTACTCAATGAATCTGGTGGGTTTTTCGGCCTGAAATTGAACATGGGGATATTTTTCCTGTGTGGTTGCAAGAGGTAGTGCAATATCAATGGGACCCAAAGGTTGGGATCCCAGCCCCATCTGAAATGGGATATGGTCGGTGGAGCTATGGAGAGAAATATTGTAGCTTTGCTGAACATAGGGAAGACAATCATCCCATGTATGCAGATTCTTAGAGTTATACATGCGTAGGATGTGCACAATCATCCGATTGATGACCTCTGTTTGGACATTGGTTTGGGGGTGGAAAGAAGTGGATTTAGTGAGCTTGATGTCCAACAGTGACCAGAGACTCAACCAAAATGTGCTGAGGAAACTGTTGTCCCGATATGAGGTTTGGTATATAGTATCCCAAACTTTCGAAGAAGAGATTGCCTCTTCCTGCAGGCTGTGAGAATGGCCATCTTCGAAAATCGATCAACCACCACAAATACACAATCATTGTTGTTCTTGGTGGACGAAAGGCCAGACATGTAATCCATCGAGATGGATTGCCAAGGATTCTCAGGAGTAAGAAGAGGGGTGTATAAGACTTTCTTCTTGATGGATGGATTGGAAATGGAATAGGAAGTGCAAGATATGATATACTTGCTGACGTCTTTTCGAAGTTTTGGCCAATAAAATTGTTTCTATAGAATGGCCAAATTTTTCTCCATGCCAAAATATCCTTCCATCCGACTATATTGAGCCTCCCAAATAATCTTTGCACGCTCTCTTGTGGGAACACAAAGGTGGCCCAGATGGCATAACAATCCCTCCTCAATGTGAAAATCGGTGACATTCATGCATGTACCCAAGAGCTGATAGGTGGTGGTGAAATTAGGGTCATGTTGATAAAGTTGGGGCCACTTATATCTGTTGGACCCACAATATGATCATTTTTATGACAGTTATTATACATTTTTGTCGCATGTACATATATGTTTTGCACGTTTTGAAGGAGCTTTTTGAAGAATTTTATGATAAAATGGTATAATCGGCACGAGGTATGTGTAATTTGTGTTTTTATGATTAAATCAAGTTTAATTCATCATGTTTTATGGTTTCCAAGAGGTAATTCATGTTTTTCTGTTGTTACAGGGCAAAACACACCATGTTTCTAGTTCTGACACTTTATTCGGTACTTGTTCCAATACTCGTTCCAATACCCGATCCGACACTTGTTCCAACACCCAGTATTGCACAAAAACACAAGGCGAGTTGGAGGTTATGGTATTGGCGGCCAGTGATGGACAAATTGGGCACATGGGTTTTGTTTATCATTTCCCCCTCCAGTTACTAAGCTAAAGACAACTCGATTTCAATTGTCCAAAGAGGGCGATTATTGGCTTCCTCTGTTTTGTTAGTTATGGCCACATTTATTGAAATTTGCCGAATTTAGAGGTGGTTCTACCCTCCTGTGGTCGACCACCTACGTTGTAAGCTTATAAATACCAATAGGATGGTCATTAGATTGTTAACCAAGTATCATAAGCATTAGAATTGCCAGAAACTTGTTTTTACTCTGTTTTGACATTTCACATTGCCAGAATTGTGCCAGAACTGCGTTTTCATGTTTTCATGGTGAATTTGGCCTATTGAAGTTCGTGGTGTTCTTGTAGAAGGTAGCCACGACTTGCTGGGGGGCCCACCAACAGTCTGGTGATTGTATTTCTATTGTTTATGCAATTTCTTAATTTTACCACTCTTTCTTATTTCCTGTACATGTGTGTTTTTTATCTAATTGATTAATTTGTTGTAGCTTAATTGTCTTGCTTTTATYTTGYAGGTTAGATGATGATATGTGTTAKCATGTATTAGTTTTGTAGATTAGGAACAAACTTGCAAGTTTCTACACTAACCCCGTGTGCAGTTAGACGTTAGATCATACTTTCTTTTATGATTTTATAGTCTAGTTTAAAACAGATTTTTAATTAGATAGAACAAAGTTTTAACTTGGGTTTCTTTGACAGGGATGTTGATGGATGGATAGATTTAATTCCCGTTCTTAGTTATAGTTTTCTTACTTCAGTTTTAGATAGATTTCATTTGCTTCATTATTGGTTAATGTAATTGTCAATTTACTTCTTGATATCATAGTTTAATTTATGTTTTCAATTCATCATAGCTTGAATGATTAGAATAGACATAACATAGTTTTCCTTTACGCAATTTCCTTTCATAGATTAAAATGCAATTAAATTCCTTAGTTAGATAATGATGATCTCATTATGATGTTAATGGTTTATACACGAGTATGCAGGGTATTTAACATTACTTTTGTCATGGCTAAAGTTTCGTTGGATTGTTTAATACATACCTTTCATTTTTCCATTGAGATTAGTGTTGAGTTTATACCGCTGGAATTGTCCTTTGTTGTCAAGTGTCATTGAGATATCATCCGTCACCACCGAAGGCATTCACACAACCACCAACATTACATTTGAGTGTTTCATAGATTAAAAATAGTTTCTTTCTTTTGTAGATTAGAAAAGATAGTTTCTTTCTTTCATAGGTTAGAATATAGTTTTATTGTTGTTATAGGGTAGTTAGTATTTTTCTTCCATAGATTTAAGAGAAGTTTTGTTTATTGTAAATTAGGCATTTAGTTGGTAGTCCTCATTGTTTTCAATAAAATGGATTTCACCTCATGCATTAGAAATAGTTTTGCATCAAGCATTTAGTCCACTTGCCTCTTAGGCTAGCTAGTTGTTCATTGAGAAGTCTTTGCTTACTTGTCCCTTTTCTTTAGTAGGATAGATAGTTGTCTTTGCTTACTTGTCTTTTTCTTTAGTAGGTTAGTTAGGTGTCTTTTCTTACTTGTCCATTTTCTTTAATAGGTTAGATAGGTGCTTTTGCTTACTTGTTTATTTAATTGTTTTCATAGGGTAGTTGCTCATTGAATGTAGGTTGGAAAGTTAAAAGTAGTTTGCTTTCATCATTTTCTTAGTATGCTTAGTAGTTTACCTTTTCTTATTGTCATGAACTAGTTTGCTTTGAATAGGGTTTTTACTTGCTTTCTTAGGAACTATCCATCAGTCCTTGGCCCAAAAGTACTTAGGTTACCTAGTTTCAAGTTGCTTAGTAGGGTTTGCTCATTAGATTGGTTTTCTTGAATAGATTAGTCTTAGATAGCTACTTTCATTAATTAGATTATACTCCTACCATCCTTTTACCTTTGGCATATATTTTTCTTCAACTCTAAGTTTACTTACCCTGGTTGACAATTTAATTGAGGCTACTTTAGTGTCTTTTTTAGTACATATAAATCACCTAACATTTTGGCGTTGTTTCCGGGGAGTTATCTCAAGGTAAGATGTAGTTAGGAAATAGATCATTCCTAGACCTTAGCATTAGATTGGTGGTGGGGGGACTTTAAGATGAGAGGTAAGAACCTGCGCATCTGCTATTGCAGGCTCCCCCAAACTCAATGGTAGTTTTTCCTTTTTATTTATTTTTCTTTCATGAATAGACCTAGAGAACCACAAGGTAGATACATTAAATCTAAATCAGACCTTTCAACCAAGGTTCCTTTCGATCTTTTTGGGGGAAGGAACGTTTTGCTTGTAAAATCGGCAGACCGATACCGAAAAATAGAAGCTAGCTCAACCCAAAGAGATAAAATAGTCTCTGAGAAGACTAACACATGGAGCACTATAGAACAAGAAATTGAAGCATCAAACATATTGGGATAGGAGGAAAGACCACTCGAGCCTTCCGTAGAACCAAACAATACAGCTTTTTCTTTTACACCACCACCAAGAAATCCTAATTTTGAAGATATCATAGACCCTGAACAGGTGAATCTTTTGTTTGGTAGCTCAGCCAATGTAATTATCTCTCAAATTGACATAGAAACTTTGGCATCAATAATCTCAACCAACTCGAATAGAGTCCCAGACATCCAATCAGTAGGAAGACCTTTTCATCAAAGAAAAAAATTGTTCTCTTCAAAGATAAAACCACTTAGGTACTCTCTTTTTGGAAACCAAGCCAATATGGGTGATTAGGAGGACCATAACAATGTAAGACACAGGGAGGAAGAAGAAACTGGAAACCAAACCGAAACTACCTTCGGATTTTCGATTTTAGACACCACTCCAATTATAAACATGAAGAATATTCCTCTCTCAGCACTGCCTACATTTTATGGTAAAAATAGTGAAGATCCAGACACCTTCCTATTTGAATTTGACATCTTTTGCAGGAGCTACAACTATGTGCAAGATGCCCAGAAATTAAAACTCTTTCCTGCCACCCTTAAAGACTCTGCATTAAGATGGTTCATGGGGTTGGGAGAATCCAGTATTAGGTCTTGGGAATCCATGAAAGACATCTTTCTTAAGAAGTACCAAGACTACTGCAAGACCAAACAGTCTCGTAATGACATCTTTAAAGTCCAACAATTAGAAGATGAGACCCTTGAAGACTATATGGAAAGATTTGGTTATATATCCCAGAAGTCAAAATAACATGACCTCCCAGAGGATGCAGTTGGGGCTCTTTTCCTTAAGGGAATTTGTAACATACCAGATATAAAATGTATGCAAAACTGAAATAAAATGCTAGTAATGGCAGAATAACAACAATATAACCAGAACATTCACCACAATAACAATGAAATAATATAAGAATAACAACATAAATAACACTTTGAATCTGAAAGCAATGTTCATGGGCCTCTTCGAGAGGGCAACCTCCAGTTGAGAAAAGCTCTATTACAATAATACCCAAGCTAGGGTTCTCATACCCTCGACTCCTATTTATACTAAAAAGAAGCATCTAAAGGAAGATCCTTCTAGAAGCGAAAGCTTCTATTAGGTCTTCTTACATCCTCCTTATTCTATTTTATTGAAAGGCCTTATTAATATTGACCTTTATTACATCCGAATATATTGTTCTACCTATGTGTGGGTTAGGACCCTAACATGTCTGCCCCCTTAAAAAAAACCTTGTCCTCAAGTCTTGAGATGAGGAAATTGCTGCAGAATGGTAGCTGGTTCCCAAGTGGCATCTGCTAGAGTTGTATCTTTCCACTGTACTAGAACTTCCTTGAAGTTTCTTTGATGTAGGCGATGCTCACGTTGGTCCAAAACTGCTTCTGGCTATAGCCAAATGGATCCTTCTTCAGCTAACTTTTGGAAGGTTGGTTTGAATTTGGCACTTAGCTCCAATCACCTTCTTTAAGCATGAAACATGAAAAACAGGATGTAACTTCGAATGACTGGGCAAAGATAACTGATAGGCGACTTGTCCCACACACTTGAGTACAGTATAAGGACCATAAAATTTGGGAACTAGCTTCTGACAATGCTCGACCTTGAGGGAAGTTTGCTTGTAAGGTTGCACTCGAAGAAACACCTGATCCCCTTTGGAAAATTGACGTTCAAAGCAACCTTGATCTTCTTGTTGCTTCATGCGATTTTGTGCCATGACTAAATTCTCTTTGAGGGTACAGAGAATAACCTCTCGAGCTGTAAGTGTCAGGTCAACCGCTTGGACCTTTGAGGCACTCGATAAGTATGAGAGAACTGAAGGTGGCTTCTGTCCATATACCGCTTCAAAAGGAGTCATGCGTGTAGCTATATGGTATGAAGTGTTGTACCACCATTCAGCTAGGGGTAACCATTGAGCCCACTGATTTTTCTTTTCCGAGGAAAAACACCTCAAATATGTTTCCAAACACTTGTTGACAACTTCCGTTTGGCCATCATTCTGGGGATGATAAGCTATGTTGAGATGCAATTCGGTGCCTTGTATCTTGAACAATTCTTGCCAAAAATTGCTTGTGAAAGTTGGGTCGCGATCAGAAACAATAGAGTGCAGCATGCCATGAAGCTTGAAGACCTGATCTGTAAAAATAACTATATTGGCCAAGAACTATGACAAACTCAAAGATTGTGAATGTTTGATTTAACATACCTTTGTATAAAAGGCTCGGGAAATGTAAATGATGTATGAATATATGTTGCATGATTGTTGAGAGGGGGATGTGCTGAAAAGAGACCACTATGGCTAATGAGAGGTGGTGGAAGGGGCTGGGAGTGGTTGCCTTAACTTCCATCGAACCAAAACCGTACTAGTTTGTACATGCTCGGGAAAACCAAATCTCACTCTCAGACCCCGAAATGAATTACCCGCTTAGATGGTAGGTGGGCAGGCTCCTCAAGAGTAAATGAGGGGATGGGGTGAACCGCCCATCCGTAGAAGCTCTCAGACCTGACCATCGGAAAGGGAATTTCGTGCCACACGTAACCTCGTAGGAGGAAAGAAGTGTGGAATGAGGGGGAGAGTAGAGCATATAGATAAAGACACACACACACACACGCGACAGAAATTGTGGAAGGAGAACCAGAGGAACTCCGGGAAAATATAGTGAGTCATGAGCAGAGGAGAAGGAGAGTAACCTTCGTCCTGGACTTCCGATGAGTGGGAAGTAAGAGATTGAGTCTCAAAGCATCATGGTCTAGCTCGGGGGTGGCTAGTGGTAAACCCATTTGGATTCGCTAAGCCTATGGTTGGGTGGAAAAGAGCACCCCTCTCAGCAGTCGTGCCATACTTGGTGTTCTTTCTGATAAGTGTTTACATCTCGCATCTTGAATTAAATATAATGGATGCATGCTCATGTTTGTATACTTATAAATGATTGATTTCTGTATAGAAGTGTTTGCCTGGTGTTCTGATCAGCAACAATGAATGCATGCTTATACTTAAATGATCATAATCGGTTTACGTATAGAATGTATAAGTTCAGATTTGAACTCGTTCCCTGGAGAGTTACCCCATGTACATGACCCATGATATGCCCTGGTTTGTTTTCCCGAAGGCACCTCCTTTCGGGAAGCTCCATAATATTCTAGAGCCGGAGTGAGTTTCTTGAAGGGACTACTATTTTTAAGTAAATAAGTAAGCTTACCTCATCCCTGTCACATAGTTCATAGTTCGTTATTCTAAGAAGACCTTTCAGTCAGGTCACGCAACCTGGTGATAATTACCCAGGAATCCATATAAGGATTTCATGGCCTAAGTTTGGAAAGCTTGCACCAGAAAGAATGGTTCCCTAAGATGTTGGTGTTTCGGCATTTCAGCACCCAAGATGCCCAAGGGCAAGTTCCTTGTACTCACATATCATGAAATCCTGACTTGCGAAATCCCGAAATAGTATAGTGTGTCTAGAGTTTGGATCTTTCGGTGTTTCGGCACCCGGGAAATCCAAGGGTAATTTCCCTTGTACTCACTAATCGCAAAATCCCGAAGTATGAAACCTCGAAAAGGTCTAGCGTGGATAAGTCTTGGTGTTTTGGTGTTTCGGCAACCAGGAAAGCCAAGGGTTAGCTTCCTTGTATTTGCCAGATGCGAAATCCCGACTTGCGAAACCCCGAAATAAGTATAGTTTGTTTAGAATTTGACGTTTTGGTGTTTCGGTACCCGGGAAATCCAAGGGTAAGTTCCCTTGTACTCGCCAGTCCTGAAAGCTTGACTTGCGAAACCCTGAAACAAGCTTAGCGTATATATATGAACTTCAGAGTTTTGGCCCCCGGGAAACCCAGATGGGAGACCTCTTGTCATCTCACATCGTGAAATCCCGACTTGCAAAACCCTGAAGGGAGTTTAGAGGGTATATGAGCTTCGAAGTTTCTTCTCTCGGATATCCTAGGGTGCGAGTCCTCTTGCCGTCGCACATCGCAAAATCCTAACCTGCGAAACCCCGGAATAAGTTTAGTGATCAGTGGATATATGGTTCAGAGTTTCGGCTCCTGGATACCCTAGATGTGAGGACCCTGGTCCTCGAACATCGCAAAATCCTGACTTGCGAAACCCTGAAAGGAACTTAGTAGATATATGGGTTTCGGTGTTGTGGCACTTGAAAATTCGAAGGGTATGAACCCCCATCTTCATACATCGTGAAATCCCGATACACGAAGCCCCGGTAGGTGAAATCCCGAAGCGGCTTTGTGAGAATAGGATTTCGGGTTTCGAGGTTTGAAGAGTCGAAGAACTCGACTCCCTTGCATTTCGAACTCCCGATTTTCGAAGTCCCGAAATGTGAAAGGCGCCTCTTGGCTTAGCCCGGGGTCACAACCGATGGACACATGGGATTAAATCCTACGCTTGGTGTGTGAGTTGTACATGACGAATCCTCAACGAAAGAACCAATGAATTGGTGTGATGAAGGCACCGATTGGAGGACCTAGCCTACGCTAGAACCTTGTAGGAATTCGGGAACTCTGTCCCTCGAAGAAGAGGAGAAAAAGTCTAAAAATCTTAGTTCCCATAGTGGGTGTGTTACAAATTGGTATCAGAGCATGGTTACAACACTTGGCCTGCTTGGGCTCATGAATGGGTTGCGCAGAGACTCCATTCGGAGTACTGTTAAAAGGAGTAACTCTCTATCTTAACCCCCTTAATCAGAAGTCAAAGTTAAGAATGAAAACTCCTATTGTGTGTATGCCTGTGAAAAATATGAATTATGTACTGGTTATGAATGAATATAAATATTGACTAACAATAAGCATTTTTCCTTGCACACAAGAGGACGATCAACCATGTGAAATTACAGATGTATAGAATGGTGACTCACCATGAAGTGGGGGAGGGCTCCCACAATAGGGATGAACAATCTGATGAAAGGAGAGTCGTAGGGACCCCTCCAGATCTAGCTGAGACTGTGAGGAGCCTCATGGTCAAATTACAGAGCTGCAAGGCTAACAACGAAAGGATGATAAAAGAGCAAGAGAAGCAAACGGAAATTAATGCAGTTTTACTGCAAAGCTTATCCGACATACAAAGGAAATTGCAACATGAACCTGAGACAAAAAAATGTGGTCATGTCAGTGGCCACACTGAGAGGAGCACCTCAAGAAAGGTCCACCCCAGAGATAAGGGACAAGCGTCAGATGATTCTTCTGGAACAGAAGCTGGCGACTCAGAGGGATCTTCTAGTAGCAGAACTAGTTCTCATTCCTGAAGAAAATGAAAGAAGCGGAAAATTTCCAAGAGTCATAATCTCGAAGAGTTCAAGAAGGACAAACCACCCTCCTTCGATGGTGAAATAAAGAAGGGAGAGGAAGCAGAATCCTGGCTGCTTGGACTAAAGAAGTATTTCAGAGTCCACGACTTCTTAGAAAACTTGAAGGCCCGAGTAGCCACCTTCAACTTGAATGGAAAGGCTTCCATTTGGTGGGAAGACCTTAAGAATGTAAAAGCGATTCACGAAGAAGACCTGTCTTGGGAATGATTTGAGAAATACTTCAAGAAGAAGTATCTGTCGAAAAAATATTTCGACGAAAAGACTAAGGAATTATATGAATTTAAGCTAGGGCAACTCACCATAAATGAATATGTCAGCAGATTCCTCGAGTTGCTAAGGTATGTACCCTACATAAAAGAAGAAAAGGCAAAGGTGAAACGATTCATCAGTGGACTAATTAAGGACTATCAGAACAAGATTGAATTTGACGAACCAAAGACCCTAGAAGATACTATCCGAAAGGCAAGATATTGTTATGAACATCTTGGGCATCAGACAAGACCTCATGAAGGCTGGAAGTAGAAGAATAGTTTGGGATTCCAGAAGAAGGGGTTTAAATCCCCAAGATTTAAAGACTATAAAAAGAACTCAAGGATGAGCTTCCCAGCCCGAAGTGTACACCAGCAAAACTTTCCCTCCTTGAGAGGAAATAAACTTTCTAGATCTGCCCTAGTAAAGACTGATAACCCAAAGAGAGAACCTTTGAAATGTTGGGCTTGTGGAGAATAACATCTACTGAGGGACTGCCCACACCGACAACATAACAATCGAAGAATTTACAACGTTCAAGAAGCTACCACCGTCAATGGCGTGGCCAAGAGTGTGCCGCAAATTTATGCAGCCTTGGATAATAACCAAGCGGGCCACCAAGCTTTAGTGGTGGAAATCGAAGGTATGATCACCAACCATCTAGTGTCTATTCTAATTGACCCTGGTTCAAATTTCAATTATATAGCCCCTAAGGCTGTTGGTAAATGTAAACTACAACCACATAAAAATGCCAAGACATGGTTGGTATAGTTATCCATTGGCACCAAAAGAAGGGTAGTGGAGGTCATACCAGCTTGCTAATTCATTATGGGCGAATTCCCCACCCAAGCATCCCTTAACGTATTACCCCTGGGATCGTATGATCTGTTGATTGGTATGGACTGGCTAGCCACTCATATGGCCAAAATGGACTGTTACCATAAAACCTTGGAATGTGTAAGTGAAGAAGGAAGGAGAATAACCCTTCAAGGGATCCAAAAACCTATCTCGGTGAGACAAATATCAGCTCTTCAAATGGGAAAGTATTGTAGAAAAGGATGTCCACTATATGCAATCCAGGTGGTGAAAGCAATTGAAGGTGATGGACCAAGCCTCAAAGACCACCCCACACTAAGAGAATACAAAGATGTATTTCCGGAAGAGGTACCGGGTCTACCTCCGAGAAGGGACATCGACTTCTCAATAGAACTTGCACTAGGAGTGGTGCCAGTGTCTAGGACACCCTACAGGATGAGCACACCTGAGCTAGTTGAACTTAAATTACAACTGAAAGAAATGATGGATAGAGGCTATATCCGACCCAGTGTGTCTCCATGGGGAGCACCAATCCTGTTTGTGAAAAAGAAAGATGGTACCCTCCGACTGTGTATAGATTATAGACAGTCGGATTATACACACTGGCTATATCCGACCCAGTGTGTCTCCATGGGGAGCACCAATCCTATTTGTGAAAAAGAAAGATGGTACCCTCCGACTGTGTATAGATTATAGACAACTCAATAAGGTAACCATAAAGAAAAAGTACCCCTTACCCAAGATCGATGACTTGTTCGATCAATTGGGAGGTGCCTCTATCTTCTCAAAGATTGACTTGAGATCTAGATACCATCAAGTCCGAATCAAGGGCAAAGACATCCACAAGATTGCCTTCAGGATGAGATATGGTCACTACGAGTTTGTGGTAGTACCATTCGGATTGACCAATGCCCCTGCCACTTTTATGTGCTTGATGAACAATGTGCTCAGCAAATTCCTAGACAAATTTGTGTTGGTTTTTATTGATGACATATTAATTTACTCCAAGAATAGAGAGAAACATGAGGAACACCTTAGGCTTGTGCTTCAAGTGCTAAGAGAACATCAGCTCTATGTCAAATTTAGCAAGTGTGACTTTTTCCAGAAGCAAATACATTACTTGGGCCTTGTCCTATCTGAAGAAGGGGTAGCAGTAGACCCTAATAAGATCAAGTCTATCATGGAATGGCATACCTTGAAGGACGTTTTGGATATCAGATCCTTTATGGGCTTGGCAGGATACTATAGGAGATTTAGAAAAGGATTCTCCAGGATTGGGTGTCCAAACACTACCCTCCAGAAGAAGGGGACAAAATTCACGTGGACAAAAAAATGTGAAGAAAGATTTCAAACCCTAAAATGTCTACTAACCCACGCACCCATGCTAAAGATCATCGATCCCGAAGCTGACTTCCTCATGTGCACAGATGCCTCTAAGAAAGGGCTTGGAGGAGTCCTTATGCAAGGAGGAAGTGTGGTCTATTATGAATCCCGAAAACTGAATGAACGCGAGGTCAACTATGTGACCCATGATCTAGAGCTGGCCGCCATAGTGCATGCCTTTAAAATGCGGAGGCATTACCTCCTAGGAAGAAAATTTGTACTTATGACAAACCACTATGGATTGCGATATCTGTTTGACCAATCAAAGCTCAATGCTAGACAAGCTAGGTGGATTGAGGTGGATGGCCCTCCTCAGTGAGTTTGATTTTGAAATCAAACATATTAAGGGAAAGGAAAATAGGGTGGTTGATGCCCTTAGTAGAAGCATGAAAACAATTCACCTGGAAGCGGTAAGCACCTGTGAGACGAATGTCAAGGAAAGAGTCAGAAATGCACAAGAGACAGACACATTATTCCAGACCATGACCTCGTACCTACAGCAAGAACCCACAGGAATAAATTATGGAGGCTACCAGATGATGGAAGGTGGTCTTCTCACTTACAAAAACAGATTGTATATCCCAGATTGTGATGACTTGTAGAGGTTCATAATGGATGAACTGCACAAAATACCCTACATTGGTCATCCAGGATACCAGAAGATGATCACAGCCACCGGGAAACAATTCTATTGGCATGGATTGAAGAAATACATAGCTGAGTACTTATCCAAACGCATATAATGCCAATAGGTTAAAGTAGAACACCGACACCCAGCAGGATTATTACAACCTCTACCAATCCCGGAGTGGAAATGGGAAACTGTCTCCATGGATTTCATCACTGGATTACCAACCTTGACCAAACATAATGACGACATCATGGTAGTGGTGGATAAATTGAGAAAGTCCACTCATTTTATCCCCATCAAGATGACTTGTAAGGAAATAGACATTGCCAACATATTCATGAAGGAGATATTCAGACTGCATGGTATGCCAAAAGAGATTGTGTCTGACAGAGACATGCAATTTACTTCCAACTTTTGGAAATCACTGATGGATGGCTTGGAGACCAAGTTACTATTTATCACATCCTATCACCCTTAAACCAATGGATAGATGGAAAGGGTGAATCAAATATTAGAAGACATTCTCAGGATGCATGTAATGCATCAACCCAATAGGTGGGAAGATTTCTTGCCATTGGTGGAATTCACCTACAACAACGGCTACCAAGAATCCCTGAAGATGAGCCTTTTCGAAGTCCTCTATGGTAGGCCATGCAATACTCCAATCAGCTGGAGTAATCCCGTAAACATAGTTACTATTGGACCCGACATGTTGAAATAAATGGAACAACAAGTGATTCAGATAAAACAAAATCTAAAGGTCGCTTAGAACTGACAGAAAAGTTATGCCGACCAAAAGAGAACTCCAAGAGAGTTCAAGGTGGGAGACCATGTATATCTTAGAGTTGGGCCTAGGAAGAGTTCCTTGAGGATGGGAACTTGTGCCAAGTTGGCACCTCGGTATTGTGGACCCTTTGAATTTCTAGAAAGAGTGGTACCTATAGCCTATAGGCTAGCACTTCCTCCCACAGTAAAAGCACATAATGTTTTCCATGTTTCATTATTGAATAAATATGTACATGATTCTAATCATATAGTTAACTGGTCTGTGATCCAGGTGGAACTGGAGGGAGAATTCCTACTAGAACCTCAATGCATACTGGACAAAAAGGAAACCCCACTCAGGAACCGAACCATTGCACAGGTCAAGGTGCAGTGGAAACATTTTGGCCTAGATGAGGCTAAATGGGAAATGGAAGATGCCATGAAACAAGCATATCCGATTTTGTTTATCCCTATACATACATGTCATATTGATAGACAGAACATCGAGGACGATGTTCCTTTAAGGGGGAGGGAATTGTAACACCCTGTTTCCCCCAGTCTGTAAAAATAACTATATTGGCCAAGAACTATGGAAAACTCAAAGATTGTGAATGTTTGATTTAATGGACCTTTGTATAAAAGGCCCGAGGAATGTAAATGATGTGTGAATATATGTTGCATGACTATTGAGAGGGGGATGTGCTGAAAAGAGACCACGATGGCTGATGAGAGGTGGTGGAAGGGGCCAGGAGTGGCTGCGTTAACTTCCACTGAACCAAAACCGTACTGGTTTGTACATTCTCGGGAAAACCAAAGCTCACTCTCAGACCCCGAAATGAATTACCCACCCGGATGGTAGGTGGAGAGGCTCCTCAAGAGTAAATGAGTGGATGGGGCGAACCGCCCATATGTAGAAGCTCTCAGACCTGACCATAGGATAGAGAATTTTTTGCCACACGCAACCTCGTAGGAGGAAAGAAGTGTGGAAGGAGGGGGAGAGTAGAGCATACAGATATAGACACATACACACACGCAACAGAAATCACGGAAGGAGAACTAGAGGAACTCCAGGAAAATACAGTGAGTTATGAGCAGAAGAGAAGGAGAGTAAACTTCATCCTAGACTTCCAACGAGTAGGAAGTAAGAGACTGAGTCTCAAAGCATCGTGGTCTATCTCGGGGGTGGCTAGTGGTAAATCCATATGGAGTCGCTGAGCCTACGATTGGGTGGAAATGAGCACCCCTCTCAGTAGTCGTTCCATACTTGGTGTTCTTTCTGATAAGTGTTTACATCTCGCATCTTGAATTAAATATAATGGATGCATGCTCATGTTTGTATACTTATAAATGATTGATTTATGTATAGAAGTGTTTTCCTAGTGTTCCGATCAGCAACAATGAATGCATGCTTATACTTAAATGATCATAATTGGTTTAAGTATAGAATGTATAAGTTCAGATTTGAACTCGATCCCTGGAGAGTTACCCCATGTACATGACCCATGATATGCCCTGGTTTGTTTTCCCGAAGGCACCTCCTTCCAGAAAGCTCCATCATATTCCAGAGCCGGAGTGAGTTTCTTGAAGGGACTGTCGTTTTTAAGTAAATAAGTAAGCTTACCTCACCCTTGTCAAAGAGTTCATAGCTCGTTATTCTAAGAAGACCTTTCAGTCAGGTCACCTAGCCTGGTGATAATTACCCAGGAATCCGTAGAAGGATTTCATGGCCTAAGTTTGGAAACCTTGCACCAGAAAGAATGGTTCCCTCAGATGTTGGTGTTTCGGTGTTTCAGCACCCAGGATGCCCAAGGGCAAGTTCCTTGTACTCACATATCACGAAATCCCGACTTGCGAAATCCCGAAAGGAAATTAGTAGATATATGGGTTTTGGTGTTGCGGCACTCGAAAATCCGAAGGGTATGAACCCCCGTCTTCATACATCGCGAAATCCCGGTATGTGAAGCCCCGGTAGGTGAAATCCTGAAGCGTCTTGGTGAGAATAGGATTTCGGGTTTCGGGGTTTGAAGAGTCGAAGAACTCAACTCCCTTGCATTTCAAACTCCCAGTTTTTGAAGTCCCGAAATGCGAAAGGCGCCTATTGGCTTAGCCTAGGGTCACAACCGATGGACACATGGGAGTAAATCCTACTCTTGGTGTGTGAGTTGTACACGATGGATCATAAATGAAAGAACCAGTGAATTGGTGTGATGAAGGTCCCGATTGGAGGACCTAGCCTACACTAGAACCTCGTAGGATTTCGGGAACTCTGTCCCTCGAAGAAGAGGAGAAAAAGATGAAAAATCTTAGTTCCCATAGTGGGTGTGTTACATGATCCATGAAGATTTGAGCAACCGTGGATGTTGTAAACAAGTGTTGAAGGGTGCAGAAATGAGCATACTTGGAAAGGTGATCAACAACCACCATAATGATAGATTTATTTCCTGATTTGGGTAAGCCGGTAATAAAATCCATAGAGATATCCTTCCAAATAGCAGGTGGAATCGAGAGCGGTTGTAGTGTTCCCGACGATTTGACTGTTTCTCCCTGGTTTCGTTGACACACATCACATTCAGCTACAAAATTACAAATGTCCTGTTTCATACCATCCCAGAAAAAGGAACGTTTGACCCTGCCATAGGTTTTGGTGAACCCAGAGTGCCCTGCTATGGGTGTAGCATGAAGCTCGAAAAGTACCGTGGATTTAAGCTTTGATTGTTTACTTAAATACAAATGGCCTTTGTATCGAAGTTCCTCATGGAGCCAAGAGTACCCTGGGGAAGCTGGAGCCTTGGAATACAATTGGTGGATCAACTGCAAACTTTTGGGATCTTGTAGCCATTCCTGGCGAATGGCTTGGAGCCAATCTGGTACAATGAATGAAAGAGAAAAAAGGGATCCTTCGTCTTCATATTTTTGGGAAAGTTCCATCCGCAACCACATTGTCTTTTCCTTTCTTATAAATGATCTCATAATCATATCCAAAGAGTTTAGTCACCCATTTTTGTTGTTCTGGGGAGGAAATGCATTGTTCTAGAAAATACTTGAGGCTTTGATGGTCTGTCTTAATTTGGAAACGTTTCCCCAATAGATAAGGATGCCACAGATCCACGGCATGGAGAATAGCCAACATTTCCTTTTCATAGATGGATTTGCCCAGATTTCTTTCAAATAGTTGCTTGCTGGTAAAGGCCGAAGGTCAACCCTCTTGCATAAGGACAACACCAATTCCTTTCCTCGAGGCATCACATTCCAACAAAAAGGCCTTTGTGAAATTGGGAAGGGCAAGGACTGGAGTGGTTCACATGGCCATCTTCAAGGTCTGGAATTATTGAGCAGCGAATGGAGTCCAAGTTGAAGAGTTATTTTTTAGGAGAGCAGTGAGAGGTGCTGCAATCTTCCGATAATTCTTAACAAACTTGCGATAATACCCTGTTAAGCGTAGAAATCCACGCAAGCTCTTAAGAGTCTTTGGGTGAGGCCAGTCTTGCATAGCTTCAATCGTTTTAGGATCCACCCTGATGCCATATTTTCCAACCAGATGACCCAAGTATTCTACTTCTGAGGCGCCAAAAGCACATTTAGACTATTTCAGGAAAAGTTGGTGCTGAGAGAGTAGATGTAGAACTTGATCCACATGAGCAAGATGGTCTGTCCAGGTTTTTCTATAGATGAGGATATCATCAAAGAAAAAGAAGACAAAATGGTGGAGAAAAGGACGAAAGACATGATTCATGAGGCTTTGGAAGGTGGAGGGGGCATTACACAAGCCAAAGGGCATGACCAAAAAATCATAGTGGCCCTCATGAGTTCTAAAGGAAGTCTTGGGAATGTCTTCCTCTTTCACACGTATTTGGTGGTAGCCCGAATGGAGATCCAGTTTAGTGAAGAATTATGCGCTACTCAATTCATCCAGGAGGTCATCAATGACAGGAATGGGGAATTTGTCTTTGCTGGTAAGTTTGTTGAGGGCACGAAAGTCAAGACACATTCGCCAAGAACCTTCTTTCTTCAGGACCATGACCAAAGGAGATGAATAGGGGCTTGTACTAGGGTAGATAATGCCTGCATTAAGGAGTTCTTAGACCATTTTCTCAATTTCATTTTTTTGGGAAAAGGGGTGACGATACAGATGGATATTGGGAGGAAGGCTTACGGGTACAAGGGGAATGGAATGATCATGAGCACCACAGGAAGGAGGGAGGCCTTGGGTAATGGAAAAGACCAATTGATGTTTAGAAAGGATGGCTTGGAGGTCTTGCGGTACCGAGGGTGTCTCTTTTGCTTGTATGGCATGGAGTTGGGCGATAACACCAGAATGACCCTTTTTGAGCAAATTTTCCATGCGATGGGAACTAATGATCTCAGGTGAACTGACGATGATGCCTTGGAACTTATATTGGTGGCCCTCTTGGTTGAATTGCATGGTTAAGTCTTTAAAATCCATGAGAATGGGACACAAAGTCCTTAGCCAATCTGCACCCAACACAATGTCACAACCTCCCATGTCGATAGCAAACATATGGGATTTCAGGTGGTAGTCACCAATTTGGAGACGCACATTTTCACAATTCCCTCCACATTTCATGGAACCGCCATTGGGAATCATGATTTGGAAATTATTGATGGCATGGATGTAGCAATGAGTTTCTTGGGCAATGCGGCGAAGAATAAAATTATGGGTGCTGCCACTATCAACCAGAATGATGACCTTCTGATGCTTGATGTAACTGATTAGCTTGAAGGTTTGGGGAGCGGAGAAGCCAATGAGAGCATTGAGGGAAATGACCGGTTCTACTTCGGGAGGGTCTGAGGGAGGGGTTATGTCAGTGGATTCAGGTGACTCGGACACAGAGGGAGTTTCTTCATCTTCTTCTGAAATCTCCTTGGATATGGCCATAAAAATCTTTTCTTCTTTACACTTGTGGCCCGGGAAATATTTTTCATCACAGTTATAAAAAAGGCCTTTGAGTTGGCGTTCGACCATTTCAACCCTGGTCAATTTTTGGATCTTTAGTGGAGAAGAGGGAGTAGTGGGATTTACTAGTTTAGGGAGAGGGATAAAGGAGGGTTTGCGGTTTTGAGCAAATGCAACCTATTGTACTTCTTTATCTCTTTTGGTAGCCTCCACCCAACTCTCAGGCTGAGCCATGAGGACATGGGCCCAAATTTCATCCTTGAGGCCGTTGATAAAACACTCTCGAAAAAAGGCATCAGACATGCCCTCTGTTCTAAAATCCAGGTGCTCAAAGGTAGCTATAAAGTCTTCCATTGTTCCTAATTGTTTCATCTTTGTCAAACAACCCAAATGGTTGGTGTCAGTGTCAAAGCGTTCATAAAGCTCTGCCACAAAGTGTGTCCAAGAAATATACCCTTGACGAGAGGTTTTTCTCCATTTCCACCATTGCCAACATTCTTGATCTAGATGGAGAACACCATACCGGAGTTTGGCCAAGTCATCTATAATGTCGTATAAAGAAAAGTAATGTTCCATTTGGGTTACCCAACTAGTGGGGTTCGAGCCATCAAATTTGGTCACATCCACCTGCGAAAGGGATAGGTCACGTTGAAAGTGATTGTTCTGCAAGGTATGGGAATGAGAGGAATGGTCACCTTTAGTATGTGGAGGTGAGGAAGAGGAAGGGTTATCTGTAGGGATATGTAGTTTGGTGTAGAGTGCTAAAAAGACTGATTCAAGTTGGGTGGTGAGGCCTTGTTTGATTCCCCCCATTGAGGGCTACATGGTTGTATTGATGGCAACAACATTGGCACTGAGTTGTTTCACTTCTTGTTGGGTCTCAATGAGACTAGATTGCAAGGTGTTGAAGCGAGATTCCAAGTCTTGGCTATGAGTATGGGCCATGAGGATGAAGAAACTGAAAATGGGTGGGCGGGGTAAAACATTTTGGTCAAAACAATGATATGGATGAATGTGATAAGGGAGAAGAGATGAATCCAATGGAATAGGTCTCATATAATGGTGAACAAATTTCCAGACTTTTTTTTTTTTTTTACAGAGTTATACTCCAGTCAATATTGCAGAGAGGAAATGCCCAAATGCTTAACCAGAAAGAAATGTGTATTTACTTGGTAACCCAAACACGTTGCTTGGAAATATATCTTGTCTGTTTCAATTTGTTTATGTTTCTGTCCCCCAAGGGTTAGGTATTCAAGGGTTCTATAGATAAGGGTTTGCCCTGTGCTATAGCTCTCTAATATACGTGCGAGGTCCAACAATAGTACTCGGCCCAATATCTCAGGGCACTAACTAAGGAATATAGACCGTACCCTTAGCCATACTACCTGACTACCCAGGTACTAGAGAGTATCTTCCTGAGTGTTGTTATCGGTGACACTATAGAAGTCAGGTGGCTGATCGGTTTATTTAAAGAGGGCTTCAGGTAATCTAGGTCGATCCATACACAGGTGTTGTCTGATGCACTACCAATTGAAGGGGTACCAATAAGGGTTACATGGGTGGAAAACAGATGTGCGCTTAAGTATCACTTGTATTTCCTGCGTGTATGAATCCCTCAACCATGGGTTTATGGGCATAACAACATATCTCTTTGGCTTAAAGATGTTGGAATACGTCTCTACCCTGAAAAAACTTTAACCCACACTTTCTGCCGAGGAAAGTGCTCTGATACCACTTGTAATATACCAGATATAAAATGTATGCAGAACTGAAATAAAATGCTAGTAATGGAGGAATAACAACAATATAACCAGAACATTCACCACAATAACACTAAAATGATATAAGAATAACAAAAGAAATAGCACTTTGAATCTGAAAGAAATGTTCACGGGCCTCTTCGAGGGGGCAACCTCCAGTTGAGCAGAGCTCTATTACAATAATATCCAAGCTAGGGTTCTCATACCCTTGACTCCTATTTATACTAAAAAGAAGCATATAGAGGAAGATCCTTATAGAAGCAGAAGCTTCTATTAGGTCTTCTTACATCCGCCTTATTCTATTTTATTGAAAGTCCTTATTAATATTGACCTTTATTACATCCGAATATATTGTTCTACCTATGTGTGGGTTAGGACCCTAACAAAATTTCAGAAGAATATTTAGAGATGCTTAACATGATGGCATCAAGTGATATTTCTCATAAACCATTTTCTAAAATATGTGAAATGTGTAAAAACTACGCAAGGAGTAGAGCTAAAACATGAAAGAATGTTCGGGACCCTTACAATAGAAGCTTAAAACCAGTTAGCTCAGGTGGTATTACAAGAGTAGAGATAGGGAACCTTCTAGAAAACGTCAAGACAAACATCCTAAGTACAATAGGTTCTCAGTTGGACACCCTTAAACTAAAAAAGAAACAGGAGGAGGAGAATGCAAGAATGACCATATATTGCCCAAGATGCAGAAGGAAGCAAAAGGACCCCCGTACAATACATTTGGTAGGAGGACTCTCTGAGTACATATCAGAGCAGCCAAAGCTAGCAAAGTATGGGAATCCAGGAAACCCCGTAGTGACCATAACCATTAAGGAGGTCTCCATCGGAAACACTCTCATAGACCTAGGGGCAACCATTAATTTTATGACCGCTACTAACTTGGAACAATTACAGTTACAACCTCTTCTTTGGCCTACCTAAACCATTTTGGAATTAGCAGATAAGACTAGGGTTATACCTAAAGGGATTTTATATGATGTCATGGTTACTTTAGCCTCATGGGATTACCCAATAGATTTCCTTGTCATTCATTCAAAGGATCCTACCAAATTCCAACCCGTTATTTTGGGAAGACCTTGGCTAGCCAAAGCCAATGTATTTATTGGTTGTAGAGAAGGAGAAATGACCATCTTGAATGGTCTCTCTATCCAGAAGCTCACCATTTACCCTCCAGCTCAACCTATTATGGATAATCTATGGTGGCTTGAATGCCCATATGAGAACGAGGACTAGGAAGAACTCGTATTTCCAAGTGACCATGCATGGGCACTTTAGGAGCACACAATAGAAAATGTGCTAAACCAGTTCATTTCTGCTATCACATGTGTGGATTTTCCACAGTCTTTTCCCCAATTTGAGTACATGTTTGGGGAATAATTTCAAGAATAATTGGGTCCATCCATTTTGTCTTCGACATCTTTTATTTTTGAGATAGATGAGTCTTCCATGTCTTATACTATGCCCTACGAGATTAGTCTAGGGAAAGTTTTACATATAAACTCTGGGCTAGTTACAGACCAACAGAACCAGTTAGTAGATATCCTTAAAGAACAATCAAGTGAATTTTCCTGGGAATACATTGACATGAAGGGTATACACCCTGACAAATGCATCCATCATATATACACCAAGGGGGAAGTAACACCTGTTAGGCAACCCCAAAGAAGGATGAACCCAACACTCAAAGACATAGTCAAGGAGGAAATACAAAATTTGTTAAATGTCGGATTTATCTATCCCATCTCCGATAGTAAGTGGGTATCCCCACTTGTAGTGGTCCCAAAGAAAGTGACCAAGTTCTAGATACATTGTCTGGAAATAAGTACTTTTCCTTTCTAGATGGGTACAAAGGGTACAACCAGATTCTTATAGCACCCAAGGACCAGGACAAGACTACCTTTACTTGTCCATGGGGCACCTATGCCTATAGGGTATTACCATTTGGATTGTGTAATGCTACTGCCACATTTCAACGAGTAGTATTAGGGATATTTGTCGATCTTATTCATGATTGTGTGGAGGTCTACATGGATGACTTCACAGTCTATGGAAACACTTACCAGGAAGCTTTAGACAACTTAGAAAAAGTCCTCATCAGATGCCAGGAAATGAACCTATCTCTAAGTCATTAAAAATGAAAAATGTTGTTAATTGAAGGAGTGGTTCTAGGACATCATGTTTCATGTGAAGGAATAAATGTCGATCCTGCAAAGATTGAGGTCATTATTAGACTTCCACCCCCCAATACTCAGAAAGAGGTGAGAATATTTCTTGGACATGCCAGATATTACTGATAGTTTATTGAAAATTTTACAGAGATTGTTGCACCTATGTTTGTATTATTGATAAAAGATGTTGATTTTGTTTGGACTGAGCAGTGCCAAATTGCCTTTGAAACCCTGAAAGCCAAGATGTCTGTGGCACCAGTTCTTAGAGGGCCCAATTGGACTCTCCCATTTCATATATCCACTGATGCCTCTGACACTGCAATCAGAGGGGTATTAGGGCAGAAAGAGGACCAACAATCCTATGCCATTTATTTTATAAGCAAGAACTTGTCCCCTATCGAGTTGAACTACACAGTCACCGAGAAGGAATTCTTGGCAGTTGTTCATGCTATTAACAATTTTTGTCATTACATTACAGGTTATGAAGTATTTGTACACATCGACCATTTAGCCATTAAATTCCTCATGAATAAACCTATAACTAATGGTCGAGTGACTAGGTGGCTCTTGTTATTGCAATAATTTAATATTACTGTGCTTGACCGACCTGGAAAGGATGATGTAGTAGCTAACTTTCTTTCCTAAATAAACAATGAGGATGATGATATCCCTGTAGATGATAGTTTCCCAGACGAGCACCTCTTTTCCCTCTCTGTCAATACCCCATGGTTTTCGGATATGGCAAACTATTTGGCCACTAGAAGTTACCATCTCATTTATCACCTCATGAAAAGAGGAAAATTATTACACAAAGTGCTAATTACTCTTGGGTTGGTCATGATCTTTTTCGCACAGGTCCTGATTTGATTATTCGTAGATGTGTCCGAGAGGACGAGGTACCTGATATACTATGAAGTTGTCATGATGGACCATGTGGTGGCCATTTCTATGACAAATGTACAACATATAAGGTGTTACATTCAGGTTACTATTGGCCTAGAATTTTCAAAGATGTTGCCAAGTATGTGAGAAGTTGTGATAGTTGCCAAAGGTTAGGAAGACCTACATCATCTGACAAAATTCCTTTGCAGGCCCAAGTTATGATAGAACCCTTTCAAAAATGGGCCCTCGACTTTGTAGGACCAATTTCACCCATGTCCCGTAGGAAGAACTATATTTTGGTTTGTACGGACTATGTCACCAAATGGGTAGAGGCAAAAGCCCTATTTAGGGCCACAAAGAAGTCTGTTGTCAAATTCATCTATGAAGACATCTTTACCCGCTTCAGTGTCCTGCGTGAAATTGTTACCGACCAAGGCACTCAATTCACTTTTAAGATGATGAAAGAGCTAACATAGAAATATGAGATTAAACATTGTAAATATTCTCCATAACACCCGCAAGCCAATGGTTAGGTAGAATCCACAAACAAAGTTCTGAAAGCCATCTTGACTAATACTATTCAGTTACATCATCAACATTGGGTTGATAGGCTCCCAGAGGCTTTGTGGGCATATCGAACTACCTAGAGAAATACCACTGGGCATACCCCTTAAGAGCTAGTGTATGAGAAACAAGTACTTTTACCAATAGAATTCCAAGTAAGGACCTTCCGTATTGCCGCAGAATTAGGATTGAACCTGGATGCGTCTTAGAAGCAAGAAGCCCTACAGTTGAATGAGTTGGATGAAATCAGGCAAGATGCCATCCAACGGACAATATTGGTCCAAAACCAGAGGAGAAAGTGGCATGACAAGTTTATTAAAAAGAAACACTTCCAACCTGGTGATTGGGACCTGTTGTTTGATTCCCAGTTCAAAACATTCAAAGGAAAACTTACCACCCGTTGGCTGGGACCTTACGAGGTATACACTATATATGACAATGGAGCTGTAAAAATTAAAACAATTGACGATGGACAAGTCTGCTTTGTGGTAAATAGACATCGACTTAAATTTTATCATAAGCCCATTTCCAGAGAGGATTTTCTACAGGTCATGTCAGCTAACAAGGAATTGGCCTTAGTATATGGGGAAGCCGACCCTTGTTCTTGAAAAGGCTTTTTAAAGATTTCCTACTGTATATATGTAAATAGTTTTTGTTAATAAGGCAATTCTAAGAGGTTTTTGTAAGTATTTATTTCACCAGGAGTACACAGTTTCAATATCTTTCTTCACAACATTGTTATACTTGAATTTTGTGTCTGCTAAAGCATCAAATGAATAGTGACTTACTGTAATTAGCCATGTTTTTGCAAAATTATCATTTTTAAGGCATTCTAAAGAAGTTTCTCTTGAAACTCTTCAACACTGTATAAGGAAGTGATACCATAACTATCAAGCCTAGAGGTCTCTCGTACAACTTTTCCAAGAAACCCGAGTAAGTAAGTCAAGTGTCTTTATCAAAGAGTAATAGGGAGGTCTCATTAGCAGTTAGTCATGGAAACATCATAATTATTACAAAAGAAGAAAGTGAGTTGAGACTAGAGATACCTTTCTGTTCTTTCTCGATGGTACCATCCACTACACACTAAATAGTTTGATTATATCATATCTTTAGATAGGCCACGTCTGCTTAAGTACCCCTTACATCGGGACAACCACTAATAATATAACGGAAAGTCATCCTCTAACATAAATACCATCCCAATTGAAAAATAAAAAAGAAAGAAAAGTTGTTTTCAGAGCTGTCCCCCCATACTCTTGCATAAGAAATCTTATATTAAAATCTTAAAAGATGGAGGACCAGTATCTAAGGGTTTAAGAGGCTAACTCGCTGGGATACTGAAAAGGTCTGCTGGCAGTGGGTACCAACCTATGGTATGACTAGGTAAACCTGTCGGAGTACTGAACCAGCTTGCTGGCAATGGGGCATTCTACCTATCGAGGATGGTAATCTGACAAAAATAAATAATAAATGTAAACTTGTCCTGATGTACAACATTACTTGTAGACAAACCTGACATGAAGTATGCGTGGTTAAGCTAAGGTTAATGAACTCCATACACTTTCCATTGGGAAATAACTTTAAGACTATCTTGAAACTCTCTTGCCTACCTCTTCTTATCTATATATAGGATCTCTTATTCTATAGGTGGGGCCATCTCCTAACTGTCTCATTAGACCAATCTGTGAAATTTCATCTTTACACTTGACATACTGTAAATCTTCAGCTATTGGGGGATACTGACTAGTTTCCTATACTTTTAATTGTGAGGTGTCACAATACTTAGGTGTGGGGGAGGGGTTCATGAGCTGACAAATGATCATTTCCTAGAGAAAAGAATCTTTGCAAGAATTTTTGTATTATTACCATGATACAGGTTATTACATTGATAGTCATGTTATTTTTAAATGCTTAACTCCTGTGTGCTATACATTACTGAACTCATGCTTAACAAACCACTCTTTATTGGTTATTTAACATACCACTCTCTATTGGTTATCTTCCATTACAAGCTTCATACTGTAGGTTTGACAATACATGTTTTATGCTTGCTATAACCCATTCATTATAGGTTTTGACATTATATTTCATATGCAAGAAGAATGAGTGAGCATGGAGCACTTTTCCTCTGCTCATTAACCACTATGGTTGTCAAAAACACTTCAAAATTGTAGGCTATCCATTATAAGAGGCGAAAATGAACTTAACATAGGGGTACCAGATGAAGTACCATATGAGGTGCCGGATGAGATGTCGTTTGAAGTGCCATTGAATTGCATACCAGTAACTGTCCTAGATTCTAGGTAACCAAAATTCAATTATATTCAATTACATTGGTTGCAGGGATTTATTAAAATATTCCTCATATGGTTATGATCAAATGTCCAAGCCAAAAGACTTGGACATTGATCTAATTATGCACCAGTCCATTGCCAAAAATTGAGCCTTTGAATTCAAATTCTTCACACATGGCATCACGCGCGCACATGTGTGTAACTCACTCCACCTTAAGTGCATCCAAAATCGGGTTGGGCACTCTATTATTTCATTTTCCCTTGCCATTTTCTCTTCCCTGCATTAAGGAATCATGCCCAACCTCTGCCAAATTCTCCCTCTATTCTAATCACACTCAGATTGTGCTAAACATGTGCCATCTCTTGGCATGTTCGCACCCTTGTTTGGTAAAATTCACCCTCTGTTCCAATCACACTCATACCATGCCCAATCTATGTCATTGCTTGGATCGATTTTTCCCTTGCTTGGTGAATTCAAACTCTATCACAATGCCCAGGAGATACGAACCCTCCTCCTATGCAGACTTGTTTTCCATTCCAGAATTCACATAGTGCAGGGAAGTGTTCTTGCATGCTAGATGGGGGCCATTTCTGTCTAGTTTGCAAGGCCATGATGATGGTCGTTCTATGCAATTTGCAGTTGGTTTTGATGGAAAGATAGCTCATGTAGGGTATCTCAACTTTGCAGTCACAGAAGAGTTAATTGTTGCTGCAGCAAAACTCCCAAGAATGGGAGATAGATGGTTCAAGAATCATCAATTGTCGTGCTCAAGTTACAACAGGGTGTTTAAGCCCAAATTCAAGAGAATTTCAGGAGTGAAAGGGTATGCTAAGGAGTGGATACATATAGAATTAGTCAATCCCCTCATTGTCATAACAAGGTTAATTACATGTGAAGGTAGATACTCCACCTTCAAAGCTTGTCATTTTATATTGTTGGCTCATTTTCTGTTTAATAAACCCTTGAACTTTCCCTTTTATTTTCTCAAAATCTTGGAGAAGATGTCCTCTCAAGTGAGGAAAAATGTGAATAACCCCCACAATAGTCTCTTCCACCACGGCTTGATCAAACTCCTCGCTCTTACTGAACTAGAGAAACAGGGGCAAAGTTGGGATGCCTTTATCTACCAATTTGCAAACCCCCACTTGATAGTTAAGACTGACTGAAAGCCACTTAGCCTAAAAACTATCTCTCCATCCAAGCCTCACTCTCCAAGAACTCCAAACTCCATTGCACAAACCCTCTCTTTGCTGGAACAATACCAAAAGCTTGTTGACATTCGTACTTCTTCATCAGGGAAAAAGACTAAAAACAAATACCAAAATAAGCCTATTGTTGACCCCCCAATGCCTTCACTTTCTCTTGATCCTACACCTAAGAAGCCCCAAGAAGTAATGCAACAAGACTTTCCCATCATTCCCACAAACAAAAGGGGATCCAACCAATTTGGTAAGGGACCCTTTCGGAAGAGTACCTGGAACATAAGAACCAAGCCTTATGCAAAACCTCCACCTGCTTCAGATCCTATCCAAGTGTCCTCTGACCTTAAGAGCCCTCATAAGAAACCTAGAGAAGTTTCTGCGGATGGATTAGAGCCACTAAGGGAAAAAAAATCAGAACCTACCTCACCTTTCCGATCTCCCATCACTCCTACTTGACCCATGCCTACTCTTGATCCTAAAACTGATAAATTGTCCACATCCCTCAAAGCATCTAAGCCTTCCTCAGAGATCACCAATTCTGTCCCAATCATAGAGTAGCTACAAAATGAAAACCATAAGCTTCTCCAATAGTTGGAAGAGAGGAAGACAATAGATACACACCTTCATCATGATAATGCAGTCCTTCAAGAAAAGGTCAATTCCCTTCAGTGGTTGGTTGATGAAATGAATAAATCTAACTGCAGCCTTAGAGCACAATTGAAGCAACACAAGAGGCCCAAGGCTAAGTCCACACAACAAGAAGGAGAAGCTTCCAAAGTCGATCCTCCTCAACAAGCCTAGTTCTGAGGGGTAACTTATTTTTGTTTTTAGTGGGACCTGCAAAGTCGCAGGTGTGGGGGTAATGTTGGGCCCGAGATATGATCATTTTTATGACGATTATTATACGTTTTTTCCGCATGTACATATATGTTTTGCACGTTTTGAAGAATTTTATGATAAAATGGTATAATCGGCATGAGGTACGTGTAATTTGTGTTTTATGATTAAATCAAGTTTAATTCATCATGTTTTATGGTTTCCAAGAGTTAATTCATGTTTTTTTGCTGTTACAGGGAAAAACGCACCATGTTTCCAGTTCCATCACTTGATCCGGCACTCGTTCCAATACTCATTCACGTACCTGATCCGACATTCGTTCCAACACCCAATATTGCACAAAAATGCAAGGCGAGTTGGTAGTTGTGGTATTTTCGGCCAGTGATGGACAAATCGAGCACATGGGTTTTGTTTATCATCGCCCCCTACAACTACTAATCTCAAGACAACTCGATTTCAGTGTCCAAAGAGGGTGATTATTGGCTTCCTCCGTTTTGTTAGTTATGGCCGCATTTATTGTAATTTGTCGAATTTAGAGGTGGTTCGACCCTCCTGTGGTCGACCACCTGGGTTGTAAGCTTATGAATGCTGATAGGATGGTCATTAGATTGTTAACCAAGTAGCATAAGCATTAGAATTGCCAGAAACTCATTTTTACTCTATTTTGACATTTCACTTTGCCATAATTGTGCCAGAACTACGTTTTCATGTTTTCATGGTGAATTCGGCCTGTTGAAGTTCATGGCGTGCTTGTAGAAGGTAGCCACGACTTGCTGGGGGGCCCACCAACAATCTGGTGATTGTATTTCTGTTGTTTATGCAATTTCTTAATTTAACTGCTCTTTCTTATTTCCTGTACATGTGTGTTTTTTATCTAATTGATTAATTTGTTGTAGCTTAATTGTCTTTCTTTTATTTTGCAGGTTAGATGATGATATGTGTTAGCATGTATTAGTTTTGTAGATTAGGAACAAACTTGCAAGTTTATACACTAACCCCATGTGCAGTTAGACGTTAGATCATACTTTCTTTTATGATTTTATAGTCTAGTTTAAAAGAGATTTTTAATTAGATAGAACAGAGTTTTTGTTAGCGATATTTCTTGTCTCGGGACAACAAATAGAAACAAGACAGCGAAATTCCCGAATCCCCGAGAGTTAATAGGGACCATCCATCTGGAAAGGATGCGTGGCAGGAGATCAGCGTTATCGGGGAGGGTCCCGACAGGGAAGCGTCCATCGGAGTTGAAGCCATCGGGATATCGGGGATCCCGGGGACGAGTGATTCGTGCACTTCAAAATTGCCATCCGCGAAACCCCGATTGGTGGGGAACAACTGTTAGTCATGGTGGGACTGAGAGGAGCACCATAGTGCGGGAGCCAGTTGTCAATTGGGCGGAGGTCAAGATCATCGAAAAATCGGGGTTCTTGGAGGCGAGGGAACCGTTGCATCAAACATTGCGATATCGCGATACGCGATATCATGACACCAAGAGTGTGGGGCCACAGAATTCGATGGAGGATAGGTGGTAGGATTTCATGACGGGGAACGGACCGTTGACAGGTCAACGACCATGAGCCATCGGGGATCAGAGAATCGCGAGTCTGGAGGATGTGTGCACATTGACGTCGCAAACCCCGAAACCCTTATGGAAAGCTATATGGCTGCGGTCATATGGTAGTAGGTCACATGGACCATTGTATAGCTCGGATGGGTTAAGGGAAAAATAGCGCTCATCGGAGAATCGGTGATCGGGAGTTCAAAGGGTCAAGAACTCTTGACAACGGGGAACGCGAAACCCCGAAACCCTATACAGAGTCGGGGAAAAGTCATGGTGAAGAACAGGAGACCGTGAGGAAAGAAGAAGAGACCTGTGGACTGGGTCAGGTTTTCATCAGGGATTCCACTCGGGGATATAAAGAGCTGCTTCGGCTCAGCAGAAAAGGAGAAAGAGGGTGGGTGAAGCCTCGTGTCACCCATTTATTGTAGAGTATGGAGGTCCTGACTGAAATTTACCCAGGAGGGTCCCTTGTACCGGTTCTCTTCAGGAAAGCCACGCCGAGTCTCCAACTCACCAGAGGAACCTGCACACACCAGTTCAACATTCAAAGGGCTTAGCTACCCCCTGGCGTGAGCCATGCTGAATTAAGGAGGCGTATGACAGGGGAGCAGAGGACAAATTTGATTGAGGCAGACTGACAACCCATCTTGATAGAGAAGCTCCTCAACGTCAAGCATTGAATTCATGATATGATCG
>ML778188.1:1250979-1329691 GCA_009831015.1 Picea engelmannii
CAAAGCGATGAAGTGGTAGTTGGGGAAGAGGACTGTTCTCTTTTTCTTCACGAGATTTCCCATGATGTATTTACATTTGGGATTGAAAAGGAGGATCTGGAGATCGTTCCTTTTTTGCAAGATGAAGAAGTCTGGTGCTCACCTAGCTTTAACGACTATTCAGTTGAGGAGTAGCAGAGCCCCACATCACAGATTGATGACCTGGGTAGCAACCAACCTGTGTATGACATCTATGAATCAGGTTCTGAGCTGGACACCCAGAACTTCCAAGAGAAGACTGAAGAGCCTTCTCCTCTGTTCACAAATGAAAGACAATGCGAGGAAATCAACCCCCCTGAGCAACAAATTGAAAAGAAGATATTTCCCACAGGTCCTATCTATGATGATTATGACTCTGACCCTTGGGAGAGCCCAGAAGAGGCACCAGAAGAACCAGAGGAGCAGTCGAAGATGCAGTTTATAGACTGCGCAGAGCCAGTCAGCGAGCAACCACCACTTGAGATCAGTGGGCCTACTTCAGTTATTCACCCGCCTGTGGATATCAGAGACATTCGGTCGCGTGTGAACAACTGTGTAGCAGAAGAGGCCGTATTTTTCCAATTCCTTAGAAATGGCAACTCATTTGATGACCCTGTCAGCAAATACATGGAGTGGCATTTCTCCTATGCCTTGGAGCCGCCCTATTTCATCTCAAATCCAGCCTGTAAGGAGGAGTTGATGAGTGTAACCATTCTGCTATCACGGATACACCATCTGCTGATGATCATTGACAGAAGGAAGGAGCTTCTATCCAGGAAGCTGCTTGAATGGCTATGGTGGAAGTTTTCTTTCACCTAGCCCATGTAAAATATTTTATTAGTTTAGGATTGTATATAAATAAGCTCCTTTGAGCATGTAGCTTTATTTTGTTAATTTTATTTTTCGGCCTGTATTTTCAGCAGCGGGATGTTTTCAGCATGACTCCATAGCCCAACAACAAGGCACTGAAGCTGCGGAATGAGTTCTTAGAGCATCGCAGGGACGACTCTATCCCCCATGGAGCCTAATGTTAGCGATAGTTCTTGTCTCGGGACAACAAATAGAAACAAGACAGCGAAAGTCCCGAATCCCCGAGAGTTAATAGGGACCATCCATCTGGAAAGGACATGTGGCAAGAGATCAGCGTTATCGGGGAGGGTCCCGACAGGGAAGCATCCATCAGAGTTGAAGCCATCGGGATATCGGGGATCCCGGGGACGAGTGATTCGTGCACTTCAAAATTGTGATCCGCGAAACCCCGATCGGTGGGGAACAACTGTCAGTCATGGTGGGACTAAGAGGAGCACCATAGTGTGGGAGCCAGTTGTCAACTGGGCGGAGGTCAAGATCATCGAAAAATCGGGGTTCTTGGAGGCGAGGGAACCGTTGCATAAAACACTACGATATCGCGATACGCGATATCCCGACACCAAGAGTGTGGGGCCACAGAAGTCGACGGAGGACAGGTGGTAGGATTTCGCGACGGGGAACGGACCGTTGACAAGTCAACGACCATGAGCCATTGGGGATCGGAGAATCGCGAGTCCGGAGGATGCGTGCACATTGACGTCGCAAACCCCGAAACCATGATGGAAAGCTATATGACTGCGGTCATATGGTAGCAGGTCACATGGACCATTGTATAGCTCGGATGGGCTAAGGGCAAAAGAGCGCTCATCAGAGAATCAGTGATCGGGAGTTCAAAGGGTCAAGAACTCTTGACAATGGGGAACGCGAAACCCCGAAACCCTATACAGAGTCGGGGAAAAGTCACGGTGAAGAATAGGAGACCGTGAGGAAAGAAGAAGAGACCTGTGGACTGGGTCAGGTTTTCATCAGGGATTCCACTCGGGGATCTAAAGAGCCGCTTCGGCTCAGCAGAAAAGGAGAAAGAGGGTGGGTGAAGCCTCGCGTCACCCATTTATTGCAGAGTATGGAGGTCCCGGATGAAATTTACCCAGGAGGGTCCCTTGTACCGGTTCTCTTCAGGAAAGCCACGCCGGGTTTCCAACTCACCAGAGGAACCTGCACATGCCAGTTCAACATTCAAAGGGCTCAGCTACCCCCTGGTGCGAGCCATGCTGAATTAAGGAGGTGTATGATAGGGGAGCAGAGGACAGATTTGATTGAGGCAAACTGGCAACCCATCCTGATAGAGAAGCTCCTCAATGTCAAGCATTGAATTCATGATATGATCGTGCCTTCAGCGCCGGAGTCATCTCCAAGTATATGTAGGCGTTTTCGCCATTTTGTAAGGGATCGATGGTTGAGCAGAGCTCCCGGTTGTAAAACTTTAATGAAGCACTGTTTTCTGGTTATTTTTAGACTTCTGAGACTTCTTGCCTTATGAATGTCAGTTTCTTTACATCTTTGTTATACTGTGTTAGAGCAGCTCAGAATTGGAGGATCCAGTCAAGTTGTAGCTGTTATAGGATGATGTTGTAATGGATCACTGTAATGGTTACAGAGTCTCTAATCGGTTCCTGTGATTTCTTTAACGCTGAATGACTTGGAATTGGAGGATCCAGTCAAGTCTTCTGTTCAGTTTCTTGAAGCCCTGAACCAGGAGGATCCCGCTTTCAGAGTTTTTCCCCTACAAACCGCTGTAAGCCTATTGCCCAGAGCTGTTTGTTCACCTTTCTTACTAAGTCTTCCACCTGCTCATCTTTTAATCAACCCACTGGATGAAGTTAGGATTCCAGACCTCCTTTGTTCTTTACGTACCAGATCCAGTCCCTGAGTTAGAGTAATATCTCCTCGAGTCTTTATCTCCATTTGATCACCCCTATATAAACAAATCGTAACATTAAAATGATGGGTGTCGGGCTCTGCTCCTGCTAGCAATCCATTAGTGACTTTCGACGCTAACAGTTTTAACTTGGGTTTCTTTGACAGGGATGTTGATGGATGGATAGATTTAATTCTCAATCTTAGTTATAGTTTGCTTACTTCAGTTTTAGATAGATTTCATTTTCTTCGTTATTGGTTAATGTAATTGTCAATTTACTTCTTGATATCATAGTTTAATTTATGTTTTTAATTCATCATAGCTTGAATGATTAGAATAGACATAGCATAGTTTTCCTTTACCTAATTTCCTTTCATAGATTAAAATGCAATTAAATTCCTTAGTTAGATAATGATGATCTCATTATGATGTTAATGGTTTATACATGAGTATGCATGGTATTTAACATTGCTTTTGTCATGGCTAAATTTTCGTTGTATTGTTTAATACATATCTTTCATTTTGCCATTGACATTAGTGTTGAGTTTATACCGTTGGAATTGTCCTTTGTTGTCAAGTGTCATCGATATATCATCCATCACCACCGAAGGCATTCACACAACCACCAACATTACATTTGAGTGTTTCATAGATTAAAGATAGTTTCTTGCTTTTGTAGATTAGAAAAGATAGTTTCTTGCTTTCATAGGTTAGAATATAGTTTTATTATTGCTATAGGGTAGTTAGTCTTTTGCTTCCATAGATTTAAGAGCAGTTTTGTTTATTGTAAATTAGGCATTTAGTTGGTAGTCCTCATTTCTTTCAATAAAATGGATTTCACCTCATGCATTATAAATAGTTTTGCATCAAGCATTTAATCCACTTGCCTCTTAGGCTAGCTAATTGTTCAATGAGAAGTCTTTGCTTACTTGTCCCTTTTCTTTAGTAGGATATATAGTTGTCTTTGCTTACTTGTCTTTTGCTTTAGTAGGTTAGTTTGGCGTCTTTCCTTACTTGTCTATTTTCTTTAATAGGTTAGATATGTGCTTTTTCTTACTTGCTTATTTAATTGCTTTCATAGGGTAGTTTCTCATTGAATGTAGGTTGGCAAGTTAAAAGAAGTTTGCTTTCATCATTTGCTTAGTATGCTTAGTAGTTTACCTTTGCTTATTGTCATGAACTAGTTTGCTTTGAATAGGGCTTTTACTTTCTTTCTTAGGAACTATCCATCAGTCCTTGGCCCAAAAGAACTTAGGTTACCTAGTTTCAAGTTGCTTTGTAGGGTTTGCTCATTAGATAGGTTTTTTTGAATAGATTAGTCTTAGATAGTTTCTTTCATTAATTAGATTATACTCCTACCAGCCTTTTACCTTTGGCATATATTTTTCTACAACTCTAAGTTTACTTACCCCGGGTTGACAATTTAATTGAGGCTACTTTAGTGTCTTTTTTAGTACATATAAATCACCTAACAATATGCCTCATGCCCATAATAATGGAGGACTTTGGTGAGTGAAGCAACGAGAGGGAGACTGAGGAAATCAACAACATGATTCATGCTTCATGTTTTATAATTGATGTTGAGATGGAAGTTTTGCGGGTATGTGGACGAATTTTGATGGAAATCGTTCTGCAACTTCCCCTGTGTCTGTATGAACTACAAAGGATTGTGATCAGTGTGGATGATTGTCTCCTTTCTCAGAATGTAATTTTTCCATTGATGACTAGCTTGCACAATGGAATACATTTCTTTGTCATAGATGGGGTATCATAAAAATTGTGGACCAAAAAATACCCTTCGAGCTGATTCAACTATTTAGCTATAACATCTGCATCTATCAGTCCTTCAAATAATGGAATATAAAAAATTACCTGTACCTTGAATAGGTTTGCATGGCCACTTGATGAATATGTGTCTCCTGTGGGTAGCCGCCGAAGGATATGTGCAAAGTTGTCCATGATATCGTTCCTTTTTTGCACAGGGGCTTCCTCGAGAAACAATTTAAAAGGATCTCCTGCTCCATCATATTTCTTCTTGTCCCCCATGAGTTGTGGTCGGGATCGATGTGACCAATCTTGCAAAGGATCAACTGGTTCGAGTCCCAACTTCTTGTACCCAGATCGTGTCGGGGACATACACAAAGAAAAACAAATAAAGAGCAGACTGTTATGATACCATTGATCCATATTTATGAACAGAACGAAATGAATCACAGATTGAATGCCATAACACAGAGATATGGAGAACAACAACATATATCCAGTGAATAATAAATTCTATTGAATAAAGAAAATAGGATGAAACTGTAAAACTTCAGAACTAAAACAACTTGCTTGAATGGTGGTAGCTATCTCTGAGAAGAGATGTAGCTACTACACACATCCGTCTATGCAGAATGATTACAATGAGGCTCCAAACGCCTTTTTAACATTACTCGTGACTTCCAAAATGCTAGACATCCAAAAACCTAACCCTAGGAGATGAAACACCAAAGGTTATGTGGGGCCTGATGGGTAAGTTGGTACATCAACTTCCCGTGGTCGTAAATTTTTCATACGACCTCTATTTTAGGCGTGTGATAGCCTGTTGGAAAGGTATTTTCATGAAATTCACATTATGCCATCAAACTTTGACTCCGTCTACATTTTGATTGTGGAAAGCCGAAAAATCATTGTTTAGGGCCCCAAAATGGCCCTAGAAGTACATAAAGATGTACTAATATGAAAAATTCCAAAATAAGTAAGTTGGAATAGGTGGGCAGCCACCAATATCCACCTAGATGTTGTGTAGGGCTTTAGGATAGCCTCAGAAGTGTAGAACCCACAATTACAAAGAAATTTCATCATTACAGAGAAACACGTTGAACTAAAAACTGTCAAGATGAGCTAGTTGGAATAGGTGGGTGGCCACCAATATCCACTTGGATTACTTTTCTCATATACTAACTAATAGGGTGTGCATCATTTACTAGTCCTCTAAGTGGTTTTGTAGGCCCATAAGGCTTCATGAAGTCTATCGTCCCAATCCTTGAGGTGTAATTTGATGGTTTTTGTGTTGATTTCCTCAAGTATATTATTAGTCCCTTCTACCTGTCCATTTTCTTATGGATGGTATGTTGTTGTTATTATGTGCTTGATCTTGTAGTTTCCCATCAAGTCTCTGACAAGCCATGATGTGAAATGAGTTCCTCCGTTGGTCACTATCTCCCATGGTATTCTGAACCTTAGAAATATATCTCATGGAGAAACTCCACTGCTTCCTGTTCGATTCCCGTTGGAAGTGATTTTTCCTCCATCCATTTTGTAACATGTTTTGTATAGATGAGGATGTAGGAATATCGACGGGAAGGGGGATTTATTGGTCCCACAAAACCAATGGACCATTTTTCAAAAGGTTCTAACACCATCTGTGGTTGTAGTGACATTTCATATGCTTATATAGGTCTACCCATGCATCAAAAATTGTTACACCTATTTAGATATGTAAATGTGTTGAACCTACACATAATAGATCTAGCTAGAAAATAATACACACATTTTCAGAGAGAAATTGAGAAAGAAGAAGAAAGAGAGAAAGAATGGAAGAATTCTCATTAACCATATTCCACACTCAAAGAGTGAATAATTTACAATAGATATAGGATACCTGAGTAACTAATGTTCCACAGTGGTGGTCTAGACTGATCTGGACACACACCAACAGTTATGGGAGTAAACTGCCTCCTAGTCTAGTCTCTCAGACAGTTACGAGAGTGAACTGCCACCTAGTCTGAGTTAACTAATCTATCAGTCTTCAGTTAACTGACTGAAACAAAGTGAAGAGAGGAGGATATCATGGAATCATGAGTAATGCGCTATTCTGGTGATGATCCCAAGGAAAATGTGCATTAGCTAGTGATGATCCCAAGGAAAATGTGCATTAGTTCGTGATGATCCCAATGCTACATGGTGATAATCCCAATGTATCATATAGACTCCACTCAAATGATCAAACTGAAGTGAAAAATGAAGAGAATATTTTCCCTAGAGGAGTATTCTTCCTAAAATATAGGAAACTGAATAATGAATAATAAACAAGGAAAAACCTTAAGAAAAATAAATCCTAGGTGTGTGTGAAGTAGCTCCAACAACATACTCTTTGGCGCATTTGGAAAGTGTGGGCCAATAATACCCTTGATGGAGTACCTTGTACCCAGTTCTTTTATCTGCAAAATGGCCCCCACATGGCCCATCATGACAGGGTTTTAGTATTTCATGGAATTCATCCTCTCATACACATCTTCTGATAATCAAATCAGGCCTAGTGTAGAAGAGGCAACCATCAATCCATGAAAATATTTTACTTTTCCTGACTATACTTTATCATTCTTTAGGGGTCAAATAATGTGGAAGTTTTCTTACAACCAAAAAGTTAGCAATGTCTGCAAACCAAGGTGAGTTAGTGGACACTTCAAAGAGGTGTTCATCTAGGAAATAATCTTCTATTGGAGGTTCATTCTCATTAGATTTTATTCTAGAAAGGAAGTCAACAACTACATTGTCTTTCCTAGTTTATCCAGAATGGTAATATCAAATTCTTGCAATAAAATAAACCCTCTGGTGACCCTGCCATTGGTGATTGATTTGTTCATTAAATATTTGATAACAACGTGATCAATGTGTAAGATTACATGATATCCAGTAATGTGGTGTCTAAAATTATTTATTGCATGAATAACAACAAGAAACTCTTTTTTGGCTACTGTATAGTTCAATTCTGTAGGCAAGATATTGTCACTGACAGTAAATTGCATATGTGTCCTTTCCTTTGAGTTTTCCGATAACGTCTCCGACAGCGGTGTCCGATGAATCTATGGAAATGTGGAATGGTAGGGTCCAATTGGGCCCTCTTAGTACAGGAGCTTCAGATACTTTGATTTACAATTCATCAAGTGCACGTTGGCATGTATCTGTCCATACAAACACAATATCTTTGTTAAGTAAAGGAAATAATGGACGAGCAATACGCGAAATTTTTTCAATAAATCTATGGTAATAACCAACATATCCTTGAAAACTTCATACCTACTTCTACGAAGTTAGAGTTGGGAAATTCAATATTACCTTTATTTTTTTTTTGGATCAACTTGGATACCTTTCTTTGAGATGTTATTTCCTAGTATGATGCCATCGGTTGCCACCATAAAACACTTTTCATTATTGAGGGAAACATTTGACTCTTTTCACCTACTTAATATTTTTTCCAAATTGGCTAATGCCTCATCAAAGTCATCCCTATATGTGGTGAAATCATCCATATATATTTCTATGCAATCGTGAACTATATAAGAGAATATACCTATAAAAACTAGTTGAAATATGGAGGGTGTGTTGCATAACCAAAATGGTAGAACACGGTAGGAGAATACCCCCCAAGGACAGGTGAATGTTTTTTCTCTTGATATTCATGGGATATTTGGATCCGGTTGTATCCACTGAATCCATCTAGGAAAGAAAAATACTTCTTTCCTATTAACGTGTCCAGGACCCGATCGATAAATCGTAGTGGGAAGTGATCTTTATGTGTTTCTTTATTTAATTCTCTATAATATACATAAATTATCCATTTACCTCTTTTCTTCTGTACCATTAAAGAAGGGAGACTCACTAGCTATCAGAAATGGGATAGATGAAGTTAGCTATAATCTATTTTTGTAGCTCTTCTTTGACTATGTCTTTCATTGTTGGGTTCATCTAGCATTGGAGTTGACGAATGGTTCTGTCTGCTTTGTTAATACACACACACACACACACACACACACACACACACACACATGATGTGTACACAAGTCAAGATGGATTCACTTCATGTCAGAGTAATCCTAGGTGAAGGAATCACCATGCTTTTGTAGCACTTGAATTAGTTTCTCCTTTTGTTGTTTGATTATTCCTCGGTTGATTTTCAAGGTTTTCCTCAGGCTGATTTCTATGGTTTCTATAAGGCATCCTTGATCCTTTTGTGGCGTGGGTTCATGTTACATCAGTTAAATGCTTGTTGAGGCTAAATAAGCCTATTTTTTTGGTTTCATAACATGCTCAAGAATATGTGTGTTTCGTGAGGAAGAGGAAGAGGCTATAAAATCGTTGATTTAGTCATCCTTTGTTTTCTCTCTTATGACTAGGTATTAATCTATGGAGAGGACTTGGGATTCCCCTTCTTCATCACTCTCTTCTCCATCAACCCAAAGTGGTGTTTCTAAGTCTATTTTGGGTTTAGCGGGAGGGTATAGGGTTAATTGTTTGGTGTATGTCTCGTGGGAATGGCCATGTTTCCTTACCGACAACCGATTTAAGCATCGATAATGGCCAACCATGGTCATCCCAGGATTATAGGATACCCGAAAAGAGATGTTTTGGGATGTAGGACCATGAAGTCAGTGGGGTATTCCCATGAATCCACAGAGATAACTACATCTTCTAGAATTCCCTCTAGTTTAATTGTTGATCTATCAACAAGTGGAAGGATAATGAGGGTTACCCTAAGGCCTGTAATACCTAAGGTTTGCATGGTAACATGTGTCATAACATTGATGGTAGCCCCATGCCGATTAATGTGTTACTGATAAGTGTATTGTTTATTTTTACATCAACGATCAGACTGACAGGGTCAAAGTATTTAGCTGCGCGAACTCCCCCCATCATTAGGTCTAATAGTTTTCCCATAACATTAATAGTTTGGGGATCCTTTCGTTTCCAACCGGGCTTCCTCAAACAAAGTTCTCGTACTTCTTTTGAATAACTAGGTACATCCTTAATTGATTGGAACAATGGTATTTTAATACACACATTTGTTAGTTCTCCTAAGAAATTAAAATCAAGTTGTGTAAAATATTTTTATCGATTTAGCCTTTCAGGATAGGGTGGGTCTTAAAGTTCAGGGTGGGAATTCTCAACTTTTGAATGTTCCTGTGATTGTTTTTTCTTTGATTCTTCATTTGGTACCTCCTCATTCAAATATTCAAGCTAATGTGAGGTTGGTCCTTGGTTAGAGTCTTCCCAAATATAAGGTGAATATCATTATAGTATAGGGAAGAGTTGGATTAAGTAGGGTAGGTTGAAAGTCTAACATCTTGCATTGATTACTTGGCCTTCCATTATTTGGGTTAGGTCTGGGTTTTGCAGGTAGTTGTGATTGAGGACGGGTGAATGTAGATGCCTGCATTTGGGGAGGATGAATAAGTTGCTTGGGTGGTTGTGTCATAGGTTGTTGAGGTCATCCCATGGTGGGATTTCTCCATCCTTGTTGTCATAACTGGTTAGGAGGAGGAAATACCCCTTTTTGTGTTCACATACCACATGGTTGAGAAGACTATTGCATTGAAGGTTTAGTCCAAAATGAATTGAAATGTTGAGATTGATCTTGGATCACACGTTGAGGTCTAGGATGCCAGGGTTTCTTTTGAGAGACAAAAAAACTGTTTCAGTTCCTCGGATTTTTGATAGATGGACTTTTGTTGTAGGAAAATCCCCCCACGGACAGGTGAATCTCCTCTTGGATTCTAGACCCATATACCAAGACAAAAAAATGCTAACATTGGACACTAACATTCCTTTGAATCTAACTAAATAATCATAAAGAGAAGGCGAAGGAAGAAAGTGTGATGCACCTTATTCTAATGTTTGTCCTCATTTCTCTAACTTGTGTTTGATCTTTGAGATCCTTAACACTGTTTGACACCTGCAATGCAATGGAAAATGAGACAAAGAAATCCTACTCTACTCTATAAGATTAGTCCAATCAAATCCATCTATAATACAAACATATGTAAAGAGACATAGGTTAGAAGGAAATAGGCCAAGCACTATATTAATGAGAACTCTTAAAGAAATACTTACATAATGTAGATGTAGTTGCAACAACTTCCCCAAGTCCTCCTCGTCCAGACCTTGCATAAAGCTCCCAAAATCATAGGTTTGATATCCTAAATCTTTCTCCCAAGACCATAGGTTTGATACCTCAAATCTCCACTATCATGAGATCATAAGTTTGGTATCTCTAAACTCCTCTCTTCTTCCTTTCTCCATGGAAATCCCTCATTATATATGATTTGGAGGCTTTACCACCATGGAGAGGATCACTCATCAGATCCACTAAAAAGGGATATGAAAGATATTTAGGGAGAAAATATTTCTTAAGGATTTTAGGGAGGAAATATCTCTCAAGGATTTTAAAGAGGAAATATATCAACCATCCATGAGATCCTCCACCTTCCCTAAAAAATAGGAAATCAAATGTGAGGTGGATTCTCACACTTAATTAATTTATTTTTCATGAATAGTAATAATAATTCATGTGCACTTGGTATTTTGGCCTTCATGTAATATATCCCTCTTCCACATTGACTAGGGATTGCGACATAGGTTATTCCATGGTGTCAAGGTATATGAGACACTTATATGACACTTACGATACTTAGGGCGAGGTAACTAGGTGTACAAATTTCATGTGTAACAACTTTAGTCGAGGAAAGGATGGAAAATTATGAGTAGCATGGTCCTCGTTGCATATTTCACAAACCTTGATCTGATCCAACTAGCATTCTCTCTTTGGATGCTTCGTTATACATTTCAAGAAAACAATATCCAACACTCATTTTATTTCTTCTTGTTGCTTCTTCGTTTGTAGTTTATCGAGTTGGGAGATTATGGATCTAAGTATATCATTTTTAAAGTCCTCTAACATGTTCCCTATTTCTTCCCTCATTACTCCACTTCCAATAGTATTTCCTGTTCTCGCTAGTATATCTCTTGGCCCTTTGCTTGTTTTAGATGTTCCTCTAGAATACTTACAACAAAGTTCCAAGATAATATCATATTTTGACTAAGAAATGTCTCCCCCATCCATAATGTTGAGGAGTTATATAAAATCATCTCATATTCCTCTTAGGAACAAGACATGTCACGATTCAGGAGCCAAGTCTCCTTGCTTTTCTCTCTGCAGGTTATAGGTGAATCGTTTAATGTAATATTCCAGACTCTAATATTCATGTTGCATAATCTTGAAGACTTCCTCTCTTCCTTCTTTATCCTTGCAGTAGTATTGGTATTTGTCTATAAATTTCTTCGTCATTTGGTCCCATGAGCGGATGCTATCTTTTCCAAGACCCATGAACCATCGTAGTGCACCTCTTTTAAGTATGGTGAGAAAAATCTTCAATTTTTGGGCGTCTGTCATGTAATCATAGCTTCTGCAAAGTACATAAAACTCAAAGAGGAAGGTATCAAGATTTTCTTTAGATAACCCATGAAAGTTTGGTAGAGATGAATGATGGATGTTCTTCATCTTGGTCTCCTCATCCATTTCTTTAATTGGAAATCCGAAAATCATGGGTTCCTCCTTGACAATATCATGAGTCATTTATTTTTTAGGGTTGTCCTCTGCTTCCAAAGGTTCCTTAGGAAAAAAGAACTATTCTTAAAGATAATGTTTAATGATCTGCTCTTCTGAAAACTAAACCTTGGTGTGAAGAGGTCCTTGTATAGTCTCTGATTCCTGAGGATATGTTTCAAGATTTTTCTTGTTAAGAGAAATTTCTATAGGGGATAAGTAGTTTGGTTGATTGATCTCCTTTCCCTCTTGTGACTGACCTACATTGCTATCTTTTCAATGGTTTTTTGGAAGAACTAATAAATCCACCTTACTGATCTCTAGATTTGGGCACATAAAAGATTAGAAAAAACATCCTACAAATTACCGAAAATAAATCATAACATTTAATCTACTGAAATGAAGAAAAATACACACAACTAAACTACACTACTTTTGTTTTTTATAGTTCCCCAACAACAACGCCAAAAATGATGGACTTTTCAATTACTTCCTAATTAACTTAGTGAGAAAATGAAGAGTTGTGCATTTAATTATCAATTTGAGGTTGTATCTTACTTATGAACTGTCATGCACCATATATGCAAAGATCAGTGTTGTTTTAGCTAAATATTTGTAGTACTTTTGATGTCACAAATCAAGGCTTCAAGTTACTTAATTAAGTCACCAAATTATACTAGTATAAGAAAGTAAATATCACACTTGCAGAAATTAAATCACACTTGCAGAAATGAAAATCACACTCGCAGAATTTGAAATAACACATTGCAGAAATTGATATCACACTTGCAGAAATCAAATCTACATGATGTTCTATTGGTGACTTGCTCAAGTAGAATGGGGGTCTTGTTCTATTGTAACAATTACGTGTTCACACATTTGATAACAATCCAATGTAACATCAATCCCAAACTGCTAAAGTTATCATGAACTAGAAAGAAAACAGAATAAAGTGCAACTGCAAGTGGAGTTGCAACAACGAAGATGTATCCCAAAAGGAATCACAGTGACTCAAGTTGCAACAATGTGAGTTGTAGAAAATAAAATTTCAACACAACGAAATTTAAAGTGAGGAATATTGCAATATCTACAGCTGTAACAATGTCTGTAGTCATGCACTCATAGAAATTGAAACAATGTTGAATTGTAGTTTACAATTATGAATTCTTTTAACACTAATTGAATGTCAACCATGCATGAATTGCAAACATTGTTTCTATGAAAATTGTAATTGCAGCAAACTAAGAAATGAAATGATTGCTGAAAAAAATGAACAAAATTGAAAGATTAAATCCTACGCTAATACACAAGAAGTACCTGACTAAGGAGGGGGATATACCCCCTTAGGCAAGGTACCGAGCTATGAAACTAGGATCACACAATCACCAACACATCAACACACGAATAAAAGAAGGAATGGAAATTAAATTGCAGAAGTCTGAAAATACAATAGTAGTTGAATGCTTATCACCAGAGTTCTCCCCCTCAACTCTGGGGAAGATGAGATTCTTATACAATATGATTAATATATAAAATTATAGAAAGGAATGAATGGACAAACATGAGAATCCGACTATTCATCTGGTTACAATGATTTTGTTAAATTTTAGAAAAGATCTATGTGTGCTGACTTGGTGGAAAAACTGATTCTTCTTTTGGTCATCTATTTTCCTCCTGCCACTTTCCTCTATAAAGACCATTTCCTAACTATTAGTTTCAACATTGATTGTTGTGCTAGAATATTTATATTTGGAATTGCAACAATGGTGTACTTGGAGTCACAACAACATAAAACATGTTTAGAATCGCAATAACTGAAAATGTGTTTGGAGTCACAACAGTTAGCTGGAGTTAGAACACAGAGAGTACACTTGGAGTTGCAACAGTTGGATTGTGCCTAAAATTGCAACATAGATTTATTGCAGTGACTATGATGAGTTGCAGTTGTTGTATTACTCCTGTGTAGCAGTATTAGTACATGAAAGTAGCAATTTCCTTTACGAAATATGCAAGAATATCGTAATAATTGCATATAGGGAAGGATTCATACCTTAGTAATAAGTAAGACAACTTGGATAAGAAAAATATTAAAAATGAAGTGATCAATGGAAAATGGTAAGCAAAAACGTATTAGATGGGTGATGAAAGTATGCCAATTTAGTCACATGTTAGTCAGCTAGAAGGAGAAACTCTAAATCAAGGTTTCAAAGGTATGTGTTAACACTGAGAGTCACCCTCACATTGCGAGAGGATAAGCCCAGTACCCATCAGAGTGTTTGGCGGATGTTTGATTTATATGAGTGGAGGTCAAAATGGAGAAAAATCAATACAAGAATGATTTCAACACATAACTGGACAAGAAATGCACAGGGAAGTGAGGGCCACATTAACTTCAGTTAGTGAATAGAGTTTAAAGGTGAGAAGATGGAAGACTTAGTGTGATAGGTGAACAAAACTACTATGGGCGTCGGCTTTCAAGAAGCTTGGTGAAGAAAAACTCAGACTCAAGAGTACTCTTGAGCTCAAGCTTCAAACACTGGAATATGTCCAATAAACACAGTCACAACAGTATAATAATAAAAAATACATTATCATGCAACTATAACAACTTGAGTGGATCCTCCATGCCCGAGCCATTCAACGTAAGAGAGAAAAAGACAACAAAGAAGCTGAATAAAAATGGTCACAGAGATACTGTAATCAAACCTACATTATAATAAAACTACAACCCTCGACTGGATCCTCCATACCCGAGTGTTTTAGCATAGTTTTTACAAAGAGACGGGAGAAAATAAATTCTATTAATGCAAAAGTCTCAAATTTGATACATAACTAGAGAACAACTTCGGCATCCAAACATTACAGAATAGGGATATCTTCTCAACCAGTTGACGACCCTAACAAACTATCAAAACTACTTATTTATGCTCAGAATTGTTCGCGACCACCAGGAACATGATCAAGCCACTGCATTCAAGGCTTTCCATCTACGTCTTCTTATGTCAAACTATGCATGCAATCTTCTGTCAGATCCTATCTCAGATCAGTATGGGCTTGCAGGAAAATCCATCCACAAGGGAAATTTGGGTTGACAGTCTGCCTCCACAGCCAGTCCTTCCATACTTTCAATTTATGGGGTGAGACGAGGTTTCAACCACCACCCCTCCTTCATTAACTAATTTCATTGGGATCAGGATGAGGCTTGAACTCTCAGGGAGATTCCATGCGCTTCTAGAGGTTCTTCAAGTCAACCCAACGCCTTGAAGCCATTATAATATCACTCTATGACTAACACAGATACATTTCAGCCTTCGATGTAGAACGCGTGAAATATACGCCCTTTCCTTCATGCTCCCAAAGCTTCTGGTGTTAGATTCTTGACCCCTTTCCTGCATGCGACCTCGGGCCATGACCTGACGCTTATCTCTAAAGGAGCTTCGAGGATTCTCTTTTCAGGGATATTCACAACACTAGATGATAGACTTCCCGATGCCCTCTTTGACGAAATCACCTGACTCAGATTGATGGCTAGATCTGCTTTGCATCCGATGGCTACGATTTATTCCTCGAAAATCCACCTCGACCAACTCCATGCGATGGGCACCAACCTTTCCTCCTAGACCCACTTTCCATATGACCTCGGACTGTGACCCTGGGCCCTCTCTTCGAGTGCTTCATGAGCTCGTTCTTCGCGAAACTTACGCATTGCTCCCTGCAAATCCTCTGATTCACGAAACTGTGAATCCGTTGATTTTTTGCCACGTGCCCCTTTGGATCGGACGATCCAAATCTACTTCACACTTCACGCTTCATGAAGTTTTCCTTTGCCTAATTTCAAAACTCCTGAATCTCATTCCCGCGAACCCTCAGATCGCTTGCCACCTGTCTCCTTAAGACCTACGGTCCAGATTTATCTCACACTTCAGCCATCGGGAATTTTACGCATTTCTCACTTCAAATCTCTCAAGGTGACATTCTCTACAGTTCGGATTTGGCGTCAAGTGTCCCTTTGATCGATGGCTCATGCTCACTTTAGGCTCTTGGGACTTCAAACCTTTGGACAAATAACTTTAACAATATTTCCTAGTCCCGAATTCCACAAACATTTCCCCACCGTCGATCTCTCCCAATGATATCTGAAGGTCGAGACTTATCGTGTGCTTGATATTTGACTTCGGGCCTCGGCTCTTTGGTGCTTTGACACTTTAGCGCTTCGGGACTCCGACACTTCGGCACCTCAGATCTTTAAGACTTCTCAATGCTTAACTCCCACAATCCTCTGGAGCACCGAATTCTGAAGTGAGGGATCTGCCTCCATGTGTCCCATTTAATATCTACAACTCATGCTCTCTTCGGGATTTGGGGTTTTCAATGGCATTATACGTCGTGCAACTTTGAAATTCTGAATGCCCGTGAGCCGTTGATCTAAACTTCTCTAGGAATCTCCACCGCTGAAAGATTAAACCTGCCTGCAGCTTGCGTTTCAAGCCCAAAATAGATTGTTCTGAAAGATGCACTTTGAGCTCAAGGTTGATACCTGCACAAGAAAAGGACTGGGTCACCCTACGGCCCTTAGAAAACTTTATGTGATAACATTTGTCTTCATAGGGAATGGCATGCTCCCTATGAGCTACCAAGAATGCGTAGTTCCAGTGCCTTAGTTGTTGGGCTATGGATTCTAGCTCAAAAATTTCACTGAAGAAAACAGGGAAATATGTACACTACTCTACTAAAAAACGAAAACAAACACATGGGCTCCAGAAGGAGCTTATTTATGTACAATCCTAGACTAACTGATTTTTACAGAGCGCTAGTTGAAAGAAAACTTCTACCAGAGCCATTCAAACAACTTCCTAATTGAAAAATTATTTACTCTGTCACTGGTCAGCGAGGAATAATGAAACTGTGACATAAAATCGATTGCATTCTTCATCTCTCCTCTTATTTATGAAGGTAAGATGAAGCTGGGAGGCTTCAATACATGGAAAACATGTAACTCCATGTACTCCCCTACATGGTCATAAAATAGGTGACAAAACTTACTGGGTTGGTAACATAAATCCCGCTCTGTCTTAGAACTGCTCACATCTGAATGAATGTCTGTGGAAAGCATAGGTGAGTGAAAGTATGATGAGGGTTGTTGATCCACTTCTTCTTTGTCTGCTTCGGCAACATCAGCGAGATCATGGCAAGAAATATCTTCACGTATATCAATGAATGAGGGTTTTTCCTTAACATGCTTCTCAGTGCTTTCTGCGGGCCCAGGATGGTTGATTTCCACACAATGTGTTTCCTTAATGTATAAAGGAAAAGGCTCTATAGTATGGTCTTGGAAATATTTCATATCCACATCGGAATCCGATTCATAGATGTCATACACATGATGTATGCTCCCCAAGTCAACAAAATGTAAGGTAGGTATCTACTCTTCTTCCTCTGAGTCCTCATCAAATATGGGTGAGCACATGACTCTTTTATCTTGCAAATAAAAATGAGCGACCTCTTGATTCTTCTCTTCAATCCTAGGTGAAACTACATCATGAGAAACATCTTGAAGGAAAAGAGAAAAGTTCTCCTCCACCACTATCTCTTCTTTTAAATTCGAGACAGTAGGGGTATAAGGGGAAGAATATGATACATCTATGGATATGAAATCATAAACGCTATCATCAATCATATTTGGAAGGCCTTTTTCTCGGGAAATAGAAAGAGAAAACATTTCATCCACGGAAACAAAATACTCGCTTATATCCTCACTTTCTATTTCAATCAGATCTTCACTAGCCTCATCACGCGAGGAAGATTCTATCATCTGCTGGATATGGAATGCAAACTTCTTACAACAGTCATCCAAAATAAGATGGGAAAAGTAAATCTTCTTGTAATATGAATTAAAATCATCGTGAAAATCCTTCAAAGAATGGATACTAGCAGCAGGGAGAGATTGACACCATTCGCGAAGATATTCCTCTAAAAAAAAATTCAACATCTTGATCAAGACATCATCGTGAAAAAAATCATGCTCAAGCATGCATATATGAAAATTGAATAAGTGCTCACCAGGATGGTCATGCTTGCTTCCTCTGAATATTAGAAGATAATCATCCCATTCATTTATAGCCGACACTGGATGTGGATAACCAACTATGGCTGAAAAATTGAAGGGGGAAAACCTCTTGGCCATGATAACCTCCATATCCTTTTGATTTGTCTCCCTTCAGTGGAGTCACCAACAAATTCTTCACAGTGGAGTCTCCATGGTGAAATATAATCAGTCAGAATAATGTGTCCAACTTTAGTTCACCATCTAAAACGGGATCTCTACAATGTTGTTCTTCCCAGGGAGCTTCAAAAGCCTTCTTGAGAAAGCTTTCCTTTCTTGATAATCCCCTCTAGGTCAGCTTCAGGTGTAGCCAGAGGCAGCTGTGGAGTAGACATCATGTGTCTGCCTTTCATAGCCACAACTAAAATAGTGGAGTTGCCAGGTGCAAGTTGAAATCTTCAATGGTACTGATATCTGATGCACCTTCAGAATCAAAACTTCTTTGTCATTCTATCCCAGGGAAATTTCTTCAACTTGTTCCCTGACAACGACGCCAAGAATGTTAGCAGTGAGAGTCACCCTCAGATTGAGAGAGGATAACCCCAGTACCCATCAGAGTGTTTGGTGGATGTTTGATTTATATGAGTGGAGGTCAAAATGGAGAAAACTTGATACAAGAATGATTTCAACACAGATCTGGACAAGAAATGCTAAGGGAAGTGAGGGCCACATTACCTTCAGTCAGTGAATATAGTTTAAAGTTGAGCAGATGGAAGACTTAGTGTGAGAGGTGAACAAAACTTCTATGGGTGTTGACTTTCAAGTAGCTTGGTGAAGAAAACCTCAGACTCAAGAGTACTCTTGAGCTCAAGCTTCAGACACTGAAATATGTCCAAGTAACATAGTCACAACAACATAATAATCAAACCTACATTATCATGCAACTACAACAACTCGACTGGATCCTCCATGCCCAAGCCATTCAGCGTAAGAGAGAAAAAGACAACAAAGAAGATTACTAAAACTGGTCACATAGATACTATAATCAAACTTACATTACAATAAAACTACAACCCTCGATTGGATCCTCCATGCACGAGTGTTTTAGCAGAGTTTTTACAAAGAGATGGGAGAAACTGAATTCTATTAATGCGAAAGTCTTAAATTTGATACATAACCAGAGAACAACTTCGACATCCAAACATTACAAAATAGGGAGCTCTGCTCAACCAGTTGACGACCTTAACAAACTATCAAAACTACCTATTTATGCTCAGGACTGTTCACGACCACTAGGAACAGGATCAAGCCCTTGCATTCAAGGATTTTCGTCTACGTCTTTTCTCTCAGAGTGTGCATGCAATCTTATGTTAGACACTAGCTCAGATCAGTATGGGCTTGTAGGAAAATCTGTCCACAAGGGAACTTTGGGCTAACAGTCTGCCTCCATGGCCAATCCTTCCATACTTTCCATTTATGGGGTGGGACAAGGTTTCAACCACCACCCCTCCTTCATTAACTACTTTCATCAGGATCAGGATGAGGCTTGAATCCTCAGGGTGTTTCCATGCACTGCTAGCAGTTCTTCGAGTCAACCCAGTGCCTTGAAACCATGATAATCTCACTCTGTGATTAACACGGGTGATTTTCAGCCTTTGATGCAGAACTCGTAAAATATACACCCTTTCCTTCATGCTCCCAAAGCTTATGGTGTCAGCTTCTTGACCCCTTTCCTGCATGCGACCTCGGGCCATGACTTGACGCTTATATCTAAAGGTGCTTCGGGACTTCACTTTTTGGGGATCTTCACAACACCAGACTATAGACTTCCCGATGCCTGCTTTGACGAAATCACCTGACTCAGATTGACGATTGGATATGCTTTGCAATCGATGACTATGATTTCTTCCTCAGAACTCCACCTCAGCCGTCTCCATGCGATGGGCGCAAACCTTTCCTCCTGGACCCGCTTTCCATATGACCTTGGGCCCACTCTTCAAGCGCTTTGTGAAACTTGCACATTGCTCCTTGCAAATCCTTCGATTCAGAAAACTGCGAATCCATTGATCTATCGCCACTTGGCCCTCTGGATCGGACAGTCAAGATCTACTTCACACTTCGTGCTTCGTGAAGTTTTCCTTTTCCTAATTTCAAGACTCTTGAAGCTCATTTCCGCGAACCCTCGGATTGACTGCCACCTGTCTCCTTAAGACCTATGGTCCAGATTTATCTCGCACTTCGACCATCGGGAATTTTATGCATTTCTCACTTCAAATCTCCCAAGGTGACTTTCTCCGCAGTTTAGATCTGGTGCCAAGTGTCCCTTTGATCGATGTCTCATGCTCACTTCAGGTTCTCGGGACTTTAGACCTTTGGACAAATAAATTTAACAATATTTCGGAGTCCCGAATTCTGTAAAAATTTCCCCTCCGTCGATCTCTCCCAATGAGATCTGACAGTCGAGAATTGTCATGTTCTTGATCTTTGACTTCGGGCCTCGATTCTTCAACTCTTCGGTGCTTCGACACTTCTACGCTTTGGGACTCCGACACTTTGGCACCTTGGCTCTTCGAGACTTCTCAATTCTTAACTCCCACAATCCTCTGGAGCGCCGAATTCCGAAGTGAGGGATTTGCCTCCACGTTTCCCCTTTAATATCTACGACTCATGATCGCTTCGGTCTTCAGGGTTTTCAATGGTGTTATACTTCATGCAAATTTGAAATTCTGAATGCCCGTGAGTCACTGATCTGAACTACTCCAGGAATCTACACCGTTGAAAGATTAAACCTACCTGCAACTTGCATTTCAAGCCCGAAATAGACTATTATGAAAGATGTGATTTGAGATCAAGGATGATACCTGCGCAAGAAAAGGACTGGGTCGCCCTGCGACCCTTAGACAACTTTATGTGATAACAATATGTTAACTTAAAACTATCATAAGTTTTGATTAGGATGTTTGATCGAGCTAATTCAAAAGCCATTGGAAAGAGAAAACATAGAATATTGTATTGGAAAAAGGATTATAACTATTTGAGATCATTATTCCTAATATATTGAAGTTGTAATATGAAGGTTTGGGTTATACCTCAATTAAGAATCAATGGAAATACCTAGCTCTAGGGGAGATGAAGATAACGATGAAATCAATCTCGAGGAATTGTTTAGGATGACAAATAATTATTTTTCAAGTCCTTTTTTGGAAACTCTTACTTTTCAGGGTGAATCTTCTAAGTGGTGGAAAATCTTTGATGAATACACTAGACTCGACTCCACATGGGAAAAATTTGAAGAACGCTTCTCAAATAAATGGATCAAGGATTATAAAATGGAGGAGATGCATAAAATTCAATTGGAATTAAAGGAATCAAAAGAAAATGTCTCCAAATTTCAAAATGATAATGAAGAGATAATAAAATATATGACAAATAAAAATGATGAGTTCACTAAGATGCAATCCCTTAATGAGTCACTCATTAATGAGGTTAATAACTTATAAACTAAGAAAAGAGTGGCAAAGAAAAGTGGGAAAATGATTATTTAAGGAAATATTTGAAAAAATAAATATGAAGAGATATGTAGATTTATACAAAACCATAATAAAAAAACACTAGATGAGGTTAAGAAATTGAAATAAGAAAAGACTCAATTATCAAAATCAAGAAGAAACAAGGATCTAGGATGAAGAATCTACCAAAATACGTGAAGAGGAAATTTACAAGAAGATTGAAGAATCCCTAAATACTGATGAGGTAAAATCATAAATGCAATCTATAACTGAAGAAGGATGTCAAAATTTGATAAATGGGGTGACATTGCAGCTTCAAAAGGATAAAGAAGACAAGATTCAAGAAGTTCACTAGAAGATACTTGAAGAAGTTGAACTTCATCTAAAAGATGTACATGCAAAATATGATGGTATTATTTCCAAGGATAGAGTAATCAAAGACCAAGCAAAGAGGATAGATGATGCCATTGACTCTAAAACAAATATAGATGAAATGCATGTGTAGAGTGAAGGAAAACCATCAATTTTGAAACCATATCGACACTCTCATTACAAGGAAATATTTCAAGGAAGACATTAAAGTTGATATCAACATTATCAAGGAAGAAGATGGAGTACTTATCAATATTCATGGTACAATGCATCACAAAACCACTCTTCGACAAGCTATTATCAAAGACAAAAAACCACTACAAATTTGAGAAGTTACAAAAACAATACATGGAATCAAAACAAAGAAAAGTATGCAACAACTAACCACCAAGGATTAAGAATGAAAAGAATTGATTTTGGATGGACGGATCATCATCAATGGAATGAAGAAAGAAAGAACATAAGAACATCATATTACTTGGTTCCATCACATGTGAAGCCTTTAATTGCAAATCTTTGAGGACACAACTTTTTGAAGGAGGGTACTATGTTATGACCCAAGGGGGGCATATATGGGGCTAAATGTATATGATATGACCCCAAGGGGGTATAGGGATAAATGTACATTTAATGTATAAATGTATATGTCATAGTGTCATCCTAATAGTAAAGGGGCCTCATGTGTAGTGTGTGAATAGGTATATATAGAGATAATGTATTCATTATTGAGACATGTGAATTGTGATATATGAATAAATTTGGATATTTGGAGGCGTTTCTACTATTATTTAAGGATTTATTGTGTAACTTGTCTCTCTTATCTACATTGGAGTTGTGCTCCATTCTCACATTGTTGTACATGATATGTACATATACATTTATCTCCATATATGCCCCCTTGGGTCATAACAGAATCCCCTCAATACTTAAACTCTCATGTATGTTACTATGTATTACGAATTACCCAAGATCGATACATTTTGAACTTGAATAATCAACGAATGAAATAATAATACGATTATAACAAACAAACTTAATGAACACATAAATTTACCTTCTACAAAGATTAAAACATGGATAATATTTAAAATATCATAATAAAGAATGCTAAAATACCACGGTAAATATAGATCCATCCCATGTTCTATTTTGTAAACCACATTAAATGTCAAAAGACAATAGTTCAAACCACTCATAATGTCCAATCATAACTTGCCCATGTAGATAAAACCAATGATTTTATCAATTTCCATATGTGTTCATGTTGTACATAAACATTTTGAAATGTTAATATTCTGGTGATTCTTACAGCAAATCCCCCATTCACTCTAATATTACATTGATACGATATATTTATATTATTGATTCATATTCATACTCTATCGTGAAATGTGAAAACAACCATGTGTCAGTGAAAAAATATACAATCCCAATCAAAAGTGAAACTATCACGAAATCATGTTGACAATACAAACCCTAGAACTCTATTTCCTCCATGATCTAAGGGACTTAGAATTTATAGTAAGGCCATAAGCTCTAAACATTTTCCCTAAGTGCATAGAAATATAGACTCTGAGGTCAAATTAACATTAGTAAATCTACTAGGATAGGAAAATTTTGAACATGTTTCCATTCAAGTTGCATAACTCGATCTACGACTCTATAGACCTTTTAAATAAATTTAGTAAGACTTTTCAATTTTGTGAGTGGTAATTTATTTTTTATTATTTGTACATGTTCTTTATTGTATAAATTAGGAAAAATCCTACAATACTCAAGGCTACTAGCTTATCCCATGTTGATACACTCTCAAGATCTTTATATGCAACTACATCATTGTCCAATTTTTTTTTATTTTATATTTTCTAAGTCTATAATCTCAAATATATCTTAAAAAAGATTTTGTTTGACTTGCATAAATTCTTTTAAGGACTTGACATTGGAATTAATTCCCATTTATAGGATTTTGGGTCAGAAACTCGGGTCGAATAAAATTGTTATGTTTTATAATGCATGACTCATGCTTTGGACCCCTTTATCATTTGTACAAGTTCTTTGTTGTATAAAGTAGGAAAAATCCAACAATACTCATGGGTACATTCTTAGCCTATGTTGATACAATCTCAAGAACCTTATAGGAAACTACTTCACTGTTCAAATTCATTTTATTTAATATTTTTCTGAGTCCATAATATCAAATAGATCTTAAAATTTAATTTGTTTGACTTGCATAAATTCCTTCAAAGGACTTGAGATTGGAATTAATACCCCTTTATAGGATTTTGGATCTAGAAACTTAGGTAGAATAAAATCTTTAAGTTTTATGATGCAGGGATTGTTTTAAGGATGGAAATTTATTTTAAAATGTAGAAACCTTGGCGAATCTTACTAATCCTACATATTCCAACTATAAATTTGTTGGCACAGAGACAGACCTAGGGTTCAACGCTACAACAATGCACCAACAAAGCCCTAACTACCGGCCCTTTCAGCAACACCTGCAAAAAGCAGATGAAGTCTCACCCAAGGTAGTTGCAGGGGTGGTTGCAAGACTCATGTGTCTGCAACCTTAGTTGGGACACATATCTATGATTATAACACTTAATAAAGCACTTAACACCGTTAGTTCATCAATATGAAATCAATATCTACTTCACTATTAGCACACAACTTCAGAGTATTCTCACTTATCTACAGTATTCAAGCACTTAGCATATACAAACGGATTAGAATGAGCATATCAAGCACTAAGCATGACTATCTAGATCAGATCTAACATTCTCACATTGAATAAGCACAAAGCATAAATAGATCTATCTAAACACATAAGAGCACTTAGCATATAACATATGAATACATTAAGACAAAGCACAATGCACATAACACAGTGTTTATGTGGTTCACCCCCACCCTAGGGCTACATCCACCAACTCTTCTTCTTTATTGTCTTCAGTCAATCAGTTACAAGCACAAAGCCATCAAAACCCTTACTCCGCACAAGATAGAATATATGTGTAGCTCGCTAGATCCTTCTTCCTTGCGCTACAACACTAAGCTCTCCACAATCTACTACAAGGACCTGCACTTAGCTCTGCAAGTCTCTTACAGGTGTGCACAAAGCACTTACAGACTCTACTCGCACCTAGCATACATTCACATCACATAGATGCACTATTCTCTCCTTTATTACATTGCTTATCCTTCTATTTATACATACAAAATAGGCCTAAACATGGGTAAACCCATGGGCCGACATCCCATTCCCATTACATATTCCCAAAAACCCAAAAAGGGGCCCAAAAGGGGGCCGAGATCCCATGATATCTGCTTCGTCTTGCGCTCCTCCTTCGATAGGCTATTGAAGTCTCAAAATAGGTCAACATGACCAAGAAACTCCCAAAACTTGGTCAAGGGCCAACAGGCCCCCACCACTCACATGTGACTCGTCCCGAGTCACTTTGGTCTAATCATTTTGGCTTTGAATTCCTTGAGCTTGGCCCGAGATGCTTCGACTTTCTTCTTTGTTGTGGCCTCTTGTTTGGTGAACTCCTATATTACTGTGTCATTCACTGGCCCTTCTAGGCATTGTTCTACTGCGGTGATGACCTATTCTAACTTTGCTCCTCGACTTTCAACCTATGTAAACAACTGGCATGCCTTATCTTGCACAGGTTGAAGCCATTGAGTGACTTCCATCACTTTTCTTTGAAGCATATGGATCTGCTACTGAGATGTGCGTTGCTCTTGAGACCTCTTCATTCATTCTACAGCCGATAGAGCCTTCAGTTGCACCTATAGTGTATCTTTGTGCTTCTTCGCTTCCTCGAGTTGTGACTCCAGTGTCTGTAACTCCGGGTTCTCAGTGAGGTTCTTGTATGTCTGGGTGCTTCGGTTACTCAACTACTTGCACTCCAAGGCAAGAGATTTTAGTCTGTCAACTTCACTGCGAGCAATTGCTTCTCACTGGTCCCTTACGTCTTGAGGGGTCTTGGGCACAGTGCGGAGCTCCAAGTCTGCTATGTGTTGTTGGAGCTGTTGGATTACTTCTTCGAGTTGCGCCACCTATTGTGGGATTCTCTCTTCAACCTTTAATTCGATGATTTCCACATGGCGAAGTGCTCTGTGAACCATTTCCTTAACTTCGAGTTGCTTGGCGAGCAACTGTTCCTCGCTTTGTTGTAACTGTACTTTTTCTTCATCCCACTTATCTTGTAGAGCCATCTTTTCCTATTATGCAACACTGCGTTGCTCCTTAAGGTATTTTTGTACTTGCACTAAAGCCTGGGTGGCTTGTGTTGTCTCTTCCTGAGCTCGTCGAAGGCAAGCTTCGACTGTACCAACAATGCAGTGTAGTTGTGCTGGCTCATCACCTAGTTGTGATGTTCCTGCTGACAGAGGTGCAGTGGAAACTGCGCGGCTAGTTTGTATTGCCTACTGCACCCCTTGTAGCTCATCCTTAATCTGACTAAACACCTCCTCCTTCTTATCTTCTTGCTTCTCTGTTATCTCAAGTGAAGCATTATTCAGTGTTGCGATGATGAAATCGAAGTCGTCTGAGGTGAGGGTGGTCTCAAATTTGGTCCTGGTTGTTTTCGATTTCTTCCTTGAAGAAGGTTTCGGAGGGGAAACCTTCCTTTTCTTTGAGGGGTTCTCCTCGTCTTTAGGAGGTGTAACCTCACCTTTCTTCGATTCAAATTCTACGCCATCTATCTCTCCGCCATCTCCTCCTTGCTCTGCTGAGATGGAAGCGGTTCTCACGGATGCACTGTCTAAATCATGGACCTCTTCAGTCTTCTTTATTTTGCTAGGTCCAGGTATATCCATCACAGTTTTTGGACTGTTAACATCAGACATCTCTGCAGGGTCCACTAGAACAAGGAGGTCCACTGACCATTCCTTAGTAATCTCTTCCAAGTCATCCTCCGACAACTTGTAGTATGACTGCAGCTGTTGTTTATGCTCATCAATGCACGTTGTGATATAGATGAAATGGTGGTCCACGCTGAATTTCATCAAGGTCCTGAACCTGTGGAGAGTGTTTAGGGTTATACGAGGTGCAGACTGGATGGCTACCTTCAACTGGTTGTAATAAGTGTGGAATACGACATTTGATTGCCACTGCTTATTCATGTCGTTCGAGTAACATAGTGTACTGAACTTTGTGGCCAAAGGTTCAAATGGATCGATGTCCAAGAAGGTCGCACCTTCTGGCATCTCCCATGCGATGAAAGCGATCAGGATGAGAAGCCAGTTGAAGTGGAACTCATATCCTTGATCTTGCGCTTCCCTGGAGTCCATTTCCAGCTGGTTTACAAGGTACTTCACCCAATTCATTTGTAGGCCCTCCGCGTGCTTCCCTGCGAGGTCGACTACAAATCCAGTCACTTGGGTGGGTTGGTTCTTGCGAACCAACTTTCCTGCAATAAATTGATAGGCTAGGTGCATTGCGTCGCTCTGGATAGAGGCTACCTTGTAGCCTCACGTTCCCTTCTTGACATCCTCATAGGTTTCTTTTATCTTCTGCGCAAGAGCATGATACATGGTTTTCCCGGGGTAGAGTTCCTGTGGGTCAGGGCCTTGCATGCTCACCCCTGTGATCTGATTAATCAACATCGGATCCACTGTGATATGATGATTCAACCATAAATATCCTCCATGGTAGCAGGACAACAGTAGCTTGACACATGTGTTCACTTCTTGGTGCCTTCCGAAGTGCGGGATCTTCATAACGTTGAAGAGGGTGGACTATGCGAGGTTCATGGTCCATGACTGTGGTATGATCTTCGAGTTATTTCCCTTGGTTCTGGTCAGATATTTGTGTGGGGAGAGCATGTTGTACACATTCCTGTCGCTGAGGTTGAAGTCGCTAAACTTCAATGCTGCGATCTTATCTTGGTCTGCGTGTATCCCCTTCGGGAGGTACACAGTGACCAATTCATATTCAAAGTCTCTGGGCACACTATCTCAGTTTATTGCGCCACTCAGAGGTGGTAGATAGGTAGGTAGAATGATCAGAATCAGCTTAGCATTCGCTAAGTCATCCTTGTGCTTAGTTCGCCTTTCACAGAACGGTCCAGCTCCGTGAGCAGTGGATGGGGATGCTTGCACTGTTCTTGTGTATGAATCTTGGATACCTTCAGACATCGACATGGATTTCTCAGTCATCAAGTCAATCAAAAATTCCTCGACATCTTTCTTTGCAGCGTTCAATGCTTCCGACATACGCACTCAGGGTGAACAATTCGTGGGTTTGGGGAACAACTTAGACACGGTAATGAGATAGAGAGGGAGAGGACAATGATAATTGTATAAACTCAGCTTAGTCTATGGGCTCGAATTCTAATTTATCAAAAAGTGTTCTCGGTGCATGGCACGACGTGATAAATAGGTAATTCGACAACGATGTGATTACAATGGGTATGAGCCTCCATTAACTCATGTTCGATCTATTATTGCACGACCCAGCGGTCTGATGACAAACCTTTATTTCTTCTCTTACCGTTCAAAGCGGGATTCAAACGGATATATCGGTTCCAACGACTATATTTCTTCATCATGGCGAAATGCCATGTGTCGTTGTTCTGATATCCCGAAAAAGCTCCAACTCTGCAATTTTTCTTTCCGCGAGGTCTCCTCCAGAACCTCCTGTAACTTTTCAGTCTTAGCCCTCTTCTTTCTTAACTGTCAAGCCTTTTTTCCAGTGAGCTTCATTTTGGTAGTTCTTTTTCCACTCTAATTGTCTTTTGTGGTCTTAGTCACTTCGCCCTGCTGAAAGTCTTCCCTAGGGTTCCTAGATAATACTTCTTTTTTGTCTAGGATAGGTAATTCAATATTCTATCGATTGTCTAGATTTCTCTTAACTTTGACAGTTGGGTTACTATCATTAAACATCTTCGATCTTCTCTCTTGTTCTTCAATCAAGCGTGCAATCCTTCTGTTCATAAAATCTTTTAACTCTTGATTCTTCTGTTCCAAAACTTCTTCTTCTTCTTTTCATCTGGCTTGATCTCTATCAATCCAAGGTTTTCCTATTAACATGGTAAATGGGGTGCGGTTCTCAATAAATTGAATAATCTCAAAATCTTCTTCCGTCGAAGTTCCATTGACAGTCATAGGTATCTGAGAAAGGCTCCCACACAGGTTTTAGTTTTCCTCTGAATAGCCCTATTCCTCCTAGTGAAGGCATCATATTAGGCCTTCCTATAACTTCCCAAGTTCTCTCTGTCATGATATTCACCTGTGTTTCCTCATCTAGAACACAGTCAATGTCAAAGTCTCCTATTCTTGCTTCAAGGCACTCCTTGTCTTTAAAAATATCTGATAGTCTAACATGTTGATGGTCATCCAAGGTTTCTTTCATTTGTAGTAATACCTTCTCTGATTCTTTCTGGGGTTATTCTATAGCCTTAGTTTCTGGATCCATCGTAGGGTTTTCTTGTCTTATGTTCATACTTTCAAGTTTATCAATCATTCTAGGGAAATCCAACACTTCATGCTCTAGAGGTTTGCAACAAAGACAACTAGGTCTTCCACGAGGTAATTCCTTAGCAAGATGTCATGGTCTTCTGCAACTGTAATAGAGGGTTAATCCTCTCTTTCTTTTAAATGATCCCCGACCTCTTCTGTACTGTGCACTAAGATCATAGGAGCTAACCTACAATAAATTATTTCTAGGATCCTGCATCCATTTGTTAGTCCAAACATTCTTTCTATGCATTGGTATAACATATCTTTCACTAGTCTTATCAGATCTATTCATATCAAACCTTCTTTCATCTATTAATGCCCTAGTTTTTAGGCTAGGATAGATCCTATCAATCATACCTAGATCCATACTCTAGAAACAAAAATTTCTACTTATCTTACTTCTACAGAGCATAAAGCTTCCAGATCTAAAATTTTCAATTATTCTTACCTTTATCAGAGCACAGGGTTTGCAGATCTTACCTCTTTTAATCAGAAATTCTTACTTTAACCTTTTTTAGAGCACCAAGAGTTCAACTCTTGCTTCTTTCCTTCAGATCTGATCTTCTTTTCTTCAGATCAAGCTTCTTTCTTTCAGATCTGACCTTCTTTCTTTAGCATAGATCTTTATAAATCAAGTAGAACACTGCGCACCAGGGCACATCTCTTTGCACAAAGCTTCTTCTTCCTTAGGTCCTAGCAATCACAATTTCAGTCCAGACAACAGAACCATTTGTTGGCACAGGGGGCAGACCCAGGGTTCAACGTTACAACAACGCACCAACAAAGCCCTAACTACCGACCCTTTTGGCAACACTTGGGAAGCAGATGGATTCTCACCTAAGGTAGTTGCAGGGGTGGTTGCAAGGCTCAGGTGTCTGCAACCTTAGTTGGGACACATATCTGTGATTATAACACTTAATAAATCACTTAACACCATTAGTTCCTCAATATGAAATCAATATCCACTTCACTGTTAATATAGAACTTCACAGTATTCTCACTTATCTACAGTATTCAAGCACTTAGCATATACAAATGGATCAAAATGAGCATATCAAGCACTAATCATGACTATCTAGATCAGATCTAACATTCTCACATTTAATAAGCACACAACATAAATAGATCTATCTAAACATATCAGAGCACTTAGCATATAACATATGAATACATCAAGACAAAGCACATAACACAGTGTTTACGTGGTTCACCCCCACCCTTGGGCTACATTCACCAACACTTCTTATCTATTGTCTTCAGTCAATCAGTTACAAACACAAAGCCATCAAAACCCTTACTCCACATAGTATATAAGATCTGTGCAGCTCGCTAGATCCTTCTTTCTTGTGCTACAACACTAAGCTCTCCACAATATGCTACAAGGAACCGCACTTAGCTCTGCAAGTCTCCTACAGGCATGCACAAAGCACTTACAAACTCTACTCTCACTTAGCATACATTCACATCACATAGATGCACTATTTTCTCCTTTCTTACATTGCCTATCCTTCTATTTATACATACAAAATAGACCTAAACATGGGTAAACCCATGGGCCGACATCCCATCCCGTTACATATTCCCAAAAACCCAAAAAGGGGCCCAAAAGGGGGGCCGAGATCCCATGATCTCCGCTTCGTCTTGCGCTCCTCCTTCGACAGGCTGTCGAAGTCTCAAAATAGGTCAACATGACCAAGAAACTCCCAAAACTTGGTCAAGGGCCAACAAAATATTTGGCGATATTTTTGTAAAAATATTTAAAATTCTAAGGATTTTATATAGTTTATATAATTTTTTGGCAATTTTTAAGGTAAAATAATTTTATCCTATAGAATTTGGGCGAATCATTTTTAGAATAGCGGATATTGTTTTGGGAAAAACCATGAAAAATTAGCCCATGAGTGAAATTTAGCTCCTAAAATCATCCCTTTTATGATGCATGAATCATGCTTTGCAACCCTTTATTATGTGTACAAGTTCTTTGATGTATAAAGTAGGAGAAATACTACAATACTCAAGGCTACCAACTTAACCCATGTTGATACAATCTTAAGACTCTTATCTGCAACTACATCATTGTCCAAATTTATTTTATTTTATATCTTTCTAAGTCTAGAATCTCACATAGATCTTAAAATTTATTTTGTTTGACTTTCATAAATTCCCTCAAGAACTTTCCATTGGAATTACTTCCCCTTTATAAGATTTTGGGTCCAGAAACTTAGGTAGAATAAAATCCTTATGTTTTATGATGCATGACTCATGCTATAGACCCCTTTATTATTTGTATAAGTTCTTTGTTGTATAAAGTAGAAAAAATCCTACAATACTTAGGGTTACTAGCTTAGTCTATGTTGATACAATCTCAAGACCCCTATATATACTTAGTGGGAAAACCTATATGCAACTACATTATTGTCCAAATTCCTTTTATTTTGTATTTTTCTAAGTCTAGAATCTCAAATAGATCTTAAAATGTATTTTGCTTGACTTGTATATATCCCCTCAAGGACTTGACATTGAAATTAATTCCCCTTTAATTTTTATGCTATGTAATAGATCCTAATTTTGCATGCATTTGATGTTCTATTGTAAACTATAGGCTAAAAGCCTATTAGAGTTGGTCCACATGGGAAAATTGGGATAGACCAGTACTTGAACTTGCTATATTGGTATGTGCTTTTGTGTCTTTGGAATATATCTTTATTTCTCTGGAATAAAAGCTATGATTTTTTTTCTCATAAAAAAATTGGAATTAATTCCCCTTTATAAGATTTTGGGTCTAGAAACTCAATTAGAATAAAATCCTTATGTTTTATGATGTATGACTCATAATCTCGACCCCTTTATTATTTGTACAAGTTCTTTGTTGTATAAAGTAGAAAAAAACCTACAATACTCAAGGCTATAGACATAGCTTATGCTGATACAATCTCAAGTCCCCTATATACAACTACGTCATTGTCCAAATTCACTTTATTTTATATTTTTCTCAATCTAGAATCTCAAGTATATCTCAAAATTTATTTTGTTTGACTTGCATCAATTCCTTCAAGGACTTGGACATTGGAATTACTTCTCCTTCATAGGATTTTGGGTCTAGAAATTCAGGGAGAATAAATTTCTATGTTTTATAATGCATGACTCATGCTCTAGAAACTTTCATTATTTATACAAGTTCTTTGTTGTATAAATAAGGAAAATTCCCACAATACCGAGGGCTACTGACTTAGCCTATGTTCATACAATCTCAAGGCACCTATATGAAAGTACACCATTGTTCAAATTTATTTTATTTTATATTTTTCTAAGTCTAGAATCTCACATAGATGTTAAAATTTATTTTGTTTGACTTGTATAACTTCCTTCAAAGACTTGACATTGGAATTAATTCGCCTTTCTAGGATTTTGGGTCTAGAAACTTAAGTATAATAAAATCCTTATGTTTTATGATGCATGACTCATGCTCTGGACCTCTTTGTTATTTATACAAGTATTTTGTTGTATAAATTAAGAAAACGCCTACAATACTCAGGGGTATTGGTTTAGCCTATGTTAATACAATCTCAAGACTCTTATATGCAACTGCATCATTGTCCAAATTCATCTTAATTTATATTTGTCTAAGTCTCGAATCTCAAATAGATCCTAAAATTGATTTTGCTTGACTTGTATAAGCTCCTTCAAGGACTAGCCATTGGAACTACTTCCCCTCTATGGGAGTTTGGGTATAAAAACTCAGGTAGAATAAAATCCATATGTTTTATGATGCATGACTCATGCTCTGGACCCCTTTATTTATTTGTGCAAGTTCTTTGTTGTAAAAAGTAGGAAAAAAACTACAATACTTATGGTTATTGGCTTAGCCTATGTTGATACAATATCAAGACCCCTATATGCAACTACATAATTGTCCAAATTTATTTTATTATATATTTTTATAAGTCTATAATCTCAAATAAATCTTAAAAATTATTTTGTTTTGCTTGCATAAATTCCTTCAAGGACTTGACATTGGAATTAATTCCCTTTTATAGGATCTTGGGTCTAGAAACTCGAGCAAAACAAAATCCTTATATTTTATGATGTACGACTCATGTTCTAGAATCCTTTATTATTTGTACAAGTTCTTTATTGTATAAAGTAGGAACAAACCTACAGTACTTAGGGTTACTAGCTTAGCCTATGTTGATACAATCTCAAGGCTCCTATATGCAACTACATCATTGTACAAATTCATTGTATTTTATATTTTTCTCTCTCTAGAATCTCAAATAGATCTTGAAGTTTATTTTGTTTGACCTGCATAAATTCCTTCAACGACTTAGACATTGGAATGAATTCCCCTTTATAGGATTTTGGGTCTAGAAATTTAGGTAGAATAAAATCCATATATTTTATGATTCATGACTCATGCTCTAGACCCCTTCATTTTTTGTACAAGTTCTTTGTTGTATAAAGTAGGAAAAATCCTACAATACTTAGGGATACCAACTTAGCCTATGTTGATACAATTTCAAGAACCCTATATGAAACTACATCATTGTCCAAATTCATTTTATTTTGTATTTTTCTAAGTCTAGAATCTCAAATAGATCTTAAAATGTATTTCATTTGACTTGAATAAATTCCTTCAAGGACTTGACATTGGAATTAATTCCCTTTTATAGGATTTTGGGTCTAGAAACCCAAGTAGAATAAAATTTGAATATTTTATGATGCATGACTCATGCTATAGACCTAAGGAATTACTTAATTGGAATTTATAGTATTTAGGGGCCATGAGGGTGAAGAGATTTTGATCCTATTCTTCCCTTCCTTGAATGGACCTCACATCTTATGCAACACTTTTTTTTCCATGGTAATATCTCACGGGAAACCCCAGAGTACTTCCCCACTTCGTGGATGGTAAATGGGGTAAACCACCGGCCCTAATGTCTGTGGTAGGCCTAACCCCAAGGGGGAAGAAGAGATTCAAACCTGTGACCTCCTCCGTTGGGGATAACTTCACGTCTTGCTCATAATCACTTGAACTAACTCTTGGGGCTACATCTTATGCAACACTTGTTTATTCAAGTTATAATTTAATCTTAGGACCATGGATCTAGGTGGATCCATATTTCTAACATTAATGATTGCATAACATTCCCTAAGGACCTGATTCCCTATTAAACCAAACTTATAATATTATAGGTTTGGAACATAAAAAAGGCACTACATGAGACTTGGGGTGTTTGAAGTTTGACTAGTTACTTTGAAGCCTTAGATTCTAAGGATGGAACCTAAGACTACCCAAATTGGATCAAGGGATAACTACTAGAATCACATTTGCACTTAGTAATGTTTAAGCTTCACTTAACCATGTTATTTTGAATATATGAGCCAATTACACATAAAACATCAATAAAAAATATTTATCAAGTGAAACTAAAATCAAAACTAGAACATAATCCCATCAACAATTTTGTTTGTCACACAATCCAACTTAAAAAAATAAATCCAACAATTTGATTAATTATAGAATTCAACTTTAACAATTAAAACATTGATAAACTTTCAACACATAATAACCATCAAGCCACAAAGAATGGTTGTTAGCAAGCAACATTGGCCCACCATAATTTCTATAACCATCAAGTCACAAAGAATGGTTGTTTTCAAGGTTGTCATGAAGTCACAAAGGATGATTATTATCAAACATCAGTGCCCCACTAAAAATTGCTACAATAACTATCAAATCAAAAAGAATGGTTGTTATCAAGAATCACCAACCCCATTGTTGGTGCAAAATCCACAAAGAGAGTGAGCAAATTTTCAAACCTTGTGATTGCTACAAGATTGCAGACAAAAGAGTTAGAAAACTAAAAACCCTATCCTTCCATGAATAGATTTAATATGAGATTCATGCTATTCTTCAGAAAAGAAAAGAAATACAACAAAGTAATAGAGAAGACCATCAAGTAAATCAAAGAATAAAAAAATCTTATGTTACCCAACTGGAATAGCTGTACAATGACACCTATGGACACCCCTTGAAGGTGTTGATATTTTGGTGGTCTCTCCTTGGGAGAGTTCATTGATTTCCATGTGTGTGGCTCTCTCCTCTAGTTGTAGATGGTTGTAGCTGCTCTCTACTCTAGTTTTAGATAGCTACAACAAGAATGTGCTCCTCAAGAAACTAGGGTTTAAGGATGGAGGAACAAAACTAGGGAAAATATTCACAATGAGGAAATGGAGGGCAAGAAAGTAAAGATGAGTGAAAAATGAATGAGAATACTAAATGGGGGAAACCTCTCCTACTTTTGTAGGCAAAATATGTGATTTCTCTCATTATTTTTCTTTTTTATTAATTGAAAATAAGAGAAAAAAATCATTAAAAAAAAGTTTATGACTTAATTAAGTGAGATTATCTTTAAAAAATGAATTTTTAAAATTAATTAAAAGTAATATTAAGTAAAAGTGAGTTTTATTCTTTTGAGTGAAATTAACTTTAGAAAAAAGGTTCCTATAAGTTAATTAGAAGGAACATGGTATAAAAGTGAATTTTATGTACTAGTACTCATACTATTATTAGGGTATTTAGATGTATCTAACATTTTAGTTTAGTTTAGGTGGTCCAATTTTAAATAATAATATAGGCTAAAAAATATTATTAAACACATAAAATTATGGGCTGAAAATTATTATTAGACACATAAAATTGAACATTACACATAAGGATACTAAAACTCAAACAAAATAATAAAATTGATTAATTGACACAAATGCATATCAACTTGGCTTATTAATCTTTATATTTCAAAATGAAATCCAAAGTTAAAACCATCACAATAATAAATCAGGACCTTAAAAATAAAAAGAGACATTGTGGGTGGACATGAAGCTGTTCAATAGTTTTTTTTTGTTTTTTATGTGATTTTTTTTTAGGTGATTTTTTCTATTAACATTTGTTGGAAATTCAGTGAAAAATGGTTAAATCCATATATTTGTGTGAGTGTTTACGAATTTTTCAGCACCCTAAATCCATTTCTACATTCAGAAATAAATTTTAAATAACATTTATATCACCAAATTCTAAAGAAAACCATTTCATAAAATAGTTAAACAAAACAGCATGATTAAGTGAAAGCTTAAGTGAAAAAAAAAATGAAACATTGCATCAATAAATGCGATATGTCTGTGATTGTACTGACATATATTATTAATTGTTGACGGAAGCTACCTCAGAGCGAAAGGATGACAATGCCAGCCAGCCTGCCAGGCCTATTGCACACATAATATTTATATCATAAAATAATTTATTTCTGAGATGTATCCGTATGAATTTGACTGTGGAGGAAAATATTATAAAACATTTGAAGCATATCCATATGAATTTGAAGGCGGAGGAAAAGTTGATAAAACAGTACTCACATGCAAAAATACCGTAGTGGGTCACCTGTATCAGGGCGGTCAGGTTTTTCGGATGAGAAGTGGCTCTTTGTTGTCTTTATTGCAACAAATTGCATTTGTCATTGTTTTTTGGTTTTTGCAAACAGCAGTGGTCGAAAGCGAAATTATTCGTTCTTATCGCTGGATGCACGACTCGCTGCCATGGCGGTTTGTTTTACACAAAGCAGTCGCCAGCTTGACCCGACGATCTCCTCAAACTTTCCTCATGGCCAATGAACGATATTTGGTATACGGCATCTCCATAATTCCCTGTAGCTTCTATTGCTGTTAAATTAATTTACAGGTCCTGAACATTCCAGCCAGGAAAACATGGGGGACCATTAGGGTTCTCAGTAGGTAGCAGGTATGGTCTGTGTGAAAAGTGATATTTGTTTGTTCGTTTCTGAATCTTCTGCACAATCTACACAGTAGAGAGTCAGACGCGTCTTGTTTCAGACGTCGGTGGCGGTGGCACTGTACAAATCACTGTTGATAACAATCCAAAGGTCAAGGTATCTACGCATGCATTTAGTTTTCATTCATTTTCAGACTCTGCTTGAAATTGAAACTGACATAAAGATGTCATCGGAAAACTGAACTGAAATAAATGAATAAAGCCAATATGGCAATCGTACTTTATCCTTAAAAAGGACATCATTATGATGTCACTGTGATTGAAAAAATGCAACAGTGTATGGAGTCCATTCACTGGACAACCTCAATCTTAGTTTTGAATCCATTTTTTATTTTTATTTTCCTGATAGGTCTTTTGCATATGGTGTGTAAACAAAAAAACATAAAACTTGAAGTTAATAATAAAACATATCTATTTGTAGTTGTAAATTCAAAAATGATTCATAGACAAAGAAGTGCATCAATATAGTGTTTAAATGAGAAAGAGGTGAATGAATGAAATAACATAACTTAAGTGTATCTATGGAAAGTGTATTATAGTGAGATTGGGGTGTTTAAGCTATTAGGTCTCTTTCTTTCTTTGCATTGCTTTGTATTGTTATTTGAAAAAGAAAAAGAATTAGCATAGGGTTTTGTTTTCTTCTCATCTTGAAAGCATTTTAAAAGAAAAAATAAGAAATATAATCCTTTCATTTGCTCTTTTGTTTCACTCGAAAGTTGCATTATGCATTTTGCATGGAAAGGAGAAAAGATTGCATCTTTAGGTTTGAATGGTTGTTCATGCATTTTCTTTCTTGAAACTCTTTTTCATTTGAAGGATTAGTGTAAAGTTTTATTTTCCAATGTCCTTATAAGTTTAATTTTTGCAAGAGTCTCAAACAACATCAGTTTTAGTACGACACCCCTGAGTAATTAAGACACTAAAATTATTGCTTAATGCTAAAATCAACTAGGCTTTTCTGTTTATAGGGTACACCAAGTAGTATAGACTTTAGGGCCTTGAAATATGTGTGGAGAGGAAACTCTTCAAGGCCGCTTAAATAAACTTAAAAGTATGAGATAGGGAGTGTTAAAGTCCAGTGTCGTAAGAGTTAGCTATGACCTCCCTCTAACACAAGGGCTAAACACAAGGTCACGCGAGGAAAGGTAGAGGAGATAACCCCTCCAAAGCTGGATTAAGTGTAGTGGGGATCGTATTTTGAGGGTCATTCTTGGGATTCCGCTCACTGCATTTGACTACGGAGGTTCGTGGACCTTGAATCCATTCAACATCCTCAATTGTCTTTCGGACCATATGCTTTCAGTACCCTCGAAAGGCTTCGGGCATAGTTATCCTCCTCATAAGATCTGCCCGACTGTCCACTATACCCGCTTGGTGACTGACAACATGCTGACAACCTAGTTTCCTTTTATAGGGACTCACACAAGTGAGTCCGAGGGTATACCATGGTATCTAGGATAGACATCAAATCACACTTTGCAGTTTTTTCATGTTTGAGTTACACTTGCACCGGTAAGTTACTCTAGTGTTGGTTGTCATAACTGTTCTTCATACCTTTTGATTGATTGATCTTTAGGGAATTTTTAGTGGTATGCTCTGTGCTCCTTAGTTTTCCATAGAGAGTTAGTCAGTCATTTTTTTGGGTCTCTGGCCTAAGGTGGTAGACCACTTACTCCATCGGTCGTGAGAACTTTTGGGTCTTTTGCTTAGAAACATGGAGTCGCCTCCTTATAGGCATATATTTATATATCACTGATTTACCAAAGTTAGTGTGTGAGACTTTTACGGACTTGAATGATCCTGCAAGGGAACAACCTGTGTATAGAATATTCATGGCCAAATTTCCTGATGATACCAACCAAGTAACCCCTTCGCAAGGGGATTCTTGTGCTTTTCTTTTCTTTTGAAGCATTGGTGTCCCTTTGATGGCCACTTTGAACATTCCTGGGTTGAATTTGAGACTACCAATTTGATTGGGTACCATTCTAAATGTCCCTAGTGCTCTTGACGCTTCTCAATTAAGAACCTTATGTCATGGGCATCATGTTGACATCCTTTGTTAAAAAAATTTCTCCTCCTCCTTCTGCCTTCTCTGGTGAAAGTATAGTTACTAGTAACCGGAAGTCTAAACAAAATAGAAAGAGAAATAATAGGATTAATAAATCACTAACCTTTGTGAATCATGTTGGAGATGTGCAACCGACCACTGCAAGTCATGCTAGGGGCACGAATCTAGTCCCTCCGAGTCATACTGGAATTAAACAACCAACCTCTGCTAGTCATGTTGGAGAGTTATCAACAACTTCTGCGAGTTATGATGAGGATAAGCAACCAACCACTGCTAGTCATGTTGGGGGCATTGATTTTGTTGAGAAACCTAGACGAATAAGACATAAGCCTAAGTTCCCTTGTAAGATTTGCAAGGGAGATCACCTTACTCCTCTATGCCCTTGCATTCTAGATGCATGAATATTTGGTCAATTTCTTCAAGCTCTTTTGATTCTAAGTCTTCTTCCATTTTCTCGAAATCTATTCATCCTTTGGTCGATGAAGTGGTTGTGTCGATGCAATCTTCGAATGATTCCACTCCTCTTTTGGGGGGTGATGCACCTTCCGACCATGTTGTCTCACAACCTATTTAGTCAATGGTTGAGGACATGGTCACGCCGATGCAATCTTCGATTGACCCCAGTCTTCTCTTTGAGAGTGTTGATTCTACCAAAGTGGTCACGCCGATGCAATATTTGGTTGATCCCAATCTTTTCTTGGAGAGTGCCGAGTCTACAAAAGTGGTCATGCCGATGCAATATTTTGTTGATCTCACTCTTCTGATTGGGAGTGATGTGTCTACCGACTATGTTTTTAGCATTTCCAGTTCAATACTTTCATAACAAGGGGGAATTCCACTCACTTCGAGCACACCCCCTCCAAGTCCTAGGATGGTTTCCTTTTATTGGAATAACCTTGTTGAGCCTCGTATTTATTCTTCTACACCCTTTAAAATAAGGGTTGAAGTTAATTCAAAAAACATTTACCGATGTACTGTAGATGAAGGAGCCTCCATAAGTATTTTATCCTCCTCGGCATGGAAAGATTTGGGTTCTCCTAAGCTTCTGTCTGTTTCACATGAGTTGTTGGATTTTGAGAGACGCCCTAGTGAATATTTTGGGATTCTTCCTCAGTTTCCTATCTTGTTAGGTGGGAAGATTGTCCTTGTCGATGTTATAGTGGTGCAAGTCCCGCTAGATTTCAATATGCTTCTCGGGCATGATTTTGTTTATGTTATGAATGTTGTGGTGTCTACTCTCTTTCGGGTGATGCATCTCCCTCACAATGGAAGCATTCTCACTATTGAACAATTGGCATCTGATAATCACCATCCTAATTCAAGTTTAGTTCACGCTTCCCCTTTATATGTTCTTAGTGTTCATGTAGACTGTACCCCACCACAGATAAATTATGTGGCATCTTATCCTCAATGTTCAATTGATTATGAGAAAGAATTTGTGCAATCATGTTTTCCTTCTCGATACATGGTCTTAGCAATTGATCAGTTTTGTTATCCAATGGGGGCATGGGAGCCCTTGCTTCCCCCTCCTTATCCAAGTGATCTTGAGTTTCCTTTTGAGTATGATGTTACTATTTGTAGATCTTCAAGCCCTCGTGCTTGTGATTCTTCGTTGATAGACTCTGTCAGTCCTAGCGAGAACCTCCATCGTCATATGGAATATGCTCAATTTATTTTTCCCTTTGGGACTGTCGACCCTCCTTGTGTTGATATTATGGTATCTGTGGAAGGTATTTACCTCCACGTGTAAACCTGACAAGAATATAATATTTTGGGAAGCAAGAAGAAACCCTAATTAATTGGTTAATAATGATAGAAAACAAGTCAGCTCAAGAGAATGACTTGTATTAGGTTATTAGCCTCCAAGAGAAGAAACCGACTAAATGAAATATTATATACTAAAGAATTAGTACCTAGAATGAGAAGTCGGCCTAGGCAGTCTGCCAGAAATAGTATAAATATAGGAGGCCAGTCTTCATTTTGGCCAATATTCTCAGAACTGTAGAAGCAACACTTGTGCGCACTGCAGTTGGCTTGTTTGTGCGCAAGTTTGGAGGAGAGCTGTTGTTGTAGCTGCCACACCTAACAGATTTTGGTTTGGCTTGGAATCTCTCTTGGTTATAGTTTGGACTCTCTGATCAGCTCTTGTTTCTCTTGCTTGGTGCACTATCCTTGGAGAAAGGTCTGCCACCTTTGTTTGGCTATCCAGTCTAGGGTTTTCTTTCAGAATGATTCTCTGTCAATGTTAAGGTGCCCGAGGGTGGCTTTGGCCTATGGTTGGGTGACAATAATACTATATTGTCTATGGTTAAACACGCACATCCATTATATTCTAACAGGTTATGGGCCCACACTATCTTTGGACAGTCTAACCGCTGGAAGATAGATTGGGAGGATTTTCTCAGTTGTATCTAGCTTTTGTTGCAGCAATGAAACCCTAACCCTCTCGTTGAGGCACCTTAAGTGAAGGGATTGACCTAATTTATGGATAGACTAGTGCGCCCTATCCTAGCACATCTCCTGGTACTCTAAGCAAGCTAAGATGTCAAATTTGAGTTTTTGGTCAAATCTAGGGTTGACCAAGTCAAAGCAGCCATGACTTACTCTATGAAGTCAGAAAACAAGTTAGAAGGGGATTCTAACTTCAAAGCATGGAAGACAAGGATTGACCTCATCCTTGCTAAGAACAAAGTGTTGGATATCATGAAAGGAAAGATTATGTAACCAAAGTTTGAAGAAGGAAAAGAGAAGGAACCACATAACGTTGCAGTTATGGAGAAGTTCAAAGACAATGATATCAATGCCATGAGTATCATAGTGGATTCTATAAAACACCGCTTGATACCCTAGATATCCCATCTTGATTCATCTAAGAATATGTACGATTCCCTAACAAACCTCTTCTCAGTTAGAAACATTGGACAAGTAATGAGTCTAAAGAATGAGCTCCGCGACATGAAAATGAATGATGATGGCATCATAACATCATACTTTGTGAGAATATCTTAGTTGAGAGATCAACTACAATCTATTGAAGAGATCATTTTAGAGAAGGAATTAGTAAATATAGTAGTCAATGGTCTTCCCAAGACACGGGATGCATTTGCCGCAAGCATGAACACAAGGAAAGAGTATCCTACATTTGAAGAACTTTGGACTTGCTGTGCACAAGAAGAATCAAGTATTAGTGCAAAAGAGAAACCTCAAAAGAAATACAATGATCAAGCCTTCATAGCAAGATTCAAGAATGTCAGGAACAAAAGGAAGTTTGTCTAAAGGAAGAAGCCAAATCAAGAGAAAGATATGTCAGAAATACAATGCTTCAACTGTCGAAAATATGGTCACTACAAGAACCATTGTCCCAAGTTAAATAAAAGGAAGGAAACACACAAAACTTTAGTTGTCGAAGAAAGGGAACCCTCAAATAAATCCAAGCAGGACGAAACAAACTTATTCTTCTAAGACAAGGTAACAATACTCTTCACAGTTCTTGTACATACCATGTTTTATGTACATATCTTGCATATCTATTTCTTAGAAGATAATATGTTCAAAGAGAAACTATACCTATGGAAGAACAACAAGATAAGGATTGCTATCATAATGACTACAAGTCAGGAAATACACATGAAAGAATGAAGTACATCAACAACGCCGAGTAACAATTCATGTGGAAGCTATTACATAAGTAACAACTGCAAGATAAACTGAAATCAGAATCAATCTTGAAGAAACCTAGAAGAAGTAAAGACAGAAAGAAGTAAACAGTCAAGAGAAAATTGGAAAAAGATTTGTGACACTTTGAAGAAGGCAATAAGGATGCAGCCAAAAGCGTGGACTCTCATAGATGGAGGGAGCCGATTATATATTTCCAAAAGAAGAGCATGCATTCATGAATGAAGAAAGGATTAGGAGGGAGCTAATCCTAAATAATATCCATTGAAGATGATGAAGTATCTATCCATGTTCCCATCAATGGTAGAAACCATGAAAAGCAACACATGTCCAGTTTGACTTTAGAAGAAGTCTTCTTCGAAAAGAAGCCTTAAAGTATCCCTTGTTGTCCATCCACATCAATGATCCTATGATGAAAGTAAGAAGTTGGAATCCTCAAGGAATGGAATCTATAGAAAACTCCATGGACCCAAGAGCTAAAAAGAAACATGAAGAAGAACATGAAGATTCCAAGAGAGAAAGAAAAGCCAGAATAACCAGTCATTATATCGAGAATCATAAGACTACCAGTTTGATCTGAACCCTCTAGAAGAAATCAAGTAGAAGAAATGAAAGTTGTAATGAAGAACAATGTATGGAAGACTTATGAATGAAATCATTACGAGATCCATAACTAAAGGTTTTCCCAGATGGAGGGAGAGGAATATGATGATTGCTTGTTCCAATAAACCAAACATACATATACCTGAGACATTATATCTCATGCAATATCCATGGGTTGGATTTTACATCAAGTGAATCTAAGGAATGTTCTCCTCAACATTGTAATTGAACAAGAAGCATATGTAGAGCAACCTCAATGTTTTGATGTATACCATAAAGAGACTCTTGTATGTAGATGGAAGAAGACAACTTGGTAAAGAGCCTCCGATGCATAGCAGAAGCGTGGTGAAAAATTTCTATAACAAAGATATTGTATCAGAATGGTTACTCAGAATTCCAGGATGATGGATTGCCAATCCATGACAAGCTCTCATGATGACAAAAGAAGTGCCACTTGAATATGTTCCATTTTGAGCTTTTCCACGATGTTATGAGCTAGCAGGAAACAAAAGAACTAAATCCAAATATGATATACTAAATGATCATAGCCATGTGAAGCCTTCAAAGAAAACCAGTGTTCCAGAAAGATCGAAGTATATTGAGATCAAGCATTACATTCTCCGTGATGAAGTCCAAAAAAGAGAAGTGGTTCTCCAATATATCTCATCAGATGAACAGATGAAAAAATATTTTGGTAAAACCCCTATCCAAGTTGAAGGAGTTTGCATACTCAAGAAATAAGTTGGAGCTCGTGGATACGACTTCCTTATTGAAAAGGGAAGAGATGACTCCCAGGTTGGGATGGAGTACTGATGTGTTATTGATTTATGGACAATCATTTTTCAGTTCGAAAAATGGTCCAAGATGAGCAGTGCCTTTCCAGTTCGGAAAGTGGTTATGATGGACATGCATTTTGCAGTTCAAAAAATGGTCCAAATCGAATGGTCATTTTCGTAATGAAAATGGTTCGATGGATTGTTGATGTACCATAGACAACGATTACCCTTGTGGATGGTGTGGGAGAATGGTCTAGGACAATCTCTCTTTTTGACGATCACTCTGAGTAGTGGTCAAGAAGACTGGTTCGCCTCGCTGGACAATCATTCTTTTGAAGCTCACAATTGTGAGAAGTTTCGAAGAATGGTCCATTTTGGAGGTTGGTGCAGGATAGTCATTTCCTTAAGAAATGGTCCGAACAGTCATTCCTTAGGGCAGATTCATTCTCTCTAGGTTGCACTTTGTTTAGTACTGGAGGAATGGCCCAGATAGGTGAATGGTTTAAGTTAGACAATCATGGATAGGCATTCCCTGGGGAAGACTCATTCTTTCCAGGTTGCACTTTGTTTAGTGCTAGAGGAATGACCCAGATAGGTGAATGGTCCAGGATCAGAAATCAGGATAGGTATTATTCCTTGCTCGAGAAGAATAGTCTATATAGATCATCATTGATGTTTTACTCTCTGAGGAAAGATGCTCTTCCAGATCTCACAAATGTGAGTGGAAGAATGGCCCAGATGATTCAGTTTATATCATAACAATGTTTTTCTATCCAGGTTGATATCAGATGATATGATTGTTATGGAGACTGTATGTCTTCGGACAATAGATGTATACAACTATGGTGGATGTGTTCCACTGATTGTGACTATATATCACTAGTCAAGTATTTTTGTGCTACTTGGTGTGGCAGTGTACCACTAGATTCTAGTTGTGTACTACTATGGATAGACACAACTGTGTTCTATTGAATGACTTTGTTCCGATTTCCTTGAAAAATATCAGTAGTGTTGGAAATGATTATCAGCTAGATGGATGATCAATGGACAGAGATTCCCTAGACAGAAAATGGTCTAGGACATTTATTCCTCTAGGACATATGTCCAGATTAGAAGAATGGTTCTTGTGTCACTCTGTGGAGTGAGTGACTTATCCAACATCATGTCTGATTATTCAGATGGAGTATGGTTTCGAGAGCTAATGCAATTTATGACACCGATAGTGATGATGGTGATCATGATCTAATCATGAGATAGTCTATACGACTATGTTGATGCTACCGGGTGAATGGTATGTTTGTGCTCAAGACCATTACCTTCAATACCTCCCTAGCTGGGAGGGAGTGTTAATATTATGGTAGCTACAGGAGGTATTTACCTCCATGTGTAAACCTGACGAGAATAGAATATTCTGGGAAGCAAGAAGAAACCCTAATTAATTGGTTAATAACCCTAGAAGACAAGTTGGATCAAGAGAATGACTTGTATTAGGTTGTTAGCCTCCAAGAGAAGAAGTCGGCTAAAGGAAATATTATATACTAAAGAATTAGTACCCAGAATGAGAAGTCGGCCTAGGCAGTCTACCATAAATAGTATAAATTGAGGAGGCTAGTCTTCATTCTGGCCAATATTCTCAGAATTGCAGAAGAAGCACTTGTGTGCACTGCAGTTGGCCAATTTGTGCGCAAGTTTGGAGGAGAGATGTTTTTGCAACTGTTACATCTAGAAGATTTCGGTTTTGGCTTGGACTCTCTCTTGGTTATGGTTTTGGACTCTCTAATCAAGTCTTGTTGCTCTTTCTTGGTGCGCTATCCTTGGAGAAAGGTGCACCACCTTTGTTTGGCTATCCAGTCTAGGGTTTTCTTTCAGAATGATTCTCTGTCAAGGTTAAGGTGGTCGGGGGTGGCTTCGGCCTATGGTTGGGTGACAATATTGCTATATTGTCTATGGTTAAACGAGCACATCCATTATATTCTAACACCTCGTTCCTGTGATTTATTGGATATTGAATTTACTTCGAATGAGGATATCCTTGAAGCCACGACTACAGATTGTATAGCGTGGGAAGACTTACACCGTGGTTTGTGTTTTATTCCCTTTTGGGATACTTTTCAGGTTGACTATCGAAGAGACTCTTGGTCAGAGCCTATCATCGGGATCTACTTAAACCATTAGCATGCATGAGTCATAGGGTTGTGCGGTGCCTTGTACCATATTGTATAGTCCGGGTTAGTTCTCTTCAAGTTTTGTATTCAGTAGCACCTCTTATTTTCTGAAGTATTTATCAATATTGGATTTATTAACTTCTGAATGAGTGTTATTGGCCTTATATGTAGGATCATGGAGACATTCTTCTTTCAAATTTTGTTCATTGTATCGATTTGTTCTGACAGGTATTAACCTCGAAACTACCATATAGGTTAGATCCTTCCCTACTTCCATTATCTATTTCCTGGTTCATTTGTCCTTAGGATTGACCCCACTGAATTGTGACACTAACCTTCCTTGTTGATCAGTGTGTCGTACTTTATGTGGTAGAGCCTTCCTTCCATATAATCCTAGTTAGAGCCTTGTTTTCCATTTGGTTCCCATGCTGAAGTACCTCATAGGCTTGGAATTCCTTTTAGTACCACCATGACTTTGCAATGAAGTCTCATTCTTCTTCCTAGTCATCATTATTGGCCTTTCCCATGAGACTCCCCTAGAGCATGGTTTGTTTCCTTTCAAGCTCATTTAAACTATGAAAGTGACATATAACGAGAATTTATTTATCCTTTTCGACCTTGTTCATATTACTTAAGGAAAGGATCCCCCCTGGAGTCTTCTTTAAGCCCTTTTCAGACTCTCTAAAATTGAAAAGATTGTCAAGCAATCTTGTTTCTCTTCATGGTCATCAAAGTCAAATTTAAAGGCACATATGTCCAGTGATACTTTACCCCTTTTCGGTCTGAATGGATAGTTTTACAAAAAAGGTACGCCCTAGGAGCTACGGTTCACTAGGAGATTATTCTAAGGTGTAAGTTTAACCCTTTTTCGGGCCCAAGGGACTAAATTTGCGAAAAAGGGCCATTCTCCCTGGTTTTGGTTTATCTGTTTTTCGGGCCTTGGAGATTATTCACGAGAAAGGAAACCCCTTGGAGTCTTCTTTAAGTTGTTTTCAGACTCCCTAAACAAGAAAATATCGCCGAGTGACCTTGTTCCTTTCACACTCGTTAACTGGTTTAGAAGCGATATCTATTTGGCATAAGTTTAATTCTTTTTCTGGCCAATAGAATACCTAAGAAAAAGGCACACCTCAAGAGACATGTCTCGTGGGGAGAGTTCTCCTAAGTTATGTTTTATACTTTTTCGGGCTCATGGCACTTAATTATGAAAAATGCGGTGAGTCCATAGTTAAGCCCTTTTCAGAGTCCTTAAAATTGAAAATATAGCCAGGTGATCTTGTCTTTGTCACACTCGTTAAAATGGTTTTGAAGAGACATCCTTTCTGTATAAGTTTAACCCTTTTCCAGACCAACTGGACTAAGTACAAAAAAGGAATACTCTATCCCTAGTGACCAGAAGAGTTCTCCTTGGTATGATTTTATTCTTTTTTGGGACATGGAGACCAAAATTATGAAAAATCTCACTCTGGAGTCTTCTTTTAGTGTTTTTTCAGACTATCTAAAAGTGAAAAACCACCGATCTTACCTTCTCTGGGTTCATAAAAATTTACATGGAGGGAGTCTCATTGTGTCATCTTGTAATCACATCGCATGTCTCATCCTTGCGTCTTTAGACTAATGTTGGCTTCATGTTACTATTACTAAACCTTTAGAGCATTCCTTAGGTGCAAGATTTGTAGCACTTTTTTCCCTTGCGATCTGACACATTGATCCATGGAGGCATTTTCCTGCATGTCCTTATCCTGCACATGTCTCCTTGCACTGAACATCAATATGTTCCATGTGCTTAGAACTAGTATGCTTGCTCGTGACACTCGTTCCTCCTTTGTAACATAGTATTCTTTTATTCTTTTTCAATCTCGTTAAATACGTAAAAAAGACAAAAAAATCAAATATTCCAAAAAGAGGGGATGAAGAAACATTCTGTTTCGTTGGAAACAATATAGTCACCCTTGGATAGATTACATATTTCCATTTGTTCTGCAAGCACTAGGATCTAGTATGGCCTTAGGAAGTTGTTCTCTTTACATAAAGTTGTGTCCTCCTCTGTTTGGTTTCTCTTCCAAGCACATGGAGAGTTTGTGGTGCCTCCTGTGCCACATACTTATGTCAATAACAYGTTGTCTGAGTATTTTCATATTTCATGCTCTTGTCCAAGCAAAAGTCTTGCAATTTTAGTTGTCCATTCTGCAATAAGTCTCTTGACCTTCATGAGTCAACCATCCTGAGAGTCTTGTCAAGTTCACATTCAAAATCAATGAAGTTCGATGCCTAATGATCAAGTTCCTCCATTCTTTCCATGAAGAAATGTAGAAGACCTCAGAGTAGTGATTCTTATACTCCTATTATAATCCTACTTGAGTTTTGAAGATCTGGAAGTTGTTGCTTGAGTTATGAAGTTATCATCTCCAACCACAAGAATTAATGCCTCCTGAAGATTCATTGTATTTGTATATCTTCTGATGATTTTGAGATGTAGATCCATTGTGTATTTTTCACGGCTACACTTTATACACATTGGTCATGTATCCATGATTACTTTATATATCACATGGATCTACAGTGTAATTGATTGGCAACCATGCTTAGTTTTTCCTGAGCATGGGAATTCCCGCCTCAGTGATTATTATTTTATTTCATATGATGCACTCACGGATACTCGCTTGGGTTTACTAGACTCCAGTCCTTTCCCACTTTATTAAATATGTTGTAATGTATTTCGGCCATCAGTTTCTCTTATGACCTCACACATTAGGGGGCATCTGTTATAACGCAAAATGCCACTTTTGTGCATCCTTGATCTTAGCCCGGTCATTCATACATATGCCAATCCATTTTGATGGAGTTCTTCTTAAAAAACCACTTTTTTCTTGGCATATGTGCCCTGTTGTATAGGTAGATCACGTACATATGCTAGTTGCATACCTAAAAGCCCACGTAGATATGATTTCTTCACTACTAAAAGCACACGTGTACTCTACAAATGACAAAAAATATAAATCCATGCTTTCTGGCGGAGTTTACAGGCTATATTAGGTTTTGCAACCATCTTACCTCCTGTAGCCCTTTTGGAAACAAATTAACCATCATTTTCTCATATAAATTGGGCCCTAGGGAGGTCATTTGGATATATGAAACTAGAGTCAAGAGAAATATGTGAAATTTTCATCCTTGTTCCCTAAGCTTTTTGCATTTTCTCTGAGTTTTATCCCCAACATTCCCTTCCATCCATCTTCCTTATACCATCCATCCTTCTCCCCTTATGTTGGCATGTTGGTGGTGAATATTGTATTGGCAATAATGCACTTGGACACATAGTAGAGGAACCCCGACGAGGTTCGTGGAGCGGCGCCAACAAATTTCATGTTGTAACCTCCAATTTTGTTGTTAATAAAAGAGAAAAGTTCTTTTCCTAGATCTTATTTCTATGTGTTTATGTTTATGAATATTTTCATGAATAACTAACTCCTTAGATAATCTTGATAATTAAGCATATGTTGTCCTAGATTTTTCTGTAGCATTGTTTTAGGCCAGTTTTGGGAGGAGGCCTACAATCTTGGAACATACAACAATCAAAAGGGATCAACATCAACAGTAAGGACTTAATGTACATGTTTCTATCTTATTTATCTTCTCTTAATTATTGTAAGGTTGTGTGTGGTTTGGGGTAGAACAAGGCCTTTTCTATATTTTAGGGTGTAAAGGCTCTTCCTAGTCACTAGACCTAGATTAGGGAGAGTTTCCCCATAACAGGATTCCACCCAAGCAGTAAGGTTCATGAATATTGAATTCACAAAAAATTATAGTCAATTCAAGTCGGATAGGGAGGTATTTATGACCAATATTGTTGGCTTTCAAGAAGAAACCTTGTTGGGCCTCCTGACATATAAGGAAATGATGAGATGGTCCGATAAATCTAGTTAGGTATCAAAAAAAATTGAATATATTAGATAGATCTAGAAAGGCAGAGGCGAAGAAGAACATGGCATCAATATGCTTGCAGGGGAAAGTTTATCCAGATTCAGAGTAGCCACAATTTATTGGGTACAACTGGTAAAAAAATCACAACTAAAAATGCAAGAAAGATAGGAGGACTATATCAAAAAGATGATGAATCCCTCATGTGGGAATATCATGAATTGAAAGAGTGAATACACCACAAAATTCATGGCATAAATGAAATCATGACTAAGGGGAACATTTTAATCCATTAGACCAATCATGACAACAACATTGATCAAAACAATCTTACTGCCTAACTCAATGGGGAGATTAGGTAATATCCCTAAAGGGGGATAAAGTCTACCATCAAAGGCTCTTAACTTAGTCTTTGATGGAACAAGAGTAGGATAGCCTAGTTGTTTCCAAGATGATATGGAAATGATACATGAGGATGCCTTGTCATCTATAATACACCAATAAACTATAAAGTTTTTAAGGATGATCCGTATTTGAAAGATGGTCTAGTGGTTATTGTGGTCTTGTCATCCATTTTACTTACAAGGATGAGTTCTAGTGGTTATTGTGGCGCTAGAGGTAGAAGGGATGCCCCTAAGTCTACATGACTGGGTCTTAGTCGTGAAGTAGATTGGGTTGAAGGTGGGGTTACCCATTTGAGGGGTAATAAATGATGTTGAGGTACATGGAAACTCACCCAATGGAATAATGACTTCATGCTGGGGGAGGGGGTATGTCAAAGTAGTGAAATGAGTACCACTAAGTTTATTGTGTCATGTGCACTCTAAACAAATTCATTGGACTAGCTCTGGAGGGAGGTTAGGGCACTGATGGGATGGTTGAACATAGATCTCACAAAAGGGTAAAGGGTGATTAGTCCATGTACGGGTGGTACATTTATGCTTGGTCTGATTTTTGTTCTAATGGGAACTATGAGTGCGCCCATTATCACATTAATTCCCCCCATGCCATGTGCACTTATAGTGTGTGGTCCTCTTCTTACTCCTTGTGAGTGGCAGATGGCCACAATAACTAGGATATGGCACCCAAGTTTTTCCAAAGTAGGAAGGAGGATTGGGTTATATATGGTAGGTTTTGTGGTCCTTCCATTGTGGTTGATGGTTGAGAGATGATTCCTAAAGAGGAATGGATACTAGATGGGTTGTCAGGGGTGGTTGCATCAAGCAAGGAATAACCTAGCAATGGAAAACTGAGCACCACATTACTCAAAGGTGAGTGAGGAAGTTGAACTGACAAAGCAATAAAACTAGGAACACCTCCCGACACTTGTGGGAGGATAATAAATCATCTAGAATGTTGGGGATTTTGTGGGTCCCCTATGATTTCAGACTAGAAAAAAAATGTGTGACTTGGGTAATGTGAAGGGATAAATAACAAGTGCTTATTAACCAATGTTGACTATGGTGTACTTCAACAAAACAAATAGAAACTACATATGGTTAGTAATGAATAAGCATCTAAATCAGTTGTAAAGAAAAAACGTCGGTTGGGTAGGTTGGAGATATTATCCATGTAGGGGAATAGCCAAACAAGAAGCATATTCCCTAGAGACCTATTTTCCTTCCCATCAATGTCATTGGCCTTTATAATAACACTCAACAATGGGTTCTGAATCCGTCGAAAGAGAAGCTAGTGAAGGTATGAAATATTAGTTATAATGAGGGGTAGCTGGTGCATATCTCGAAAGAGTTGGAGATATTTCTCAATATCCAAAAGAAATATGACTAAGGTGGGTTGTAGCCCAAACCCACCACTTGTGTAAAAAATCCTAGGTTTTTCACACTAAGATACCTTGGTCAAGTGCAACAGGGGACTCTTGTCCTAAGAAATTGATCATGGGCCAGGTAACCTCACAAGAGTTGGGTGGCTCAAGAAGGCACACACACAACAACCAAACCTCAACACTCACCCCTTCATAGTTCTATCCCTGCCTTATGGTGTTGGAACACTTGAATTGGAGGATTTCAATTTCCCTAATTCGTCAACCACTATGTTTCAAAATGAAAAGATATGATAAGTTTTTGTTTAGATACCTACCCCTGAAATCCTACTTAAACTAAAATTTTATTTTTTTCCCTCTCGTGGAGGATTTAGTGAGTTATTTTATGGTTGATTTTTGGTGAACAAGGCTGTGAGATTGGGGTCTAGGACCAATTTCGTTGAATTAATGGTGTGCTTAAAAAATTTCTAAAGATTTCTTAAGTCTTTCTGATCTTCCTAGATTTCTTGTGAGTGTAGGGAGGAGAGCATACTTTGACGTAAGTGATCTATCATAATATGTATTATGTGTGAAGAGTGTGTTTGTGTGAAAATATGTAAGTGTGCAAAAATATTTTAGCATGTTATTTGTAATATTGAAGTATATGGACGTCGTGGGGTCCTTTACTTGCCTTGTTATTAACTTACTAAATGTTTTGAGCAATCCTTGCATAATTAAAAACATTGAACCTAGTTTGTCAATGATATGGACATATGGGGCCCTTACCAATCCTTTAACTTACTAAGTGTTTTTTTCTCTATGAAAATGAAGTTATCCTAGTTTGTAGCAATGTGGACATGTATGGGTCCTTTACAACTTGGTTATTTCCTTCTTTATAAAGAAAACTATGATGTGTTGAAGGGGCTTTGGACTCAACTAAGTTGTTAATGTGATTTGTGAAAAAAATAGGATATGGAACACACCTGGACACTCCTTTCTGATTTCCCAAGATCACTCGAGAAAGTGAGAGGGAAAGAACATAATTAGAGGCGACTAAAGGAGTTCCTAGTCCTGTAAATGATTTGATTGCTGAAAATAAATTAAGTTAATAATTCAAATTCTTTTGATTTAGCCATCTACTTGGAAAAGAAAAAGGAAACATGTTTCTTTTTACTTTACTTGAGTGTGTTTAACTAATCTAATTTTGCAATAAAAACCTCAAAGGTAAATTTGATTAGTGTTACAAAGTGCACAAAAATAAATCCTATAACCTATGTCTTGAGAAGAAGCCGAAAATCCCCCAAAATAAGCAGAAAATTGCAGTCAACGTGAGTTGTTGAAACCACAGTTGTGATAATGATGCAATCAACGTGGACAATTATGAATTAAAATTGGTGCAGAGAACTAATCATGCACTTCAATGTGATTGTTTCCCCGAGAACCACGCTAACGATTAAACAACGACGAGAAAAAAAAATTCAGATAGATTTTTCCCTACTTGAGGTCTAAAATCTCAACTTGAATGGTCAATGGGGGTTGATCACTAGTCCTACATACAAATAATGGTAAGAAAAAAGACCCTAAGATCCTGAAGAGGGAGAATTTGGATTGAAATCCCCAGTATGGTCACCAATCTATTGGGAAATTATTTTCACTAGAGTTAGCAAACAACAACCCCTTAAGTTTCAATATAGGTTGTATTTAATACCACATTTAATGAAATGAAATGGTTAGTGAACCACATTGAAAGATAAATTGAAATCCAACATAAACAAGAGCATGCATGAAGAATAAATGATAAAAACTAAAAAAGGAGAATTGTTACCAATGGCAAGGCTATATTGATAACACTGTAGAGAAATCAGAGAGATAATGAGCTCCCCTCTTCCTCCTTGGGAGGTTCAATGCTATTCTCGCTTAGAACCTTTTTCCTTCTCTTAAAAAATGATAATGGATTGAAACATTGTACCCAAACTCTCAAATGGCGAGAATTTTGGCACACCAAATAAATCTTGGCTATGGATGTTTGAATGAACTTGGGAGAATTGAGGATTCTCAAGGTTCAAACTAACAACATAACACTACAATGAATGTCTTATCTTTTGTGCATACCAAAGGCATCCTTTTATAGGTTCCTTTCAATATTTTTTCTATCTGGTTCTCAATGTGAAAGGGGATCCTTCATATAGGTGTATCCCATATCCTTTTAGTGGTCCCATAGCTACTTATAGAGCTGGATAGTTGACCTCCTAAAGTACACCTGAGTTGAGGGTGTGTGAGATCCCAACGAGCTCATTAATGCACTGTTTTTCTAGATTAGTGGAGGTCTTTCTAATGACAATTGTGTTGACCATGCTAATAGCAAAAATTTGTGTTTGTTAACCCGTGTTGTCTTGCGATAATAGCACAAAAATATCTTTGGTATCCCATGTTGATATTGATAATCCCACTGTCCATAGTTTTTTTATTTTTTTTGAATGGAACTTGTTAATGTTGAGAGTATTCTTTTTGGTTTATTAAACTGATGACTTCTTTGGTGATCACCTATATAGCTTATTGAGATATTTTTAGGTGATAACAAGTATGGTCCTTTTGAGGTATTGGAGAACGTGGGAGATAATGCCTACAAACTCAATCTACCCCCATACATGCACATTTACTTAGTAGTAAATGTGGAGAATTTGAAACTCTATGATCATTCCATATTGGATCAGGAGGTGGAGTATGTCCTACCTACCATAGTGGACTTAGAACAAATTCTCAAAAGACACAATTTTGCAGAGGAAGTCCAAAATTACAAGATGGAGATAGATTGACCTTTGGCAAACTAAGTTCAAAAGACAACTTCTAGGCATAGAAAAATGGTACTCTAGGGAGAAAGTAGACGAAAACTTTCCTCACCTCATTTAGTAAATATTTTGGGGACCAGTATCCTCCCTAAATGGGGAGGTATTATCCATATTAGATCATCATACAATTTATCATCTATCTTGGAACATTCTTGGTGGAAACAATTCAAGGAATCAACTTGCAGGGTCATTTTAGTGGTAGGTCCCAGTTTGAAAACTTGGGGTCCGGAACCTTCTCGAGCCATTTTGAGTCACTAAATGAATTTTGTTTGGGTTATAGTCTCCAAATATTGTGCACACACCCTTGAAAGTGTTCTACACTCTGAGACCTTTCCAACGGTGCATAGAATTCCTCAATCAAAGCACATATGAAAAATTTATGCTCTCACAAGTTGACCTACCTTGCTAACTACTATGGTACAAGTGGATTCGACATCAGCCCCCATTACTCACATATATGGGCCTAGGCATGTGTGGAATTTCAAGAAGATTATAGAAGGTGCACGCCTTATCACTAATTGAGGGTTGAGGAAGTCAAAACCCTAACCCTGTATGGCTATCAGGCTATGTTAAATATTGGGGTGCTAGGACGAGAAGGGGTTTGATTATTTTGTATGGTACTTTTTCTGTAGTTTAGTGAAGCATCTAGGGAGTGGTATTTTTAGAGCATAACAAAGGAGACATGATATTGTTTAGTAGGCATTTAAGCCACAACATCAAATGAAACTCCATAGTGAGTGCCTCTTTCTTTGTACTTTCTTTCTATAACTAAAGAAAAGAGACAGAGCATATGCCTCACCTTCTAGTTGGGTTTTTTCCCAGATTAGTTTTCCTGGGATACATCTTATGTTCAATTATATGGGTGGTGCATATATTTTTTTTCATTTATCTAATTTTTGTAATCCCGTTATTTCATAATTTCAAGCAAATTTACTAATTAATTAATCTCGGATCTAAGGAAAATTGGTCTGCATAGTATAAGATTTCATAATTTTATAATATAAATTGTGATGAGCTATTCCAATGGAATATCCATAGTATTTTATAGATCAACAAGGTAGGTCAACTCATGGGAGGCATAAATACCACATACAAGCTCCGATTGAGGTGATTTTTGTACCATTGGAAAGGTATTAGTATGTAGAATAGTGTCAAGGGGTTGGAAGATATTATTACAATGTTTTGACCCCAAAAAATGTTTTTTATGCCTCTAAATTCATCTATAAGGTTTTATACCCCAAATCTCCAAACTGGGAGTTGCTTCTAAATTGGGCTCTGCAAGAAAATTCTTTTGATTTTTCCACCGAAAAAGTATGAAGATAGATGGAAAATTATATATTTATCCAATATGGATCACATGATTTGATTTTGATGATGTCCTCTCATGACCTTGCAATAGTGGATAATTTGTTCTAGAAACAAAAACTGGTGGTGTTGATACAACTCAGTATATTGTTTCTTTTGCACATAGGAAAATCAATATATTATTATCGTCAACAACAAAAAAATACACATTGTCATTATCTTTGACAACAACATAAATCACTGCATTGATGTAGCAAAGATTTCTTTTGCAAGATGTATGATGATGATGGAGATTGTCATTGCGATGTTCATACAAGTTTGTTTTTTATTGTGTTATGCAGTTCTTAGGTGAAATTTTAAATTGGAAACGAGGATGATGAGGTGTAGATGAAATGGAGTTAATGAAGAGAATGTGAAGTATGGATGGGTTTTGAAATGGAGTATGATGAAACTTGCAAACAATATGTATGATATTGATATCTTGTGATGCTTTTTCTGTTGATGTTTGTAGCATCAGAAAAGTACTTTTGCATAGGTCTAAGTGTCTAGATGTGTGGAACTCATCCAAATCCTTTTACCTTGAGACTTTACTTTAATTAAAGGAATTATTAAAGTAAAGTTATTTTATTAGTGAGTTGATTTTTATTTAAAGAAATACTTTAATTAGCATTAGTGAATTAAATAATAGTCACTGATCTCAAGTGAGGTGAGAATTAATCTCAATCATCAATCACTTTGGAGATTAGGGTTAAGTCATAATTCAATCTTATAAAAGTAAGGGAAGGCTAAAGGAGAAGACTTGACACATTGATATAGAGAAGAGAAGGATTTTTTATTAGAGTATTGGATCATAAAGGACTGTGATTGAATGAGATCTTGGAAAGGTGGAGAAGGACTTCCATCTAGATATTAAGTCAGGGAGAAGACATAACAGAGGCAGTCAGAAGCAAATTTGAGCTGATTAAAGTTGCAATAAGATTGTTTCATTGTATGGAGTTCTATATAGTATTTGAGTTCATGTATGCAGGTATCGATGGAGACAAGCACATATACATGGGTTTACTTAAGGAAAGTCATGTACATCTCAGGAATCATGAAAGTACAAGGTCGTACAACAACACAAGAGATTGCTAGGGTTTGCAGGTACTGTCTATAGTTTTTTATATTTCTCTGTGGGCCATTTTCCCACGTACAAGAGCCCTTGTAATATTTGAAGTTATTTGAATGATAATCTTATTTGATGGTGTTAGCACTCTGTAAATTTTGTCTGGCTGATAGAAAAACGATAGAGGTAACAATTTCAACCAGCTTTAGAGCTGAGGCACTAGTCGACTCAACTCAGAGAGGGCTCTCTCCTGTCACTTGATATTTCTTTAGAAATTGGTGGCTAGATTTGGTTTGTTTTGGGGGTTTTTAATAAAATTGTTGGCAATGAAGGGGACAAACACACATGGCTATGGAGTCACAATTTTGAAAGTGAACGAAAACAATGATCAGCCGATAGAACTCTCCAGAGGATGAAGGATAAATGAGGCAATGAATCTGAGTTATAACTTGAATTTAATTAGAGTGGTAAGATGAAAGAGAAAAAAATAACTGCATCAGAGCATTTAGGAAATGAATTCTGAATTATCTAATTAGACAATCACACAGTTTAAATTTCTTAAGCCAAGAGCAGCATAAGATGAATTCTGGGCCTCTAACTCTCCAATTTAAACATAAGAAAATGCGAATGGAAATAAAGATCACATGAAATACATACAATGAAGGAATGCAAAGCTCATATCATCACCATTAGAATCTTTTCAAAGAGATTTCAAAAGCTTCTGCATATATATTCAATTCATCTTTAGAAGATTACAATAGAGTTCACAACAACCAAAAGGTGCCCTTGCACTTCTGCCAACATTAGTTCATTCAAGTATCCTATTATTTATACAATTTGATTACAATGGTTGAAACTGAAATGCTTTAGCTCCTAAAATTGATTATAATAATTTCAACTAACAGTCTTGGTATAGAAACTAATTTACAATGATTGAAAAAAAAGATGTTTCAAAACAAAAGTGGATTCCTCTGATTGTTCAACTTCCTTCACGACATATGTATCGATTTGATCTTCTGTCGAATCGGCAAACTTGATGACACCTGGAGATCATTTAATGGTTCTAGGGAAATTGCATTTTGTCTTACCCAACTGCACGATTTCCTTCCATTGTGAGTCAGAGGGGATCTCGTAGTCCATCATCTCTTTAATTAAAATCTCCCAGTCAATGCACGTGGTGTAGGACATAGTCGGCAGGCCAACTTTCATTGTTTTGAACTTATTCAAAATTTCAAAGTCTGTAGCTAAACATTCTACTAGACTTGGGCCTTTCAGACTTTCTTCCATAGATTCAAATTTAGAATAGTCCATTCTGCACTAAATGAGGAGATAATTGTAGTCTTATTGATTGTATAATGAACCTTTTCCATCCCAAAATGATGGGAGGCCTTCGATAAACAATTGTTCAAATGCATCTTTAAACTCCTATATGTTGTGCTCCATTTGCATAGCTTTGTTCTGGATTGATGTGAGTAGGTTGTGCTTGGCGATGATCCTCCTGAACGAAATGATCAACACAGTCCTATCCTTTACCTCGATAGTTTGGAGATCAAGAGTTGGCACATAATTTAGCAGGTCAATAGAATTTTGGGCCCATTCCGAGGGCTTCTTGGATAATACTTCATTAACAACAGTACACCTGCTCGGAGCCGTAGCAACCACATTGTCTTTGTCATTTAAAAAATTCAGACAAACCTTGAATTTAGCAGCCTCTGCAGCAATAACATCCCATATCACATGTTTGGCTCCTTGTAATAGTGTTTTCCCCTTTAATCTAGTTTTTATCTTGCTCACTCTCTCTTGCAAATCTTGATTATCTACGCGAAGTTGAGCCATCTTTTCATCTTTCACTTTCATTTCTTGTTTCAAATTTTCTATGACTTCTTTGAGACCCTTGATCTCCCTTGTTTTTAATATTACATGGGACATATCTTGGACTAACCCCTTAGTACTTGATCCAGCCTCTGTATTAGTAGGTACAATGACAACCAGATCTGATGTAATTGCCTGTACTTGTGACCAATTCTCTTTCTCCTTTTCCAACTGTAGCAATTTAGATTTATAATTGAGTGCCTCTTATATGAATGTTTCCTTCTCCTGTTCCAAAGCAGTCAACTCTACTGTCTGTGGATGATTTGTAGGGGAAATATTTATCTTTTTCTTTAGGCTTTGGATCATCTTATCTTTCTCATCTAGAGAAGCTTTTACCCCTTGAGGGCCTTCATATTCTAACCTTTTGACCTGTGTCATCTAGGCTTTCCTAGACGCATTTTCCTACTTCAATTGTCCATCTAGTTTGAGTGCATGCATTTTCAATCTTGCAACCCTCAGACCTAAGCTCAGATAATCATAATATAGCATGTCACTGACATTTCTGTGGAACTTTACTTTGTCAGGGGCACCAATATTTTCATAGTGCATTTTGATCTCAGAAACCCTATTATCATCAACCAATGCTATTTTAAACGTCTCTCTTTCCACATCCCTGACTAAGAGCAGCGAAGTCTTATGCTAGGATATCTTCTCTACTTAGGGAAACATGTCCCTTATTTCACTGTTGGCCATACTTCCCTTCACAACATACTGGTTCATTAAATCTTCCTTGGACTGATAAAATACCCCAGGTGTCTGGCTAAATATGTGTTTCCTGCTGCTAAAAACCTTTGTGTTGCTTTCACTTTGTGGCATGCTTCCTGTAACAAATTCTCAACTCTTGGTTTCACCTTCCATCATCTCCATGGATGTTCTCCCTTTGGGCTCTTCTTCTTCCAGGTCGACTATTTCATAGGATGATATGTTTTTCATTTTCTTGAGAGTATCTCGCTGGCTACTGGCACCCAAGGCCTATGAACTCCTCCTCTTATTGTAGATGCTCATTTTAGGAGCTTTGCCAACCAGCCTAGGATAAGGTTTCTGTGTTGGGACCTGCTGAGAGAATGTTTCTATATGTTTTATCTGATTATGCTGTAGAGTGACCTCCATATATACAAAGGTTTCTAGATTGGCTAGCTTATTGAATCATTCAACATGCTCATGTTCATAGGGGCCTTGTTTTCTCACCAATCCCCTCTTTGATATGATCTGATGTGGATCACATTTCCTCCCCCGCAACTGCATGAACCCGAATTCACTGATTTTGGATTGGATCTGAGGTAGATATGAATTGTTCTTTACCACAAAGGGTCCAACTATAAAAGGAAACTTTAAGTTAGAAGCCTTGTGCACTTTAAAAAATGCTCTGTCTCTGAGATGATCCTTTGTCTTATGAACTCCAAAGAAAATATTCTGTGAGTCAAAAAGACTTGTAAAAGATAAGGTTCTTACTAACAACCATATACCCAAATCACAGTAGATTGTATGAACAACATCCAATCTCCTATCTTTCTCTCTGGATTTGGTTGTAAAGAGATTTTCATTTCCCCGAGAACCCTTGGCAAATCTGAACCGAAAATAATATTGTACACCCTAGACATAATCTTGTTGATGAAAATAAGAATGGTGATCCTTTTACACTTTGTTGAAATAAATGCAGTCTCAGGAAATTAGGCTGTGTTAGATTCCATAAACATTCTCAGCAAGTGCGTGTTGTATCTGAAGTGCTTCAATGAATTTAAGTTAACCAACTATTGATGCATATTGTCAGCAATAAATTTGTCAAAATTGACTGACCAGACAGAAAGAAAATTGATAGGAAACCTAACATGACTTATACCACAAACTTATTGTTGTCCAATCCTAAAATTTGAGTTAGCAGAGAACAAGCCCACTGGACTTCGATGACCATGACACTTACACTGACAGGTAACGTCAGACTCTCTGAATGGTGTTCAGGCTTGAAAATGGTCTGCAGAAACAAGGTTTTTACTTCTGGTAGGCATTCTCGATAGATCATGATCATTTTTTGTTCCTCGAAGGGCTATGACATTGTGGGGAAGGACTCTGGTATATTGAGGGTGTGCCGGAGTGAGGGACTGTCTATTTCACATAAAACCTATGACCCTAATTTATTCAAAATGACTCTTTGTTCCTGAGAATATCGCTCTGCACACCAGCTGACAAATTTAGGGAAAGGAAAGACTACTTCTACGACATAAGGGGTGATGGAGGCTTGAGTCGCTTCGAGGAAAGGTATGCACGTTACCACATTGTCTAACAAATTCGATCTGGATACAAAAATGGGTGAAACTGTTATCTCTGTGTCGAAAATGTCAGAGTGTTTGTCAATTAGGGCTTCTTCTCTGGAGGAGATGTCTTGTTCATTCACGCATAAAACAATAGGATAAGTGGCCATGGTGGAAAATAATTGTTAAGCGACGAAGGCAGCACAAATTTGGTTCAGTTCTGGGCTTGAGTTTCAAATGGATGCTTTGCACCAATTTCCGAACGTTGAATGCTTTGACATATCATAAAATAATGCCAGGGGTCCTCCTTTTATACTTGCCTATCGACATCGGGGTTGGAGAAAATGGTTTTAGGCAGACCACTTTTCACCCTGATGTGTCTCTAAGGTCGCCACGCATCGAGGGTTTAAACCATGACAATTTTCCCCGACCCACCTTCATCTGATTAATATTTGCGCTACTTCAATCGCTGATATGCACCTTAGTCGTTGATCTAAGCCACTTTCAAGATCGATGGTGTGCCTTGAACCAATAAATTTTGACATTGGGGGTTGGAGAAAGTGGTTTTAGTCAGATATCTTTTCGCCTCGATGTACCTTTAGAGACGCCACATGTCCACAGATAAAACCATGATGATTTTCCCCAGCCCGCCCTCGACTGATTATTCTCCACGCTGCTTCATTCCCCGATATGTGCCTTAGCTATTGATCCGGGCCGCTTTCAAGATTGATGGTCTGTTGAATCCTCCCTTTTGCGCCTCTGCTATACTTTTCTATATGCCGCCAGATATAGCCTGGTCATCCAAACTATCATACTTCCACAGAAATATAGTTCTTTTCTAAGATTTTGAAACTTGGATTCCATCAGAAAATTGTTATAGTGATAACATTGGCTCCAACTAGGGATGCTACCCTCCCTGTGAGGTAGCAAAAAACTGAAGACTAAGTTGCTACCCATTGGGTTGTGGTCTATTAATGTGATAAGAATATGCTGATCTTTATTCAAAAACTTAAAATATGCCTAGCATAGCTTAGGGTCTTCACCTCAGGCTTCAACTATGTTGCCTTTATTCCAATATTTTATGCGTAAAGGAAAAGGTAGAACGATTATATACAATGAATGGCAGGGTGATTATTTTTTCAAACATTGTAATGCTTGAGGAACCTGCCATTCACAGGCCCTCCTCTAGCGAATTTTCCATTACTTTCCTCTAACAAATAGGCGTTTCTCCCACGGTAAGCTGTGATTTTGAACGGACCCAACCATAGGTTGTCAAATTTCCCATGTTTACCCTTATCTTCATTTCCAACATCCCATTTTAGTACCTGGTCTCCTAGTTTGAAGTCATCTACCTTGGTATGTCTGTCGAAAGCTTCTTTGATCTTGTCTTGACATAGTTGGGCATTATTGAAGGCCTTTTCTCTGGTCTGTTGTACGCTAATGATCTCATCATCTCTTTTCAGACTGGCATTTGTTTTTGCTTCTTTCTCCTATAACAACTTCATCACCAAAAATTCAAATGTAGTAGGAAAGATGGCTTCTGTACCATAAACGATCTGGAAAGGAGATGTGGCAATAGATATTTTTGGGGATATCTTGTCAGCCCACACTACATGGATGAGCTTTTTGTGCGATGCCTTTTTATTCTCTTGCAACAATTTTGTGATGATTCTGACCAAGCTTTTATTCAAAGACTCAACCAACCCATTCCCTTGAGGGTAATATGATGTGGAATGACCAAGGGTAATGTTGTAATCACTATAGAATTTTTCCAATTTTTTAGACTTGAAGGTCGCTGCATTGTTTGTTATAATCCTGATCGGGCATCCGAATATGGACAAGATGTTGTCTTCTAGGAATCGAATGATAACATCATCTTTAGCCTGTCTGGTAGGAACAACCTCGATCCACTTAGTAAAATAGTCTGTTGCAGTCAGGATCCATTTGTGTTGAGCTGAGGACTCTGGATGTATCTTCCCTATAAAATCCATGCCCCATTGTCTGAAAGGCGCTCCTACTGAAATGGGGTTTTATGGTAGAGACTACAATTTTCCTTTCCCATCGAAAATTTGACATTCATGTCACTTTGAAACTTCTTTATAAACATTAGGAAAAATGCTAGGCCAATAAAAACCATCTCTCAATTTTTTTGTACAATCGTCTTCCAATAATGATGACCTGCACAGTCACCTTTGTGGAACTCTTTGATGGTTTTCTCTTCTTCTTCTTCGGTCAAACAACTCAATAAAATCCCCCTTGGGTATTTCCAGTATAACAATTCATTTACTATACAAAATTTTGTTGCCTTCAGTTTCAAGAATCTAGCCTTTGTTTTACTATACTCAGGAGGAGCCTGCAGATTGTTCAACAAAAAAAATGATATCTACATACCATGTAGAGTCAAGAAACTTCTGAGATATTTGTGGATTCACCCTTTCTTCCTCTGCTTTATTGTCTGACAGATCTGTAGTGAAGTTTATTCCCAGGAGTTTGCAGTTTGTTTGTGCCATCAGTCTAGCAAGTTCCCGTCCTTTGATCAACTTCATGGGCTTGATTTCAAGATTGTATTCTAACAACACTGCAATCTATTTTCCCCTCTTCCATTCAGGATCAGGTTGTGTCAAGATGTCCTTTACTGATTTGCTAGGAACATAAGCCGTGGTATGTGAATGTAGAATGTAAACCCTGAATTCTTTCAATGCATTGACCAAAGGATACATGTGCTTCTCCATGATGTCATATTTTAATAGATAATCTCTCAACATTTTACTGTAGTATGCTATGGGATTCTTGAAATTTTGGTCATATTTCTGGAGTAATACACCTGCACTTGTGTGTTTTGAGGCGAAGGAGAACAATATGAAATATTTATCAAAATTTAGACTAGCCAATACAGGAGCCTTTGTCAATGCCACATTGATGTCTTCAAAGGACTTTCTCACTTCAGGAATTCACTTTATTGCATTTCCCTTTTTTAACATGTTGGTGATGTGTTTTATGATTTTAGCTAAATTTGGGATAAACCTTCTCTTAAAGTTAACTTTCCCTAGGAAAGATTATACCTCCTTTTTGCTTCTCGGTATGCCGATTTTCAATATCCCTTCAACTCTGTTGGGGTCCACCTTTATCCCTTCCTTCAAAATAATGTGTGCTAAGAGTTTTCCTTCTTCCATGGAAAAATTTGACTTTTTTGGATTTAGTGATATGGAAAATTTCCTGCATTTTTCAAACGCCCTTTTGAGATGCTTGAGGTGGTCTTCATCTGAGGAAGAATACACAATAATGTCATCAAGGTAGATAACAATGAATGTATCTTTTTCATCAACAAAATATATATCCATAGCTCTTTGAAATGTTTCCCTTGCATTTGTAAGTCCAAAAGGCATTTTTGCATACATAAATTTTCCCCATGGTATAGTAAATGTAGTCTTTTCCTGGTCATCAGGGTGCACCATAATCTGATTATACCTAGAGAAACCATCTAGAATTGACATCCTTTGAGAGCCCACTACCTTCTGTAGAATGTAATCCATTTTAGGCAATAGATAATTTTCCTTTAGAGACACCTTATTTAGATTCCCGAAGTCTACACACAACCTAATTTCTCCACTCGTTTTGCAGACTGGTACCAGATTTTCCACCCATTTGGAAAACCTTAGGACACTATGATTTTTGCTTCAAAAAACTTCTTTACTTCCTTTTCTATAAATGGTAACAGCAGGGGGTTTATTCTTCTTAATTTATGTTTGAATGGGTTGTGATGTTCTTTAATTGGGATAACATGTTGAATTATACTGGTATCATAGACTTTCAGATCATCATAGCTCCAAGAAAAAACATCAGGGAATTCTTTCATTAATTTGAAATACCTCTCTTTGACTTTAGGTTTGATCTTTCTAGATAGCTTCACGATCTTTGGATCCCGTGGAGTCCCAATATTGCAATCTTCCACATCCCCTTCATTTACTGTGATCTTCGGACTTCTGGCTACATCATTGTTATCAAAAAGTTTCTCTAATGGTACCAGGCCCTTGGGGATGGTATTACTCTTTAGCTAATAAATATCTTTGCCAACAATCTGATTGTCAAAGTATCCTTCTTTCGTGAAAGTGGCTGCATCTACCTCATGCTCACAATATTCATCATCAATGTTCAAATTCTCAAACTCGTTCTCCATTTTGAGGAAGCTTTCTATCTGTTTTTCATTCTCGAAGACTTGCCAATGCTTCATATTGTCTGGTACTGCTGGCCTGTACTTCACCTCCACCTTGTAGCTTTCTTCAGGGAAAATTGGAACTCTAAAAACTGTTGCTGAAGTGGCTAGGGCATCAACAACCTGATTCTGTTCTCTTGGAATTGTTGAGAGATTGCATTATTTAAATTTCTCAAGGAGTTCTAGTATAAGATTCCTATAATCCCTCAATCTAGGTTGTTTTTCTTGGTAGATGCCTTTGATTTAATTTATAATTAGCTCAGAATCCTCATGTACAACAATTCTTTTGGCACCCAACTCTTCTAAAACTTTTAATCCCAATAGCAACGCTTCATATTTGATCATGTTATTAGTGAATTCAAAAACAAGTTTGTAGGAACACAATTTCGAGTCTCCTTTGGGGTGGTTGATCCATGTGCCAGCTCCAACTCCTTGTCTATGGGCAGCTCCATCGAAATTCATCTTCCATAATTGGTCCTCTACATCATCTTATTGTTCTGAAAGTTCCTCCGTCTATTGTTTAAGCTCATTTTTGTCAGCCATAACGATTTATGTTTCTTCTTCTTAGGAGCACAGGTCATTGAAGAAGATGGAAGACCCTAATACAGTCTCCACTGAATAGATAGGATGATTGCTAGGCTGTGATTTATTGCTGACCATATATTTAAGAAAAAACTCTTTATACAGTCTTCTGTCTTGACCAAAGACAAGAATAGTAGCATAAGACATATCCATCTAGAGAGTTCCTTTCAATTTTTCATCCCATGATTTGGACAACAGCATGCCGAACTTTGGAGGGATATCAACGACCACTACATCCATAATCATATTCTTTGCTGGGATTTGTGCCAAAGACACCACCAGATCTTTGATCATTCCAAGGAATTTCACTTTTCTTGAATCAAAAGAGAACAAATCTTTATAAGGTCTTGTGAAATCAAGGCCCAATTGGTCCATGACCACTTTGGGCATCGGGTTGTGAGATGCTCCAGAATCTAGCATAGCATTGTGTAGATTCATGTCGTGGATCTTCAAACTAACACAAAAAGGAGGGACTTCTTCATTCTCACTTCTTTCGTCTACTCTTGGCCCGGATAAGATGGTTGGGTGATCATCTTGTATGTTCAGGGTTTCAGAGGTTTTCCCCATATTAATCATCTTGATGATCTGATTTCTGTACTCACTATTCTTAATCAATTCATTAAATGGTACCAAATTTTTTATCTTATCCATTTCACTTTCAAAATCGAAAGAGGATGGAGTTTTTTCTACCTCTTTGGTGAACATTTCTTTCCTAGTCAATAATCTCTTATGGGGTTCTTCCTTTTGCTTCCCCTTTTCCATAGTATCCTTTGCAACACAGTATTTCACAGTGGAGTCCTTTGCAACAAAATATTTTTTGGTCTAACTAGAAGAAGGCACATTGTTTTGAGATTCTTTGGAGGGATTCCCCTTTGTAGGATTACCCTTTGGAGGTTTTGAGGGTACCTTTTGATTTCGAAGGTTATATTGCCTTTGGAATTGCATGATGGCGTTTTACAATCCAGCCTCACAATCTTCTCTTTCTATTGATACCCTTTCTTCTTCATATTGCAAAAAGATCTCACTTGTATCCATGAACTGGTCATGTTCTTCTTTGGTCAAAAACACTTTCGTTTCTTTGTCATTACAACAGTTCATTTTATCTTCAAAATATCCATCAAAATCCTCATTCACATAATTATTTTTGAAGGGAGGCCTGATTTGTTGTTCCCCTTGATTTCCTTGGTTTCCTTGATTTGCCTGGTTTCCTTGATTTGCCTGATATGTTTGATTGGCCTGATTTCCTTGATTTCTTTTCTCTCTTTGCCTAATCTGTGGAACAACTGGTCTTCTCAGATTTCTGGCTGGCCCATTAGCCTATTCTTTGAGGTTAGGCCTATTCACTAGAGCCATCCTTTCCATCATCCGCTCCATGTTTCTCATCATCTCTTAGAATATTTCCTATGATGTTTGAGATGTCGAAGGATGTGCTTTGTCCTAAGATCTATTTGTATCTCTTCTAGCATTAGTTTTCATCTTCCCTGAAGCCATTAGGTTCACTTCCACTTCCATAACATCGATTGTCATATCTTCCAATGTGGTAGATCTTCGTTCTCTTAATAATAAAGCAAAGTCACTTTCAAAAGAATCAACATATTTGAGCTAAGAAGCCTTGGGGGGGGGGTGGCTTTACTTCATCAGGAATAACATTATATACCTTCATGAATCTAGCTGAAAACTCCTGCACCATTTCATTAGGTGATCTCTTCATATTGTTATACTGGGTCAACAACTGAAGGGGATTTTTCTTATCCCCCCATTTTGAAAGGAAGTGTTTTTCAAAGGATTCGAAATCTATGATACTACCTAGTGGAAGGGATCTAAACCAATTCCTCATATCTCCTACAAGACTTTGTGTAAACAGTCTCATCTTCACATCTTCATAGTGCACTTCTTCCAAGTCTGTGAAATTATCAAGCCAATCTATATGTTTTTGGGATGATATGTTACCTTCAACATCATATAGTTTAATCCTTAGATTGTAATGTTGAGGCAGATTATGTAGTTGAGCGGGTAGTATGAGAGGAGAAAATCTGGCTGCCATAGCTACTGTGAGGGGTTGGAGTGGACGTTGGTTCTGAGAAGGGGTCACTATATGCTTGACAGATGTGGCTAAAATTAGATCTTGGAATCTCTTTTCGTCAAAGATAGTCTCGCTTAAACAAGATTGAGACTTAGTTCTGAACAAAGATTGTTCAAATTTCATGTCAGACTTGAGGTCTTCAATACTAGTCACTCCATCCTTAGGAAAATACAAATATCGGTCTAGATGCAACACTAGGGTTATAGGCCTTTCTTTTCTTCTACGTACAAGCTTCTCAGGTTCGGACACAGAGATTGTAGCTTTTGGGTATGGATTTCTCCTGGTGTGAACTTTCTTAGGAGCCATGATTTCTATCTCATATGGTGTGGTGCAACTGGTCATTGAGTAACGAAGTCACCATGGTAAAACTAATCTCAACCAATAAGGTATTTGATCTACTATCATCCTCAGGGATCAAACTAAATCTTTAAGTCATTTTCCCAGAGAAGATTTTTTCAATTTCGTCCCCAACAACGACGCCATAATGTTAGCACTCTATAAATTTTGTTTGGCAGATAGACAAATGATAGAGGTAACTATTTCAACTAGATTTAGAGCTAAGGCACTAGCCGGCTCAACTTAGAGAGGGCTCTCTTGTGTCACTTGATATTTCTTTAGAAATTGGTGGCTAGATTTGGTTTGTTTTGGGGGGCTTTAATAAAATTGTTGGCAATGAAGGGGAGGAACACACAGGGCTATGGAGTCACAATTCTGAAAGTGAATGAAAAACAATGATTAGCCGGTAGAACTCTCTAGAGGATAAAGGCTAAATGAGGCAATGAATTTGAGTTATAACTTGAATTTAATTATAGTGGTAAGAGGAAAGAGAAACAAATAACTACATCAGAGAATTTCATAAATGAATTCTAAGTTATCTAAGAAGACAATCACATAGTTTAACTTTCTTAAGCCAAGAGCATCATAAGATGAATTTTGGGCCTCTAACTCTCCAATTTAAACAAAATAAAATGCGAATGGAACTAAAGATCACAGGAAATACATAGAATGAAGGAAGACAAAGCTCATATCACCACCATTAGAATCTTTTCATAGAGATTTCAAAAGCTTCTGCATATATATTCAATTCAGCTTCAGAAAATTACAATAGAGTTCACAACAACCAAAAGGTGCCCTTTCACTTCTGCCAACATTAATTCATTCAAGTATCCCAATATTTATACAATTTGATTACAATGGCTGAAACTGAAACACTTCATCTTCTAAACCTGATTATAATAATTTCAACTTACAGTCTCAATATAGAAATTGATTTACAATGATTAAACAAAAAGACGTTTCAAAACAAAAGTGGATTCCTCTGACTATTCATCTTCCTTCACGACATCTGTCTTGATCTGATATTCTGTCAACTATGCAAATTTTATGACAACTGGAGATCATTTACTGGTTCCGGGGAAACTGCATTTTGTCTTACCCATCCGCATGATTTCCTTCCATTGTGAGTCAGAGGGGATCTCATAATCAAAATCTCCAAGTCAATGTAGGTGGCGTAGGACATAGTTGAAAGGCCAACTTTCACTGTTTTGAACTTATTCAAAATTTCAAAGTCTGTAGCAAAACATTCTACCAGACTTGGGCCTTTCACACTTTATTCCATAGCTTCAAATTTATAATGGTCCATTCTGAACTGAAAAAGGAGAGAATTGTAGTATTCTTGATTGTATAATGAACCTTTTCCATCCCAAAATGATGGGAGGCCTTAGATAAAAAATTGTTCAAATGCATCTTTAAACTCCTGTATATTGTGCTCCATTTGCATAGCTTTGTTCTCGACTGATCCGAGTAGGTTGTGCTTTGCAATGATCCTCCTAGTCAAAATGATCAACACATTCCTATCCTTTACCCCGATAGTTTGGAGATCAACAATTGACACATAATTTAGCAGGTCAATAACATTTTGGGCCCATTCTGAGGGCTTCTTGGATAATACTTCATTAACAATGGTACACCTGCTCTGAGCCATAGCAGTTACACTATCTTTGTCATTTATAAAATAAAGATAAACCCTGAATTTAGCAGCCTCTACAACAATAACATCCCATATCACATGTTTGGATCCCTGTAATAGTGTTTTTCCCTTTAACCTAGTTTTCATCTTGCTCACTCTCTCCTGCAAATCTTGATTATCTATGTGAAGTTGAGCCATATTTTCATCTTTCACTTTCATTTCTTGTTTCAACTTTTCTATGACTTCTTTGAGACCCTTGATCTCCCCTGTTTTTAAGCTTACCTGGGACATAGCTTGTACTAACCCCTCAGTACTTGATCCAGCCTCTGTATTAGTAGGTACAATGACATCCAGATATGATGTAATTGCTTGTACTTGTGACCAATTGTCTTTCTCCTTTTCCAATTGTAGCACTTTAGCTTTATAATTGAGTGCCTCTTGTCTGAATGCTTCCTTCTCCTGTTCCAAAGCAGTCAGCTCTGCTGTCTGTTGATGATCTGTCGGGTACATCTTCAAATTTTTATTTAGGCTTTGGATTATCTTATCTTTGTCATCCAGAGAAGCTTTTACCCCTTGAGGGACTTCAGATTCTAACCTTTTGACCTGTGTCATTTAGGCTTTGCTGGATGCCTTTTCCTGCTTCAATTTTCCATATAGTTTGAGTGCATGCATTTTCAATCTTGCAACCCTCAGACCTAAGCTCAAATAATCAGAATATAGCATTTTGTTGACATTTCCGTGGAAATTTACTTATTCAGGGGCACCAATATTTTCATAGTGCATTTTGATCTCAAAAACCTTATCATCACCAACCACTACTGTGTTAAACGTCTTTCTTTCCACATCCCTGACTGAGAGAAATAAAGTCTTATGAAAGGAGATCTTCTCTACTTTGGGAAATAGGTCCCTTATTTCACCGTTGGCCATACTTCCCTTCACAACATAATGGTTCATTAAATCTTCCTTGGACTGATAAACTGCCCCAGGTGTCTGGCTAAATATGTGTTTCCTGCTACTAAAAACCTTTGTGCTGCTTTCACTTTGTGGCATGATTCCTATAACAACATCTTCACTCTTGGTTTCACCTTCCACCATCTCCATGCATGATCTCCCTTTGGGCTCTTCTTCTTCCAGGTCGATTATTTGAGAGGATGATATGATTTTCATTTTCTTGAGAGTATCTCACTGGCTATTGTCACCGAGGGATTCTGAATTGCTCCTCTTATTGTAGATTCTCATTTTAGGAGCTTTGACAACTAGCCTAGGAGAAGGTTTCTGTGTTGGGCCCTCCTGAGAGGTTGTTTTTGTATGTTTTGTCTGATCATGCAGCAGAGTGACCTCCATATCTACACAGGTTTGTAGATTGGCTAGCTTATTGAATCCTTCAACATGCTCATGTTCATAGGGGTCGTGTTTGACTGTCAATATCCTCTTTGATATGATCTGATGCGGATCATATTTCCTCCCCCACAACTGTGTGAACCCGAATTCACTGAGTTTGGATTGGATCTGAGGTAGAAAGGACTTGTTTTTTACCACAAAGGGTCCAACTATAAAAGGAAACTTTAAGTTAGAATCCTTGTGCACTTTCAAAAAATGCTCTGTCTTTGAGATGATCCTTTGTCTTATGAACTCCAAAGCAAAGATTCTGGGAGTCAGAAAGAATGGTAAAAGATAAGGTCCTTCCTGACTACCATATACCCAAATCACAGTAGATTGTATGAACGACATCCAATCTCCTATCTTGCTCTATATATTTGGTTGTAAAGAGATTTTCATTTCCTCCAAAACCCTTGGCATATATGAACCAAAAATAAAACTGTACACCCTGGACATAATCTTATTGATGAAAATAAGCATGGTGATCCTTTTACACTCAGTTGAAATAAATGTAGTCTCAGGAAATTTGGTTTTTTTAGAGTCCAGAAACATTCTCAGCAAGTCCATGTAGTATCTGAAGTGCTTCAATGAATTGAAGTTAACTAGTTGTTGATACACATTGTCAACAATAAATTTGTCAAAACTGACACAGACTGGCTGACCAGACAGAAAGAAAATTAACATGAAACCTAACATGAATTCTACCACAAACTTATCATTGTCCAATCCTAAAATTTGACTTAGCAGAGAACAAGCCCACATGACTTCGATGACTGTTGGCCCTTGACCAAGTTTTGAGGAACACTTGGTCATATTTGCCTGTTTTTGGGACTTAGACAACTTGTCAAAGATGGAGCGCAACGCGAAGCAGAAATCGTGGAAGTTATACCCCTTTTTGGGTCCTTTTTGGGTTTTTGGGGATAATGTAATGGGGAAGGGATGTCGGCCCGTGGGTTTACCCACGATTAGGCCCACTTTTGTATGTATATATAGATGTCTAGGCCATAAAGAGAAGTAGTGGATGATATATCTATGTGATGTAGGGTAAGTGCCAAGAGTTGAATTTGTGTGATCAAGGCTTTGTGCATTTTGTGTAAGACTTGCAGAGCTGAGTGCAAGTCCCTGTGAGAGATTGCAGAAGGATTTGTGCTGCAGTGCAAGGAAGAAGGATCTGGCGAGTTGGCTAGATTTTCTATCTTATGCAGAGTAAGGGTTTTGAGGTTCTGTTTTGTAACCTTATCAACTGAAGCTAATAAAGAAGAAGACTTTGTGGATGTAGCCCAAGGGTGGGGGTGAACCACGGTAAATCTGTGTGTTGTGCTCTGTGCCTTGACCTGATGTGTTTGTCTCCTCCTTTGCTAAGTGATTTTGATATGTTTATATAGATCCATTTATGCTTTGTGATTTTGAGATATGAATGAATGTTAGATCTGGTATGTAAGACACTTAGTGCTTGATCTGCTGAATCTAATCAATCTTGTTGTGGATAAGTGCTGAATTATCTTAGATCTAAGTACATATTGTGATGCTCTGTGGTATCTGCGAAGTATCATAGGGGATGAATATTGATGAATAATCTATGCTAGGTGATTTCTAACTATTATAATCACATATCTATGTCCCAGCTAAGGTTGTAGACACCTGAGTCTTGCAACCACCCCTGCCTCTACTTCAGGTGAGACTTCATCTGCTTCGCAAGTGTTGCCCAAAGGGCCGATAGTTAGGGTTTTGTTGGTGCACTGTTGTAGCGTTGAACCCTGGGTCTGGCCCTGTGCCAAAAAATGGTTCCATTGTCGTGACCTGAAACTATGATTGCTGGGAATTGAGCAAAAGAAGCTTCGTGGAAAGATTCATTTGGAAATTGTGACAGCTCTGTGCGTGGATCTATGCCCTAGTGTGCAGTGATCCACTTGATCTGAAAATCTCTATGCCGAAGAAGGAAGGACATATCTGAAGGAAATAAGTTAGATTTGCAAGAAAAGAGGCTGATACTGAAGAAACGAAGTAAGATCTGTAAGCTTTGTGCTTTGATAAAGGTAAGAATAGTTAAAATTTCTTAGATCTGGAAGCTTTGTGCCCTGTAGAAGTAAAAGAAGTGAAAATTTTTGTTTCTAAAGTATGGATTGAGGCATGCTGGATAGATTTTTTCCTAACTTGAAAACCAGGGCATTGTTATATGAAAGAACGTTTGATATGAATAGATTTGATAAGTATAATGATAGATATGTTATACCTATGCATATAAATAATTTTTAGACTAACCAATGGATGCAGGATCCTAGAAAGAAATTTTTGTAGGCTAGCCATTATGATCCTAGCACGCAGTATAAGAAAAGTTGGGGATCATTGAAGAGAAAGAGAGGATTAAGTCTTTGTTACAGTTGCAGAAGACCAGGACATCTTGCTAAGGAATTCCCTGGGAGAAACCCTAGTTGTCTCTATTGTAAGGCTATGGACCATGAATTACTAGATTTCCCTAGAATGATTTCTAGACTTGAAAAGATGAATATGGAGAATGCAAACTCTAAAGGAGATGAAGAGACTAAGATTATAGAAGAACCCTAGAAAGAATCAGAGATTATGTTACTGAAAATGAAATAAACCTTGGATGAACATAAAGATGCCAGTTTGTCAGAGATCTTCAAAGAAAAGGAGAAAATCAAAGTAATAATAAGAGACTTCGACATTGACTGTGCTCTGGATGAGGGAACATAGATGAAAATTATGAAAGAAAGTACTTGGGAAACCCTAGGAAGGCCTGCTATGGTTCCTTCACTAGGAAAAATAGGGTTGTTTAAAGGAAAAATGGTAATCCTATGTGGCAGGATTACCTAGATAGCTATGAGTACCCATGGAGCTTCGATAGAGGAAGAATTCGAAGTTATTAAATTTATTGAGGACCATATCCCATTTCCATCTTTGTTAGGAAATATCTGTATTGAAAAAGACCAGATCCAGAGAAAAGAAGAAAAGGAAGCCCTAGAAAAGAAGAAGTAAGAACTCATGGAATTTATGACTAGAAGGATCGCCTACTTGATGGAAGAACAAGAGAAAAAATCTAAGATAGTTGACACCAGGGACTTGGATGTCGAAGCTATAAGAGAATTAGAGGAACCAAATAAGACCGAAAGGCCTAATCCATAAGATGATGGAGTATTATCCTTGGATTTGAAGAAAGAATCCCAACATTACAAAGTGGCTATGTCGAGAGAAGATAAGAATCATAATGGAAAAAGGATGACCAAGACGAAGCTCATTGGGAAGAAGGCTAGGAAGCTAAGTAGGAAGAGAGCCAAGATTGAAAAGTTACAGAAGATTCCATCAGAAACTTCGCAGAAGGAAAAATCACAGGAATTGAGCTTCACTGGGATATCATAACAATGACATACAACACTTCGCTGTGGCGAAGCAATATATCCGGTGGATCGATGTACCTATTCGACTTCTGCCCTGAATGGACCGCAAATCATTAAAGGATCACCACCAGACCATTGGACCACACCATAATGGATGGATCAACGTCCGTGGAAGATTCATACCTGTTGTAAGTAGACCGTTGATGAATTTACTATTTATCTCGTCGTTCCATGCTCGAAGAACACTTTTTCCAACTGAAGAATCAAAGCCTGCAGAACTAGTCATTTTCTACAGTGATCATTGCAACCAGCTTGTTCATCCTAGTGCAGTATTTTGAGATCATTGTGACCCTGATTATCTTTCTTGAGTGCGTATGTCCAACAAGCTCGCCGCACTTGAGGAATCCTTCACAGAGGTCCTTCTTGATTTAATGATTGAGAGAGCCATGTAGGAAAGAAGAATGTCCACCAAAGTCCAAGCATCATCGATGAGCAGAGTGCAAGCCTCCCCATCAACTGCTCGAGCAGGAACATCTTGAGCTGAAACAAAAAGAAGAACCAAGCATAAGGATGACATAGCCAACGTGAAGTTAGTGCCATCCATCCTACTAGCTTACATACCCCCTATGAGCGGTGATATTACCAGGGACAGTGTACCTAGAGACTTTGAATACACCCTAGTCACTGCATATCTACTGAAAGGAGTATGCACCTACCGCGCAGATCAAGACAAGGTTACAATGTTGAAGTTTTGCGACTTCAACCTGGGGGATCGTAAATTTTACAACTTGCTCACACTGTATAATTACTTGATGAGAACTAAGGGAAATAATTAAAATCTCATCCCTCAGCAATGGACGATGAACCTCGTGCAATCTACTTTGCTCAACGTTATGAAAATACCACACTTCGGCAGAAACCAGGAGGTGAATGATTGTGTAAAATTGATGCTATCAAGTTACCATGGAGGATACCTATGGTTAGGTCATCACATATTTGTTTATCCGACGTTGATCAATAGGATCACTGGGTTTAGCATGCAGGGCCTTGATTGCCATGAGTACTATACTAGAAGGACCGTAGACTGTGCTCTTGTGCAGAAGATCAAAGAAGCCTATGGTGATGTTGAGAAAGGCGCAAGAGGTTATAAGGTAGATTCTATTGAAAGTGGCGTAGTGCGCCTCGTATGCCAACTGATCGTAGGGAAGTTGGCACACAAGAATCGACCAACACAAGTATCTGGCTTTGTAGTTGATCTCGTAGGAAAGTGCACAGAGGGACTACAGATGAACTGGGTGAAGTACTTGGTGAATCAACTGGAGATTGACTGTAGAGAAGCCCAAGATCAGGGGCATGAATTCCATTTTAGCTGTCTCCTGATACTGATCTCTTTTGTTGCATGGGAGCTACCAAAAGGTGCAACCTTCCTGGACCTTGACCCCTTTGAGCCACTAGCTGCGAAGTTCAGTACATTATGGTACTCGAACAACATGAGCAAGCAATGGCAATCGAATGTTGTTTTCCATGCATACTATAACCAATTGAAAGCAGGCATAAGGAGTGAACCTCACATCACCTTGAAAAAATGATAGAGATTCCAATCTCTGATAAAGTTCAGCATGGAGCGCCACTTTATATACCTAACCCCACGCGCTGATGAGCACCAGGAACAACTTTAGTCCTATTATAAGCTGACAGAAGAGGACCTGGAAGAGATCACCAAGGAATGCTTAGTGGACCTCCTTATTTCAACAAACCCCAAAGAAATGTCCGACATCGACAGCCCCAGAACTGTGCAGGATACACCTGGGCCCAGTAAGACAAAGAAAACAAAGACAAAGAAGAAGACTTAAGAATTCTAGGATGTTGACAACCTATCTGTAAGGACAACTTCCATTACACTAGATGAAGAAGGTGATGACGAAAAAGGTATAGAAACCAAACAAAAGAAAGTCGAAGTACCACCACCAAGGGATGAAGAAGACTCATCGAAGAAAAGGAAGGTCTCACCTCTGAAATCTTCCTCCAGAAAGAAACCAAGAACCCCTGTAACCAAGATGCGAACTGCCCTCACGTGGGATGACTTTGATTTCATTGTTGTAGTGGTCAATGATGCTTCAAAGGAAATCATAGAGAAGCAGGAGGTAAAGTAGGAACAAATGTATAGCCAAATTGAGATCGCACTCCAAGGAGTACAACAAGAACTCTAGTCTAGCTGAGCAATCTCTACTGCACCTCTGCTAGAAGGAACAATAGAAGTGGGAGATGAATCAGTTCAGCTCCACAAGATTGCTAATACAGTCGAAGTACACCTTCGACATGCTCAGGAAGAAAAATCACAAGCCACCCAGGCCCTAAAGAAAGCACAGGAGGAAATTATTGAACAACACCAAGTCGCACAATAAGATAAGAATTCTCTCCAAGAAAAAATTGGAGAAGATAGAGCGAAGATCCAAAAATAGAAAGAGTAGATGCTCGCAAAGTAGATAGGAATTGAAGAAGCTGTCAATAGAGAATTTCTCTCTATGACTGACTTAGAGAAGAAGGCCGAAGATCCCATAGAGCTCCAAGTGACGAAGCCGACTAAAGTTATTCAACAACTTCAACAACGGGTCATGGAATTAGAGCTTCAGACCATACCACAAACTCCACAAGAAGTGCGCGACTTAAATTCTCAGAGCGCCATCAAGAGGATTAAAACACTTGCTGCAGAGTGTAAACAACTAAGTATCAGAAGCGCGCAGATATATGAACAACTATCTGAAGACCCACATTTGAAGAAACTGAAGTCCTAACTCCAGGAAGAAAAGAAACACACAGATACAGTATAGGCGCAGCTAAAGCTCATATCACCTATCGAGAGGATGACGAGATCCCAGGAACAACGCACTGCCCAACAACTCCTTCTTACCATGCAGAACAGAGTGATGGAAGTCACCCAGAAAGTCCAGTCGAGCCAAAAGGTGTCCTAACTACTGTTTGAAGAAATTGAAGGCCAAGGAACACTACTAGAACAAGTAGTTGTTATAGTCGAGCAACAACTACAAGGACCTGTTGTTAAACAACACAGGTATTCCAACAAAGGACGAACACCTTCAGTAACCACTCACATAACTAGATCAAATATCAACACACCGATGTTTTCACGTGGTAAAACCCCTACGGGGAAACATCCATGGCCCCAACCAACGCGACCACTTGGAGTAGTTTATTAATGCAAAGAAAAAGATTACAGAGAGATTTTACAAGAGAGTTTCTCACAATCGATCATCGACAAATGACCCTCCATGCTCTTTAAATAGAGATCATGGAACAATCAGGTGTTAAGCCATGGATCAATGGCCGTTAAGATCGAGGAGAGTATGAACCGTCGGATCACTCTATGTCGGGAACATATCGTGACCGTCGGATTTCCTAACTACAAATGCATACTAA
>ML778188.1:1334959-1348909 GCA_009831015.1 Picea engelmannii
TAACACCTATTAGCGAAGTGGTTTTTCAGGAATTCGTTAAGCAAGAAGCAGTAGCACAGAGACATGTCAAAGTAGCTCGAGCCAAGATCGAGACTTTTAAGGAAAACTTACCCAGACTTGAGTGACTAGAGACAAGTCAGAGGTGAGGTTTGGGGGCATGTTCTCCCTTGAACAAGTTTTGAGGAACACTTGGTCATATTTGACTATTTTTGGGACTTCAACAACTTGTCAAAGATGGAGCGCAACATGAAGCAAAAATCATGGTAGTTAGATCCCTTTTTGGGTTTTCGGGGATAATGTAATGGTAAAGGGATGTCAGCCCATGGGTTTACCCACACTTAGGCCCACTTTTTTATGTATATATAGATGTCTAGTCCATATAGAGAAGTAGTGGATGATATATCTATGTGATGTAGGCTAAGTGCCAAGAGTTGAATCTATGTGATCAAGGCTTTGTGCATTTTGTGTAAGACTTGCAGAGTTGAGTGCAAGTCCCTGTGAGACATTGTGTAGATATTCTGTCCTGTGCGGAGTAAGGGTTTTGAGGTTTTGTGCTATAACCTGATCAACTGAAGCTAATAAAGAAGAATACTTTGTGGACGTAGCCCAAGGGTGGGGGTGAACAACGTTAAATCTATGTGTTGTGCTCTGTGCCTCGACCTGATGTGTTTGTCTCTTCCTTTTCTAGGTGCTTTTGATATATTTAGATAGATCTGTTTATGCTTTGTGCTTCTGAGTTATGAATGAATGCTAGATCTGGTATGTAAGGCGCTTAGTTCTTGATCTGTTGAATCTAATCAATATTGTTGTGGCTAAGTGCATAATTAACTTAGATATAAGTACATATTGTGATGCTCTATGCTGTCTGCGAAGTATCATAAGGGATGAATATTGATGAATAATCTATGCCAGGTGATTGCTAACTGTTATAATCACAGCTAAGGTTGCAGACACCCGAGTCTTGCAACCACCCCTACCTCTACCTCGGGTGAGACTTCATCTGCTTCACAGGTGTTTCCGAAAGGGACAATAGTTAGGGTTTTGTTGATGCGTTGTTGTAGCATTGAACCCTGGGTCTTCCCCTGTGCCAACAATGACCATGAAACTTACACTGATAGGTAATGACAAACTCTCTGAGTGGTGTTCAGGCTTGACAATGGTCTGCAGAAACATGGTTTTTACTTCTGGTAGGAATTATCAATAGATCATGATCATTTTCTGTTCCTTGAAGGGCTCTGAAACTGTGGGGAAGGACTCTGGTATATTGAGGGTGTGGTGGAGTGAGGGAATGTCTATTTCACATAAAACCTTTGACCCTAATTTATTCAAAATTACTCTTTCTTCCTGAGAATATCGCTCTGCACACCAACTGAAAAATTCATGGAAAGGAAAGACTGCTTCTATGACGTAAGGGGTGATGGAGGCTTGAGCCGCTTCGAGGAAAGGTATGCACATTCCCACATTGTCTAACAAATTCGATCTGGATATAGAAACGGGAGAAACTGTTATCTCTGTGTCGAAAACATCAGAGTCTCTATCAATTAGGGCTTCTTCTCTAGAGCAGATGTCTTGTTCATTCACGGATAAAACAACAAGATTAGTGGTCATGGTGGAAAATACTTGTTAAGCAACAAAGGCAACATGAATTTGATTCAGTTCTGGGCTTGAGTTTCAAATGGATGCTTTGCACCAATTTTCGAACATTGAATGCTTCAACATATCATAAAATAATTCCAGGGGTCCTCCTTTTATACTTGCCTATCGACATCAGGGGTTGGAGAAAACAGTTTTAGGAAGACTACTTTTCGCCCTGATGTGTCTTTGAGGTCACCATGCATCCATGATTTAAACCACAAGAGTTTCCCCGACCCACCCTCGTCTGATTAATATTTGCGCTACTTCAATCGTCGATATGCACCTTAGCCATTGATCCGAGCCGCTTTCAATATCGACGGTCTACCTTGACCCAACAAATTTTGACATTGGGGGTTGGAGAAAGTGGTTTTAGTCCAACTGCTTTTCGCTGCAATGTACCTATAGATAAAACCATGATGGTTTTCCCCAGCCCACCCTCGACTGATTATTCTCCACGCTGCTTCATTCCCCGATATGCGCTTTAGCTATTGATCCAGGCCTCGTTCAAGATCGACAGTCCGCTGAATCCTCCCTTTCACGCCTCTGCTATACTTTTCTATATGCCACCAGATATAGCATGGTCCTCCTAACTATCATACTTCCATAGCATCATAGTTCTTCGCTAAGATTTTGAAACTTAGATTCCATCCGAAAATTGTTATAGTGATAACAGATGGGAAAAATATCTTCGTGTATTGTTGTTGAGATTTTAATTTCCAGTATTGCTTCCTTTATATTTATTTGATTTGAATATTCCAATAGTGTATGTTGTTTTGTGAGATGCTAATTTGATTTACAACAAGGAAATCACTAGATAACAAGATACCTAGGTGTTGAAGTAAGTATTTCAACATGGTATCAGAGCTTTGTCTCCGAGAGGGAGTCAATCTTAGGTTGCACAAATCTAGGGTTACAACAACAGATCTATTGGATTAGGAGTGTCACGATGGGTGTTTTAAGGACAAAGAACAAACCCACTATATTTTGCAGTATATCTATCATATCTACAGGAGATCTTAGCACATATATAAACAAACAGGCAGAAATTGAAGGATGAATTTATAGGAAACAATCATATAGAGGTAAAAATGCATTTTGAAGGATTAAGAAGTTGTATGTGGGTTGCATTAGTAATATTCATGTACATACATGGGTTCTAGTAAGGAAATTCATCTACATACATGGGTTTCAGTAGGAACAAGAACGTGTTGGATCGTATAGGATGTACAAAGGAAGTTTCAGTAATGAAATTCATTGAGCACTTGAGCCACGAAGGACTGTGATTCAAGAGGATATCAATGAGGTGAAGAAGGACTTTCAGATAGAGATCATCTCAAGGGATAAAAAATCTATTGGATTCAACGACTCATCAAGAGAGAAAATAAAGATTTTTTCTCAAAGAGATTTGGTGAGTCCAAAAGAGGAGGAGGAAGAACAGACAGATTTGGTAGAAAGGATATATCTGAGCAACAGTGCGCTATTAGGTACAACTGTGTGAAGGTCCAGTAGATTGGAGTAGAGTTCCATAGTTGTACACATTGAGAAAGTCTCTCAGGGCCTGTGTGTACACATGCTACAATTAAACAAGGCACATACATATACAGGTTGCAGAAGGAAAATGTGTGTACATACATGGGTTTTAGTATAGAAAATCATTTACATATGTAGGCTGCTGTAAGGATAGTCACACACAAGTATGGAAAATATATAGGTACAAGGTTGTACAACAACGATAGAGGTTCTAGGTTGTAGGATTTGGTTGTTTCTTAGTGGATAGAAAATATGACAGAGACATGGGATCTATTTAGCAGTTTGATGAAGGACTGAGGGATGCATGTGGAGCTTGGTGATGATTCCAAGTATGGAGTGAAGGGAGAGGGAATAATATTGTTCCATCTTGAGTCAAATGTTTTTTGGAAGACAAAGAGTTGTTAGATGTATCAGAACTAAAGAAGAACTTTCTCTAATTTTAAGTTCTGGAGGACAAGGGATAGGTAGTCTTGTTTCAGAAAGGAAGATTTTTCATGCATTCAAAGGAAGTATCACTAACATAGAAGTCAACATTATTGTCAGAGAGGGCAGGTTATACAAGTTGTAAGGAAATATTGTAAGAGGATCTAAGGGAACTTGGATCATGGATCAATGTCAGTGGTAGAGGACAAGGAGCGAGAAGCTCCAAAGAGTGAGAATACAAATGAAGGGTAGATTTCATCGACTTCCAGTATGGGGATCCAACCTTCATATCGAAATAGGGATTTATGCCCTTCTAGTTCTGTCAAGCGATTAAGTTGGTACAATATGAAATTGATGGATTCTCATGAGAAGGAGACTCCTAGGATCACATTGAGGGAGAGAAGGCCTTGAATGAAGTTTCCAAACTTCATAGCATTGATATGTAGCGTCATCGATTCTGTGACTTCTAGTATTCAATGAGTAGCTGACCAATAGGGTTGGAGGAATGTTAGTGTCCAGCATGATGTGTGCAACATTGTGCCAAGGTTGAAGGAATAACTGTCGATTTTAAACTTGTATAATTAATTATTGCAAATATATTCTTAATAATAATAAAAAAAATGCCACACATACACATTACATAGAGAGTTTTACCCTGTAAACCCAAATTAGGAAAACCAACAACTTGTTTAGAGTTGCATCTCTAATATTCTATTCATCATATTCAATGTTTACAACACAATATACATATAGGATCCTATGGCATCCAAACCCCTAATCCATTATGTTGGATATTTTTGGGTTGGCCTAGGTTCTACTTTAGGTTTCCAACAAAACCCTGCGAACCATCAGTCCTTTTGGCCAAAAGGAAACATTGTGCACATAGTGCATAATGCAGTCTCACTTGATTCGGCTTATGGGTGACTGTAGGACCCAGATGTCTATAGTCTTGGAAGGGAGACTTATGTGGGGATGAGATACATTCTTTCTACCTCAAAACACATCATATTCATTATTGTATTACATCAAAACATCATTATATCTTATATATACTGTTCAATAACTAGTTTCATTCAATTAGGGTTTATTATGTAGTAATTATCCTGGTTACTCTATTGTGCGCTACATATTTCTATTGGCATATTAATCCATTCACCATAATTAAACTGTTGCAATAAATAACATAATCATTCCACACAAAGACACAAAATTTACTGTTGTCCACCCCCCCTAGGCTACGCCCACAAAGATTTGGTTGTCTTGGTTCTTTATTATTCTGCATCAAGGTTACAATGCTGCACATATTACATTTCTTTCTCCCACCTGGAAGTCCTATGGAATAACCCTCATAGGCTGCATACTTCCACTCAGAGGATGACAAGATCACAATAGGATCCACAACCCATGACCTATGACCTTACCCTCTATTACAAGGTTTGATCTAATATATCTATGCTATTCAAAATTATTTATCTCTCTCTCTCTCTCTCTAAATCTCTATTTGTCTTCTTCTCTCCTTTTCGGTATTTCACAAAAATATATTTATATTACAAAAGGGGTTAATTACCCATTACAAAATTGATCAAAACCCTAACTCACTAACCCTAGGTGGATTAGATTTTTCCACTCTCTAACTCCCTGATAATGGTTGGTTCAAAATCCAACTATTTTCCTCGTTGATCCACATATTTGTTCCTTTCTTTGATTTATCTAGTTTCCTGGCGCTTATTTTCTAGGTTTTCTGGCCTGCACTACTTCTTTGGTCCATTTCCTAACTTCCTTCAATAATTATCGCACCTTTCTATAATCTTCTATTTTCATCCCTATCTTTATCAACATTTCCTCGAATTTTGTTCCAAAATGGCCCGCACCAACATGACCCTGACACTCACTTGTGGCTCCTCCTGATCCAATTAGGTAGTGTGTGTTCCCTGTACTGACTTCTCAAGCACCTGAAACCTACTTGTAATTTCTTCAACTTGGTATTTTATCTATGCTTTTTTTCTGCTATAATCTCCATAGTCTACGTAGTAATGTGTTCCTTGAACAGTTCCCCACTCTCCAAGACAACTTGTTCAATTTGGACATTTGGTACGTCAATATTAGTGATAACCTATTCTTCTCCTTCTTGTAATGGTTCTAACTAGGCCTACCTTGATTGATTATCTACTTGTATGGACATAAGATCTGTCTGCAGATTCTTCATCTCTTATGCACTTTTTAGTCTGTCAGGTATTGTCATAGTTTTTTGCTTCTGCTTCAATTCTTGCATCGCAATATTTATCCCTTCTTATTTTTGGTCCAACTCCTAAAGTTACCCATCCTCCTAAAGTTTTTTCCATAGCTGCGCGCTCTTATTGTAAAGCTCTACTATTTCCTAGATTACGAGGGCAATGCTTCTTGTATGATCTGTAACCTCCTAATCCCTTTGGATTCTTACTTTTGGTGGACTACTAGGTACTAAAATTTCTGTCAACTCTGTAATTTGGGTTCTGTAAGTCTCCACAACTTGTGTTATTTTCTCAATTTTATCCTCTGTGGGTATATTATCTCCTTGTGCACTGTCAGAAATGGTTTTAAATATTTCTTCAACTTGCTTCTCTATTATTCCAGTGTGTTTCTTTATTTCATCCCTCTTGAACTTCACTTGGTTAAGAGTTATCTCCAATGTATTATTTACTTCCTTGGACAACTGTAATCTTGTGGCATCTGCACGGGCCCTTGACTGGATTTCCTGCACGACACTTATCTGTAGTTTATACAACACTTTAGTTGGAATCTTGGGTCGTGCCAAGTCCAGATGATCTATATCCTTCAGTGGCCTTTGTGCTATAGCTTTATCTACCTGCAACATCTCCTAGGTGATACGAAAATTTTCACTCCCCATAACTATGGTCTACATTGTCTCATGTTCTGGAAGTATTCTCTCCTGAGAGGTTTTTTGTTTTTGTGCTAGATCTTTTTGATGTGTTGTAATAATTTGCAACTATTCCAATGCATCTTTGAACTCTGTCAATTTCTTCACTATTTCCTCCCTCTGCTTCGCAACATCATACAGGGATTCTGCCATGCGATCCTGCACTTTTTATGCTACTAATTCTGCATCATCCTCCGTAAGTGTAACCTAAGAAATGTCCTTATGTGCCTTCATTTTATTGTGTTGTCCTGTTGTATGAAACACTGTTATTTTCGTTGGTAGTGTCTCTGTCTGCACGGTTTGAGCTGGCATATCCAAATCTGGGAAATTTCCACCTCCTGTTTCCTCCTACATAGGAATATTGGTACCAGTCTTTGTGCCTCCATCTATTTCTTCTATGCAATCCTTTTCCTGAGTGGAGGTCTTTGGTATAGTGTTTTTCTTCCTTGAATTTTTAGTTGTTATGCTACCCCCTATTTATTTTGTGCTCTCTGTCACTTTCCTTGTGTTTGTTGTTGGGCTGGTTGACTGCTGTGAAGGTCTAGTCTCTATTTTTTGTTTATATTTTGGTACTTTCTTTGAGATTACTCACACATTCCACACTTCATGCCAATCCTTCATACCCCACTTTTCTTCTTCCCCCGTGACACAATATCTCAATTGCATCCATTCTGTTTTCGTATCCTTCTTAGATTGGATCCATATGTTATGCCTTGAAGCTTGAAAATTAGTTATTCCTTGATTCTCTCTCACAAATTTTGGTGGTATTCCCCATGTGTTTTCCAATTCTCTTGCATCTCATCATAGTACATGGAAAAAATGCTATAGTTCCCCTTCCTTTGCTTTGGATCTGAAGTATTCCATAAGGATATGCATTTTGTTGTGCGATATTTTGTTGTACTTTCGTTAAGACATAAATATTGGCACATTACCCCTTAATTGGGGAATATTGCATTAGTATTGTTATTTTATTTATGTCGGTTTGGCTCCATTAGTTGTAATTTTACCTCCTAGTCTCCTATATATAACAAGGAAACCTTTTCATTTGGAATCATCTTGTATTTGTGAATTCATATGATGTATAAGGAGGTTGCCCCCTCAAAGAGGCTTATTATTTGACTTTATCTCCTTTTCAAGGCATTGAGTACTTATTCTGATATTTTTATGCTATTTTTATATTTGGTTCCTAACATTTGGTATCAGAGCTCAAGGTCTTGGGGTTTTGTTGCGGCATCTACGACACCTTTGAATTTTCTCTATAATTTTTTTTTCTTTTATGGGATTTTTTCGAAGGAAATCCTTGGGGTATATTTATTAGATGGATAAAAGTTCTTGTGGTTAAAATATCATCTTCTGGGACTTTATACTTTCGAAGAGATATCATGTGGAAGATAGGGTTCCTGAATCATCCTGAATTTAGTCATTGTATAATTTTTTCTATAATGTTTCTTCTGTGATGATTCTGGCCAGAAAATGTGGAGGATATTAAGAGGAATTGTCAAAGTATCTGTGGTAAAAATTTCATCTTCTGGGTCATCCTAATTTTGGCGATACACCCTATGTAAGATAGGGTGGCTGACTAGTCCTATTAACTAGTCTCAAACATGTGTTCCATGTAAAATAGTGATATATTCTTCAGTGAGTATCCAAATTAAGTGAGACCAATTTCATTGGAAATTGGACAGTCTTGAGTATTTTTGGGGTAACGTTTAGAATAAGATATCATATATTGTGTGATTGGCATGCTTTACGGGTACTCTCTCCTAGAAAGAAGAAAAATCAACAAGGCGTGGGGAAGTCACCATAACTTCCACTTGGCACATCCAATTTTGATAATACCCATGACAATGTAGAGAGTGTTATCACTGAAATCTCGTCTGCACATGGCGACAAGAACTCCACATCATCAAAACAGCAATGAAGTCATTCATGGCACTGAATTAAGTTCACAGCATTCCAGAAGGGTCAAAAACTATACAAAGTAACCAAAAATCGAAGGGCACTTTATAGCAGCTTGATGCGCGCGCACATGCGCGGGACAAAAACGTGTTACTAGCGCATGCGCGCCCGACGCATGCCTGTCAACACAAAAACCCGTGCATCTGCTAATACGGCGCATTAATTGCATAAGTCGGCCTCCTGACCGCCTACGGACCGGCCCCCAAGTTGATTTGACTCTCAAATCAGAGTCAACTCTGCAAAATCGGCGGATTAATGACCTAAATGAACCCTAAACAGGTCCATGTTCACACTTGAAGAAGGTTACGTGACCGCCTGAAGAAATGCTATAAATAGCCGTGAGGATACACTGTTTTGGCAGGGAATTCTAAGCACTGTTATGCTATTCAGATGGTTCAAGGCTCCTCCTTTGACAACAAATCCATCAGCTGCATCACCCAGAGTTCTTTCACTGCTGTTTGCAGTTCATTTCATTTTGTAAGGAAAGCATTGTGTTGAGGGCCCCGAAGAGCCTTCCGCTGGAGGGAGAAGGAACCTCTGGTCTCTTTCTTTAGCGTGTGCTCTGGTTTCATTAATACACCAAGCCTGAAACCATTGATGACCCCTGTGTCTTGTGTTTGATGATTCTTTGTTTATTTTCGTAGTGTTATTTGTTTTCAGTTGATAGTTAGATTGTAGTTAGTTTTGTTTTCTTAACCCTTTTGCTCCACAGATGTTCTACCCTACTGAACCCAACAGGGTACGCAAGCGCTCTCCATTTTCTCACCCGGTGACCATTTGAACGCAAACAGAGAGGACATATCAGAGAACTAAAAAATGAAATTTCAGACCTAGAAGGAACAAAATTGTAAAGATACAATAGAAGAGAGGTCAGTTACCTCCAAATCAGGGTTTAAAATGTGTGTTTTGTTTTGGAAATTTGCATATCATTTGACTAGAATATCCAATTGGGTTGATTCAGAAAGTTGAATAAAGTGGGATAAATGGAGCATCACATAAATTTGAAAGAAACTTAGGGTTTTTTTAGGTACATATGTGTTCCGATGTCTCTAGACGTAGGAGCTATCGTTACTGGTCAACGCTACAACCCGGGGACTGTGTGGTTCTTCCACGTACGTAGAGTATATCAGAAGGCCCCTTTCAAACAATCTTGCATTAGACAAAACTACTACGAATTTGATCTCCCACATACCTAGTCTATATTAGGAGACCCCCTAGAATCCTAATACTTATCGAATAAAACTTTTAGCCATCTTGTTGCTATAGTACACAGAGAAAAATACTCAGGGGGATCACTCTAGTACCTGGGTAGTCGGATAGTATGTCTAAGGGAATGGTCAAGCTTCCTTAGTTATTTCCATGAGATATTCGATCGAATACTATCATTGGATCCCACACATATATCAAAGATATATAGCACCTGAAACTCCCTTTTCTATGAGGACGTCTACCTAAGACAATTAGGAGTTCCTACCTTGCAGTGATACTTGGCCAACATTCTGCCAAAAAAGGGAACTTCTACACCAAATAAGATTTTAGACAACCCTACTTGGAGTCTTTATGAAGGTGAAGAAATGCGTAGGGATATAAATTATTTGTGAAAGAAGGAAATAACAAACGATTAACTACAAGGGATGATGAATTTAATTAAAGCTAAGCTAGAAGTGATAATGGATACTAATATGGATGGTTTAAAAGGGGAGATCATGGAAGGATTGAAAACATTTCTAATAGAGAGGCCACCTGAAAGTGACAATGTAACCCATGAAATTCATGATGAGGAAAAAAGGAAGATGCATCAAGACTATAGAAACTCCAACTTTGGGTTTGAAGACCAACCACTTTCCTAAGATCGATGTGAGGAAGTTTGATGGAAAGGATCCAATCACATGGATACTCCAGATATAGTCGTTCTTTGATCTACACGAAGTGCCAAACACCAAATGGTATGGATTGCATATTTATATTTAGAACCCAATCAATTTGTGTGGTATCGATGGCTTTGCTCTCGCAAATCACTTGTCAATTGGACAATTTTAATAGAAGAAATGATATCACACTATGAGGATACAAGGAGCAATATCTTCTTCAGCCAATTGATAAATTGCAAGCAAAAGGGTTCAATTGTGGAGCACATTGAGAACTTCCAAATATTGAATATAAAGGTAAGGTATATTTCATATGAGCACCTGATTGATGTATTCATAGGAATTTTAAAGGATAACATTCAACATGAGGTTCTCCTTTGGGAACCCAAATCATTGGAGAATGCATTCAGGGTGGAGAGAAATGTTGAAACTAAAAATATGGCTATGGCTACTAGAAGGATCACTCCTAACATGTATCGAGAGAATATTGTTCCTTCTTCTAAACCACCTGAACCTACAAGGTTGAAACCTCAACAATTGGAGGAAAGAAAATAAAAAGGTTATTCTTTAATTGTGGCAACAAGTACAGTAAGGCACATAAGTGTGGCGAGAATAAATTATTCTACATAGATTGTGAAGAGGAAGAAGAACAAGAACAAGAGTTAGAACCATCTCAAGATGAAAATGTAGAAGAGATTTCTTCTGAAGAGTTGACTCCCACCATATCATGTAATGAATTGGATATAATTAGCACTCCTCAAACCTCAATATTGAAGGATATATCAAAAATAAAAAGGTAATAGTCCTAATTGATTCTAGTAGTAATCATAATTTCATTCACTATAAATTATCCAAAGCTCTCAATTGATTTATATATCCAATGTCAGAGTTTCAAGTAATGATTGCAAATGAAGGAACTATCAATTACTTAGGAAAATTCCATAAGATCAATCTTACTATGGGGGAATATGTAATTAATAGTCCAATTATTGCTATACCCATGGGTTGTGTTGATGTTGTACTAGGAGTCCAATGGTTACAATCATTTGGAACAATGGATTTTAATTTTCAATATCTTTTCATGAAATTTTAATTGGAAGGAAAGGAGATTGAGTTAAGGGGTATCACAGGGAAACCCTGTAAGGTGACAATATCTAATGGTATGACACAATTATTGTAAAAGGGGCAACGAGGTGTAATTGTACAACTATGCTTACTAGATGTTCAAACATCTAATCCATCTATTCCCCTAGATCTCCAAGGGATCATTGATAAGAATTCCAAAGTATTTGCATATATTTCCATAGGTCTTCCACCCACTCGCGATCATGATCATGTTATTCATCGAATTCCTGGGAGTGTTCCTCCTAACATCAAGCCTTACAGATACCCTTATGCCAAGAAGAGTGAAATTGAGCATATGGTTGAAGAAATTTTAGAGGCTAGAATTATTAGACCTAGACAAAGTTCTTACCTTGCATCGATGGTAATGGTACTCAAGAAAGAGGGCTCATGGCATATGTATCCATATTATAAAGAGCTCAACAAGATCACAATTAAAGATAAGTTTCCCATTCTTGTCATTGGTGAATTGTTAGATGAAATACATGGGGCAATATACTTCACAAAGTTGGATCTCCGTTTAGGGTATCATCAGATAAGAATGAAGGAAGCAAATATCCCAAAAACAACATTCCGAACTCATGAAGGCCATTATGAATTTTCAGTCATGCCTTTTGGCCTTACGAATGCACCTTCCACATTCCAAGGGTTGATGAATTCTATTTTCAAGACCTTCATTCAAATATTTGTGTTAGTATTTTTTGATGATATACTAATCTATAGCAAGTCTTGGGAGGATCATGTTTGACATGTTGACAGGGTGCTACAACTACTAAAGGTGAAACAACTCTATGGAAAACCATCCATATGTATCTTTGGGGTGAAGGAGGTACATAATTTGGGTCATATTGTATCTCATGAAGGTGTCAAGGCAGACCCTAACAATATTAAGGCCATGATGGACTGGCTGATTCCCATAACATTGAATAATCTTAGAGGATTTTTGGGTTTGACAGGTTAATACCACAAGTTTGTTCGGAACTATGGAAGAATAGAAGCACATTTAATGACATTAAAAAAAGAATGATGCATTTTCATTGACTCTAGAGGAAACTCAAGCTTTTGAACAACTTAAAGAGGCGATGTGCAAAGCTCATGTCTTGACCAAACCAGACTTCACAAAAACCTTTATTGTGGAATGCTATGCCTAAGGAAATGGCATTGGTGTTGTTCTAATGAAAGAAGGAAGGCCCCTTGCTTTTTAAAGTTGACAACTTAAGGGAAAGGACTTACGCAAACACATTTATGAGATGGAAAGGATGGAAATACTACATGAATTGAAGCAATGGTGCCCTTACCTAATAGGTAGGAACTTCAAGGTCAACACAAATCATGAAAATCTTAAATACTTCTTGGAACAAGGACTATCTTCAGAAGAACAACAAAAATGGCTGGCCAAGATGTTGGGTTATGATTTTGAAATCATCTACAAAAAAGGGAAGAAAAATGTTTTGGTAGATGCACTATCAAGAAAGGATGAATACATTGGGGCCTTTATCTATGCTATATCAATCATCTAGCCTAATTGGATAACAAAAGAAATGGATGAATGGAATAATGACGAAGAAGTGTGGACTCTCATTCAAAGGTTGCAGCAGAATTCCATTGCATCAGATACATTTACATGGAAAAATGATTCACTATGGTACAAAGATCGCTTATATTTATGAAAGAAATCGCAAATCAAGTAAAAGGTACTTTTGGAATTGCACACCTCTCTATAGGAGGGAACTCAAAATCATTGAAGACCTATCACATGGTCAAGCAGGAATTGTTTTTGGGATGGCCTTAAAATTGATGTTCAAAGGTTTGTGGTAGAATGTTTGGTTTTCCAACAAAATAAGGTGGAAACAATTGAGACCCTAGGTCTTTTACAACCATTAGACATCCCAATTCAACGTTGGGAGGAGGTTTCCATGGATTTCATCACAATTTTACCAAAGTATGATGGAAGAGTGTTGTTGGCACAGCGACAGATCCAGGGTTCAACGCTACAACAATGCACCAACAAAACCCTAACTACCGACCCTTTCGACAACACCTGCGAAGAACATGAAGTCTCACCTGAGGTAGAGGAAGGGGTGGTTGCAGGAATCAGATGTCTGCAATCTTACATGGGACATAGATATGGGATTCTAGTATTTAATATAGCACTCAACAATAAACCTTCATCAATATTTAACCAATATCTACTCCGTAGATAAAACACAGCATCACAACATTCACCCAGATCTAATGTATCTAAGCACTTAGCATAAGGAATTAGATCAGATCTAGCAAATTCAAGCACTAAGCAAGTTCACAGAGGTTTGATATAGAACCCATATGCATCATAAGCACCAAGTATAAATAGATCTATGGGTAAAATCATGAAGCTGGGTAACACTTCCGTGACAATCGGGTCTCCAAAATTTCTAGCGGCAATTTTTCGGCCGAACAAATGTTATTTTCGGCCGAAATCTTTTTCGGCCGAAAATTTTCACGTCAAATTTAACG
>ML778188.1:1360619-1384929 GCA_009831015.1 Picea engelmannii
ACCACTGGAAATGGCATGACAAGAACTATACATCTATGATAGTTTCCATGACAAATTCACTATCCTTCATCTCATTATTCCACATACAAGCATGGGTCCTCCAACCATTCTTCTAGGATAACTCATTCCGCAAGGCATCTTCCGATGAGGAATTTCACCATAAGGGGACCACTTTGGAGTTCATCCATTTGTGCACCTTATCAATCATGATAAGACAATAATGAGAGCATGGGTCCTCCAACAATTCTTCTAGGATAACTCAATCCTCAAAGAATCTTCCCATGAGGGCTTTCACCATAAGGGAACCACTTTGGAGTTCATCTATTTGTGCACCTTATCAATCATGATAAGACAATAATGAATCATCTATACATTTTTCCAACAATGCATCATATACCAATGAAACCACATCGATCCATCTTCATCATGTATCAATGACAACTCATTGATCCATATTCATCTATGCATTCTCATCAAGGACAATACATATTATATTATATCAATCATCAATCAATCAATCCTTTGACATCAATCAATCACTAGACATCAATCAATCAAACCATTGGCATCAATGACAACATGATCCAACAATAGGTATGAAAAACAACATTTAACTACCACTGTTTGTTTATATCGCTGGAATACCAAAGTGAACTGAACTTTGTGGCCAGTGGCTCAAATGGCTCGATGTTGAGGAAGGTCGCACCTTCCGCCATCTCCCAGGTGATGAATGTGATACGGAACAAAATCAAACTAAAATGGAATTCCTAACCTTGATCTTGTGCTTCTATGTAGTCTAGTTCCAACTGATTCACCAGGTACTTCGCCCAGTTCATCTATAGGCCTTCCACAGACTTCCCTGCGAGGTCGACTACAACACCGATGACTTGGGTAGGTCGGTTCTTTCTTACTAACTTCCCTGAAATCAACTGATAGGCGAGGCGCACTGTGCCACTCTGGATAGAAGCTACCTTGTAGCCTCGCATCCCCTTCTCGACATCGCTGTAGGTGTCCTTGATGCTCTATGATAGAGCACGATCCATGGATTTTCCTGGATAAAAATCCTATGGATGAGGCCCCTACATACTCGACCCTGTGATCCGATTGATCAATGTCAGATCAATTGTGATACGATGGTCTAGCCACAAATAGTCTCCATGGTAACAAGAAAGCAACATCTTGACACAGGCATTCACCTCCTGGTGTCTTTCGAAGTGTGGGATCTTCATGACGTTCAATAGGGTGGACTGCGCGAGGTTATGGGTCCATGTTTGGGGAATTATCTTTGAATTATTCCCCTTCGTTCTAGTCAGGTACTTATGTGGGGCGAGCATGTTATAGAATTTTCGGTCCCCGAGGTTGAAGTCACTGAACTTCAACGCTGCAATCTTGTCTTGGTTTTCTCTAACTGTGCAGATCCCCTTTGGGAGGTTCGCAGTTACCAAGGTGTACTCGAAATATCTGGGCATGATATCTCAATTTACTGCGTTGCTCAGAGGTGGTATGTAGGTGGGTAATATAGCCAGGATCAATTTGGCATTCATGAGATCATCCCTGTGCTTGGTTCACTTTTCATCTAATGGCTGGGATGGTCTGGCTCCGTGAGCAGTTGACAAAGATGGTTGCACTGTTCTTGTGGATGAAGCTTGTACAACTACATATAATCCTCTCTCCTACATGAATCTTTTAGTCATCAGGCTGAGGAGTACTTCTGTCATAGATTCTTTGATTGCGTTGAGCTCCTCAGGCATACGCGCTAATGATTGACTATATCAGGTTCAGATTAACTTAGAAACTGTAATGGAATAGATGGAGACAATGCGATGATCACTATGCAAGATCAACTTAGTCTGCAGGCTCAAATTCTTGGTTAGAAAAAGTGTTCTCAGTGCATGGTGTGATGAAATAAATAGGTAACTCGACAACGGGTCGCTTACAATGGTTATGAAACCTTCCTGAACTCTGTTCTATCTGTTATGGTGCGGTCCCAATGGTCTGATGGCGAGCAGTCTGGTCATAAATGCCTTTCTACCTGTTCAGAGCGTTGGCCTAACAATTAAAATGTCCCCAACAACTATATTGCTTCTCGATGGTGAAGTGCCATGTGTCGCTATGCTGATATCCCGATGAAGCTCCAATTTTGCAAATTTTCCTTCTGCGAGGATCCTTCTAGATATTTCTGCAAATTTTCGGTCTTATCTCTCTTCTTACTTAGTTTTTTGTCCTTCTTTCTAGTGAGCTTCATCTCGATATTCCTTTTCCCATTCTAATTCTTCTCTTCTTTTGACATAGTGACTTCGCACTATTGAGATTCTTTCCTAGGATTCAACGATAATACTCATTTTTTATGTGGGTCCTCTAGTGTTCTTGAAACTTTGATATCTACATCATTGTCGTTAAATAGCTGTGATATGTTCTCCCATTCTTCAATCAAGTGTGTGATCCTTTTAGTTATAAAATATTTTAACTCTTACTTCTTCTACTCTAAGACTTCTTCTTCTTCCTTCCTTCTAGCTTGACCTCTTTCAATCCAAGATCTTCCTAGTAACATGGTAATTGGAGTGCTATCCTCAATAAATTTAATGATCTCAAAATATTCTTCTGTCGAAGTTCCATTGACATTCATAGGTATCTGAGCAAGCTTCCCACATAGGGTTATCAATTTTCCTCTGAATAATCATATTCCTCCTAGTGAAGGAACCATAACAGGATTTCCTAAAATTTCCCAGGTTCTTTTTGTCATAACATTCACTTGTGTTTCCTCATCTAGAACACAACCAACATTGAAGTCTCCTAATCTTGCTTCAATGCATTCTTTTTCTTTGAAGATCTTTGATAATCTAACATGTCGGTGGTCATTCAGGGTTTCTCTCATCTGTAAAAATACTTTCTCTGATTCTTCCATAATCTTAGTTTCTAGATATGCCTTAGGGGTTTCTTGGTTCAGATTCATTCTTTCAACTTCAACAATCATTCTAGGTAAATCCAATACTTCATGGTCCATAACTTTACAACAAAGACAACTAGGTCTTCTCCCAGGGAATTCCTTAGAAAGATGTCATGGTTTTCTGCAACTGTAACAGAGGGTTAATCCTCTCTTTATTTTAACTGATCCCCAACCCTTTTTGTACTGCGCTCTAGGATCGTAGGAGATAACCTGCAAAAAATTATTTCTAGGATCCTACATCTATTTGTTAGTCCAAATATTCTTTCTACACATAGGTATAGCATATCTTTCACTTTTCTTATTAGATCTACTCATCTCAAACCTTCTTTCATCTACCAATACCCTCGTTTTCGAGCTAGGACAAAATCTATCAAACATACCTAGATCCATGCTTTAGAAACAAGATTTTCCACTTGTCTTACTTCTACAGAGCACAAAGATTTCAGATCTAGAACTTTTCACTATTGTTACCTTTATCAAAGCAAAAATCTTTCAAATATTACCTCTTTTCTTGGCACGGAGCTTCACAAGTCACACAGAATGCTGTGCACTAGGGAAATAGATCTACGCATAGAATTTTCTCAGTTTCAGGTCGAATCTTTGCACAAAGATTCTTCTTCCTCAGTTCCCAACAATCACAGTTTCAGTTCCGACAATGGAACCATTTGTTGGCACAAGGGCAGACCCAGGGTTCAATGCTACAACAATACACCAACAAAAACCTAACTACCAGCCCTTTCAGAAACACCTGTGAAGAAGATGAAGTCTCTCCCAAGGTAGAGGAAGGGGTGGTTGCAGGACTCAGATGTCTACAACCTTAGCTGGGACACAGATCTATAATTCTAGTATTTCACATAGCACTCAACAGTAAGCCTTCAACAATATTTAACCAATATACACTCTGTAGATAAAATAGAGAATCACATCATTCACCAATATATAATGTATCTAAGCACTTAGCATAAGGAATTAGATCATATCTAGCAGATCCAAGCACTAAGAAAGTTCACATAGGTCTGATCTAGCATCTAGATTCATCATAAGCACAAAGTATAAACATATATATATATATATATATATATATATATATATATATATATATATNAATACATCACACAAAGCAGAGCAACATAGTATATATGTGGTTCACTCCCACCCTGGGGTTACGTCTACCAAATCTTCTTCAATCAGATACAGGCATAGAGCCACGAAAGCCTTATTCCGCATAGGAGAGGAGATATGCACACCTCGCTAGATCCTCCTTCCTTGTGTTACAACACAAATACCTTCACAGTCTGTTACAACCACTTTCACCTAGCTCTGCAAGTCTCTCACAGTATGCACAAAGCATTTACAATCCACACTTGCACTTAGCACAATATTACATAGATGCCTCTTCCCTATTTCCTTACATCGTCTAGACATCTATTTATATATTACAAAATAGGCCTAAGCATGGGTAAACCTATGGGCCGACATTCCCATACCCGTTACATATTCCCAAATCCCAAAAAGGACCCAAAAAGGGGCCAAGATCCCACAATCTCTGCTTCATCTTACGCTCCGACTTTGACAGGTTGTCGAAGTCCAAAATGGACAAACTTGACCAAGGATCTCTCAAAACTTGGTCGAGGGCCAACAAGTGTCATCATGGTTATTGATGATACACTGACCAAGTACACAGAATTTTTTGCACTCTCTCGTTTCAAATCTAGTACAATTGCCACCACATTCATGGAGACAATTCAAAAGCTTCATGGAATCCCAAAGATTATTGTAAGTGACAGAGATCCCATCTTCACTGGAAATTTTTGGACATAATTATTTTCTTGTTTGGGTACTCAATTGGCTCATAGCTCATCTCATCATCCTCAATCTGAAGGACAAACTGAAATAGTGAAAAAATGTCTAGAAGGATACCTTTGTTGCTTTGTCTCTGATAAACAAACATAATGGTTCAAGTGGTTACCCTTGGCAGATGGTGGTATAACAATACCTTTCATACTACAACAAAAATGACACCATTTATGGTTCTCTATGGATATCACCCACCATCCATCACTTATTATCTAAAATAAAAATCTAAGGTTGAAGCAGTGGAAGATCACATCGAGCATCAATAACAAGTTCTAATCTAACTCTTAAAGGAAAGCCTGACCATGGAACATAATTGCATGAAACAACCAACATATCAACATCCTAGTGAAATACATTTTGAAGTAGGGGATTGGGTATTTTTAAGACTACAACCATAATAACAGATGTCCGTCAAGCAAGATAAGAAGGATAATAAATTAACACCAAAGTACTATGGCCCTTATGTTACCCATGATTTTGGTCATCATGATGATGTATTGATGATGGTGTACTCAGGCTCTTCATAAGAAATTTCTCCTGAGAAAAGTTACTTTCTTCTCTTTCCATAAATATCATTTTTAAAGAAGGTTCGTAGGCTTCTAGTATATTTGCTTGCGAGAATGCTTGATTCTCGCAGGCTGCCTTAAGCCAGGGTGCGAGAAGTTCGCACTGTGTTGAACTGCTAGGGTGCGAACTCTTCCTAAAGCAAGGAAAAAAGATGAATTCTCGATGCTTCTAGAAGGGAATCTTCTAGAAGGATGAGATGGCATTCGAATGGTTATTCTAGTACTGGCTTCCCTGATATTTTGGGATCATTCTTATCCAAGTAACTAATTCATTCTCTCCTATATATTGAGGGAATTCTCATGGAAAAGGTTAAGCAAGATTCATTGGAGAATTGGTGAAAGAATTGTGTGAAGGACTCAGCATTGAACAATAGCTTGGAGACTATAACAGGTCTATCAAGAGGATTTGATCTTCTTCATGCAAAGATTGAGCAAGTGTGTGTGTTGGAGCCAAGGGCCATAGAAAGGAAGTTTGCGAAATCAAGGCTCAGGTTGTAATCTTTACTTTCCATTAATATGATACAGTAATATGCCCCTTTCCCATAAAGCTATTTCCACTTTATTGTATAATTCCTTGATCATATACATAGATTGAATGTTGAATAGATTGTGCTATCTTCACTTTGGTTGGTTTGTGTTGTCTTGGTCTTGGCTGCACGAGAGCACTGAAGCGAAGCGGAAGCAACAAAGACCATAGGAAGCGATAATAAGGTATGTTATTTGTTCTTGTCTCCTAGTTAATTCAATGGTCAAAGTCGAGGGAAAGAGTCATGTTCTATCTTTTTGTTCTAGATCCAGGTGGATCTAGGGAGATCGATTAGTGTCCACACCTACAGATTTATCCAATAACAAAATTGGCGACTCCACTGGGGATCAATCCCATTTTTTTTGTGGCTTTTGATATTTTTCTATGGCCATTTTCTCTAGTTTCAATTTTCTCCTGTCCTATCAATCTCTGAGTCTTCAGGATATCCTGATAGAACCTCTGGGTCCAGAGGCCTTTTTCAATTTTGCTTCATTTTTCAAAATTTTGATTATGTTTAGGCATTCTCCCACTGTACTTCATTGTATCTTGCGAGAATTGGTAGGGTTCACACCCTGCCTTTAGGTTTCAGTGCGAGGTTCTCACATCCTGCTCAAGGGTCACCTGCGAGAATCAGTGATTCTCACACTGTGTAATACTGCCTACCTGCGAACTCAATTTTTCCAAAGTTTGGATTTGAGTTTTGGTATTTTCAACTACCCATATCAGTTTGATTGCCTCTTATGAGTTTCTTGGACCATTGATTGATGTATTTCTTGTCTTCGTTTGCATGCATGAACGGTCTTAGGATTTCAAGGTTTTTCTTGTCACTTGTGTCTTGACTTTCGTTTCTTGACTTTTCTTGGCAAAACCATTCTCTCTGACTTCAGAATCTGAGTGTATTTAATTAGTTAAGGACCAGTGATTGGTAGAAAGTTGATTTTTATTGGTCTTTATCATTTGATTTGTTTGAAAGATCATTTTTCTTGTGCGTCTGAAAAGATTACATTGGTTTTCTCTTTATTTTTGTTTTCATTGAAAGAGTTGATTGGGTTTGTCATTGCTTGTTCATTTAGTTTTTTGATTTTTTGTACTCTCGCTGTCATAGTGTGGGTCCTTTTTGAAAAGTGAACAAAAGTTTTTCTTTCAAAAAATTCTTTTCGTTTCAGAAAACATTGGAAATCAAATTTTTGAGATTGTTGAAGTAATTGGAAATGACACAATAGAGAATTGTCATTTGATAAGTGATTGTTTGCATTTGCATTTTAAAGGAAATTTTGCATTGTAGTTCAAGGTTGATCTGGAAAACTTTTTCTCTCTCCCATACATAAGATTCATTGAACGAAAAGTGATATATTTCAATCTCATCCTTGCATTGTTGGGTCAGAGTCATACAACATAAGTTTCACTTCCGTTTCCTTTGAGTAAACAACAACTCTTAATAACACTGCGTAATCATAAAAGTTATCTAGTAACTTTTTTCTAGGGCTCTATTACACCAACATTTAGCTAGGCTAGCGCTTTGGAGTAGGAAAAGAGATACACCTTCCAAAAGCACAAAACACACAATAGCATCTTGTGATAGGGAGTGTTAAATTCCATTTGCAACATCTTGTCCTGGGAAGCCCTTCTCACACAAGGGTCAAACACTAGGTCGCATTGATATTGACAAAGTTACTCACCCTGATTTGTTGATATCAGTGTAGAGATTGCACTTATTACGGGGATCACTCGGAGGTATACCTACGATGATAAGTGGAAGCCTTTTGAGTTGATTGCGGGCTAGATACCCTACCCTTGCATGTGGATCAGACTGTTGACTGTTCCCCCAGGCTTTATTGTTGTTGGTGGTGACCTTAGTGGCCTATATTTCTAGGTTCTTACCCAAGGTGACTGTGGAGGGGAAAGTCTTCACGGTACCTGGAATTGATCTTGACCAAACTCACTCGGGCTCCTTGGAGGGTATACCCACAATTATGTGTGGGAGCTTGCACCAGGTTGTAAGTCCGTTAAGCAGATCGTCAGCGTAACTTTTCCACCCTAGCCCCACCCCTTCTCGTCTCATTGTTGTGACGTTGGATTTCATCACCAACTAGTGGCTTCGAAATTAGAAGGTCTTGTTTGCTTGGTGTTGCTTCTTAGATTTTGTTTACTAGCGCGTGTTGTTTGTTTCTCAAAGTTGACCATAGGATTTTCTTCACAAATTTTGTCACTCGTTTACAATAGCTCCTCCACGTCGCTCACGTAGAATGCAGGGTTTATCTCCAGAGCATCTGGAAGGTTCACAACCCTTTCCCACAAGCACACCTGGAGGCTCTCCTCGGCAGAGTGAAGTCCCAGTCGTCACCACCCCACAAGTGGAACGTACTGACTCTCTAGAATGTTTTCAAATTACAAATACTCGAGAGGACTTTTGACTTAACCCCGATTCTGAGAGACGTTATATGTGAGCAGACTCTTCTGACGACTTAATTGTTGTGTATTCCGGATCTTCGACTGGACCCTTTCCTGGTATAGAAGGACAAGATCCTCTTTGGTCTATAGGTGTTTTCTGATGAGACCTTTTTGGTCCAGGTTCCCCTATGGTTTTTGAGATTAATCCACCTGTGATTTCCAAAATCTCTAATCTAGAGACAGTACCGTTAACTACTGCTTATCACTTTACTGTCCCTGTCGAAATGGCCCATCTTGCAGCTACTACGAGTGTTCCAACCGGTTTTACTGTGGTTAGTCTTGCTCCTATCAACACACCACGAACGCCCAATGTCAATCCGACACTACCACCTAGATACCGTGCGTTGAATGCTACCATTCCTACTCCCGTGCAAACTCCATCGGGCTCTCCAAGTGGTCCTTCTTCTTCTGAGCACTTTCTTCCTGGTTTTGTTCCAACACTCCCACAATTTCCTTTTGGAAGACCTTCTTCGTCTTCTACTGGCAATCCTAATCCTAGTGCTACTATTCTGTCATTCACTCCATCTTATCAGCTTCCGGTTGGTGGACAATCTCATCAAGGTAATGTAACTCAACCCCCTCTCAGTTGGAAAATGCTGATTGGAACGTTGCCCTCAATTGGTACACCACCTTCAATGGGAGGGGAAACCCCACCTTTTGGGCAGAACATGCCTCCATCCTTGGCCCAGTATTGGAATCAATTGATCCAAAATCCTTCTCAATCGACTGGGGGGCAGCTGTTTCCAACTGTGTCTGTAACACCCCCTAGCATGGGCCAACCRTATCTAGGTTTGTTTAATCCCATTTGGGGGTCCAATGCTCAAACTCAAGCCTCTGTTCCAGGGTATAATCCGATGAGCTACTACCCTATCCAACCACCACCGAATATGCCTGGATCTTCACATTATATGCAAACTKCTTATGGTCCTACTGATTTGTCGATAGGGCTTCCTCCCCAAAGCCACCAGTACCCGCAGGTGAATCGACAGTTACCTTTTCTCACCACTTTGGATCTTCTAGATTTGTCTAGGATTTTAAATGATCCTATTCGTCACCCTCACCAATGGCCTGTTATCCCAGCCAAGCTTCCATCGAACATTCCTAAATTCGACGACAAAGTGGGAGAGGACCCAAACAACCACGTTATGACTTTTCACCTATGGTGTTCATCCAACTCATTGATGGATGACTCTATTCATTTACGTCTTTTTCAACAAACCCTTACTAGTTCTGTTGCGAAGTGGTATATCGAATTTCCACGAGGTTTCTTCTCTGATTTTAACACTCTAGCTATGGCTTTGCTTACGCATTACCAGTTACCGATCCATTACGACATGGGAACCAAGATATTGACTTATTTCAAATAGACTAAAGGCACTCATATATCTGATTACATCCATGAGTGGTGAAGGAGACGACGTCTCATCAAATTCGTGCTTCCTGATCAGTTACTGGCCGAATGGTTTACAAAATCATTTGTGGACAAAATCGGTAAGGACATTGCCATGGGTGGCATAGTCATGGAAGAGTAGGCTATTAGTCGTGCTCAATATCTTGACCTCGTTTCTTCATAAACGGGAACACTTTATGATTTACTACCTGAATTACCTCGTCCTAATGCTTCCAACACTTCAACTACTCCAGCTGCCTCGCATGCGGATGATGGTGTGATTGGTACTACCCAAGCCCAATCACATTCTGTTTCAATCACAAACCCTAAGTCTACTTCTTCTAATGTTTAAAATGCTCTGTCTCCTACCACTCCTACCAGCAAGACTTTTGAGGTAAATGCTATCCAATCTACCCCAGCCGTTAAAAACAAATCTAAAAAGGGGAGAGGCAAGAATAAGGAGGGAAAAAATAATACTCAAGCAGAGCAACCTAAAACTACTCCTGTTGATGACCAGGATAAGCACAAACCCCGATACCCTTGCCTTATCTATGGTGATGATTACTACACGAAGGATTGTCCACGATGTGCCGAGGTCACTAAGTTCCTTCAGGGAGCCCCGAATCCCCCTGCACTGACTGTCTTGTCCCAACCCTTCCTGTCTCAACAACAGGCTCAGTTGGTCATCCATGACCAACCATCCTCTTCTACTACATCATATGTTTTGATGTGTACTGGTTATTCTAAGTAGAACGATGTTGCACTCACGACTCGAGCCAAAGATTATTCTCCATCTAAGGAGAAGGTTGACGATTTACCTCCTTCTTTGGTACAACCCTCTCCAGCGACTCCACCTACGAACGGTCCTCTTCATATCGAACGACCGAGCCTCGACATAGTTCTGCGACTCCCCCCTAAGGGTGTCGTTCAGAAATCGGCTTTCAATCCTCATGCTCGTGCGGCCCAGAACTACAGTATTGTTGAAGATTTGGCTCAAGCACCTTCTGCGATGTCAGCCCTTGAAGTCCTTCAAACTTGTCCTGCACAACGTAAGGCACTGTTGAAAGCTATCGGTGGAATTGACCCAACGGATACGAATTTAATAGTCTTTGACTTGAATGATCGCATTCCAAGGTTACCCCCTCAACTCACGTTCCAGATACAAGTTGTTTTCTCTGACAAGAACATTTGTTGAACTGTTATCAACGAGGGTGCCTCGACGTGTGTAATGTCTTTTTCTTGTTGGAAAGCCATTGGCTCTCCTTCCTTGAACGAATAAAAAAAAACTCTTAAAGCCTTCAATGGCTCTGGTTTTAAGCCCTACGGTGTTCTCCCTTCATTGCCTATCACGTTCGAAGGTAAAATAGTCCAAGTTGAAGTGGAAGTCTTCGATGCTCCCCTTGATTATAATCTTCTGCTTGGATGCAGCTGGATCGATTCCATGCGTGTAGTTATGTCAACAGTTTTCCATGTAGTACGTTTCCCTCATCAAGGAAAGGTTGTTACCGTCGACCAACTCACCTTCTTCAATTCCGATACTCATACTGGCAACGTACCATTTATTGCTAAAACCTTTCCGGGTTATGAGAATGTCAGTGTAGGCCTTTTAAAGGAATCCTCGTTAATGGGTACTTTCCCCATTCCACTGCCCGATTTTCCACACCCGTCTGTTGCTTCTATCAACATGATCTGCACTTCACCTCATGAACTTCCTGTGTATTCCGACCCTTTGATAGTCCGTGACCCTGGAGATCATCTTCATTTCGATGACGAAATGTCGTTAAGTCCGGTTGAGTTTGCTTATCAAGCGATTCAATCGACAACACCTTCTACTCCCTCTCTTGATGAGTTGTCTCCCGATCCTTTTCGTGTTATTTTTCCCACTGACGATATGATCATGTCCGTCCTGGAGGACACCCCTTGGGATGATGGGCATCATCGTTCCATCCTTTTTCTGGAGCAACATACTCTTAAGAACTACCAACAGATTTCGACTTTGTCGACCGTTTTTGTCATCTCGACGGTTCCCGCGACTACATACGATGTGTTTGCTGAAGGGAACTTAAGTAATATCTCACCCATGATTCCCATTGACATATTCATTAAACCTGGAATCGTCGAAAATGTCCATATTGGAGCTTCGTGTTCCCCGGATGAAATAGTCACCTATACGTCCCTTTTCAAAGAATTTCTTGACATCTTCACCTGGAGCTACGAAGAGATGCCAGGTATCGACCTTGCAATTGTTGTACATGAGATAAAGACATATCCCAACGCTAAACCCGTCTGGCAACGCCTTCGTCCAGTTCACCTCCGTAAAGCGGTTTTTATCAAGCTCGAAGTTGAGAAACATTTGAAAGCCGACTTTATTTATCCGATGGCTTTTACAGAATGGGTTTCCAATCCTGTCCGGATTGACAAAAAAAGAGGCACCATTCGTTTTTGCGTTGATTATAGGGATATTAACAAAGCTTGTCCCAAGGACAACTTTCCTACCCCCTTCGTCGATCAGATTGTCGATGATTGCGCCAGAAGTGAAATATTCTCCCTCATGGATGGTTTCTCCAGCTATAATCAAATTAACATTGCTCCTGAGGATCAACATAAGACTTCTTTTATTTGTCCTTGGGGTACTTTTGCCTATTGAAAACTCCCTTTCGGTCTTAAGAATGCGGGCGCAACTTTTCAACGCGCTATGTCTTATGCTTTTCATGATATCAAGCATATCATTCAACCCTATTTGGACGATTTACCCACTCATTCTATGCGCAGAGTCGATCACCCCACTCACCTCCGAGCCATTTTCGTTTGCTGTCGGTTCTACCATATACGTTTAAATCCTCATAAGTGCATTTTTTGTGTCAAATCCGACCGTCTTCTAGGTTTTATCGTTTCACGTCAAGAGATCTGGGTGGATCCTTTGAAGGTTGAGGCGATTCTTAATCTCCCTCCTCCTTCTACACTTCGCCAGTTTTAAAGTTTGCAGGGGAAAGCAAACTTTCTTCGTCGTTTTATCCCTAATTACGCTGAGATCACTCGTGGATTTACACCGCTTTTAAAGAAGGATTCTGAGTTCATCTGGGACAATATTGCCAACAATGCTTTTGAAGCTTTGAAGTTGTCACTAACGCGAGCTCTGCTTCTCTTCCCCCCTGATTATAGTCGCGATTATTTCCTTTATCTTGCTGCCTCAGAATACACTATTGGCATGGTTCTCGTCCAAGAGGATGATGCACATGACGAACATGTTATTTACTACTTGAGTCGAAGTCTCACACCGAATGAAATCAAATATCAACATGTCGAGAAACTGGCCTTGGCTGCCGTTCAAGCCATCCAACGCTTCCGGCACTATATCCTGTCACGCAAGACTACGGTGATTTCTCATTGCAACCCTATGCAACACATTTTGACACGTCAATTGCTTAGGGGAAAATACTCCAAATGGATTGTGATACTCCAGGAGTTTGACTCGGAATTCAATCGTGCCAAGTCTAAGAAGTCCTTAGTTTTTGCTGAGTTGATATGCGATTTTCCTCATTCTGCAACGGAAAATGTAGCAGTTGATTCATTACTCGATGAATCTCTTTTCCTTATTAGCATTGATGATATTTGGTATGGGGATATCATTATATATCTCAAAACCCAGACTTTCTGGCCTGTTTTGTCTAGTACTGAACGACGTCACATACGCTATCAAGCTCGTCAATACATTATCCTCGGGGATACTCTTTATCGTCGCAGGATTGACTCTATTTTTCGACATTGTCTAACATTCAATGAAGCCGAGAAAGCTCTGAATGAATGCCATTCTAGAGCATGTGGTGGTCATATGTCTGGGTATGCTACTACCCAGAAGATGTTACGCGCAGGGTATTTTTGGCCTTCTTTGTTTAACGACTGCATTATTGCCGTTCAGAAATGCCATGCCTGTCAAACCTACAACCAGAAAATTCGGTGCCATCCTGCTCCTCTTCATCCTATGGTCTTCATTGGTCCCTTTGTGAAATGGGGCATCGATTTCATGACATGTCACCCTCACTCGGTCGGGGGGCATGGTTACGTCATTGTAGCCGTTGATTATTTTACGAAATGGGCCGAGGCGATACCGACATTTGACAACACTGGAAAGACTGCAACATTGTTTCTTTTTAATCACGGCATAGCTTGTTTTGGTGTTCCCCAAGCTATCGTCACTGATCACGGTAGCCACTTTAGGAATTTTATGATGTCTGAACTTATGAAAAAGTTGGGTCTTCGCCATGATAACTCAATGCCCTATTATCCATAAGCTAATGGCCAAGTCGAAGCAATCAACAAAATTCTCATAACTATGCTTCGACGAATGATAGAGATTCAAAAAACAGGTTGGCACACAATGTTTTTTTCGGCATTATGGGCGTACTGGACATCCATCAAGTCCGCTACTGGGTTTACACCTTTTCGGTTAGTCTATGGTGTGGAAGCCATTCTCCCTATAGAATGTGAGATACCCTCTCTGAAGCTAGTTGTTGAACTCCTACCCAACACTTCTGCTGAAGAATAACGTCTATTGTATCTAATGCGATTAGACGAAACTCGACGTGATGCCACCCTAGTAATAGAAGCCCAGAAAAAGCGTGTCAAGGCCCAATATGACAAGCATGTCAAGCCTCGTGTTTTCTCCAAAGGTGATCTTGTTCTTCTCTATGAATAGGATCGAGATTTGTTAGGAGCTGGGAAATTCGAACCCATGGGGTGAGGTCCTTATATCGTTCACCGAGTTTTGGAAAAAGGAGCATATGAGTTGGTAGATTACGATGGTATCCCTTTGAGTGAACCTAGGAATGGGTTGTACTTGAAGAAGTACTATGCATAAAATCATTTGTGCACTAGTACTTGTGTTTTTAATGTATCATACTTCTTGCATGTTACTATAGTTTGCTTTGGTCGTTATCTGGTCTCTGCCCTTATGTGACGTTGTGTTTGATTTCCAGATGTCGGAGTCTTCGCTACCTTATATTGGCTTCGCTGATGGCACTAGCCATAGTACTCAGAACCTTGCTTCTGTTGCGTGGGAAATTTACGCCCCTACAAACGAACTTGTCTCTTTACGAGGTGTATGCCTTGGCCGTGCGACCAACAACATTGTAGAGTATAACGTTGTTATTGAATTATTGGTCGATGCTATCTCGCTCGGAATTCATCATTTGGTTGTGCGACTAGATTCACAGTTGATAGTACTACAGTTAAGTAATGTCTACTCTATTCGAAGTCCTACTTTGTTACGGGTGTATTTGCGAATTCGCCTCTTGGAACGTTATTTTGATCACATTGAATATCAACATATTCCTAGATGTCTAAATATATTAACAGATGCATTGGCTAATTATGTATTGGACAGACATTTGAATCATTTATAAGTCAAACACATCAATATTCACACAATATAAGGTAAACCGGTAGAAGCCGTCTGTATATATAACGATCAAAAGAGTTTTTTACAAAAAGTTTGTCCGAAGACCAAAATGACAAAATTTGAAGCTCATAGCTTCTACAAAGTGACATCATGGATGACATTCACGGTAACACACGACTGCCCTAGCAACCCTATGGAGCAGTCGACTCATAGATGCTGATACCCCTACAGTATGACGCTGATCGCGTCGTGCAAATTCTTCCAGAGTCATGTCTGGAATGTCTGCAGTTAAGCTCTTTAGATTCTGTTCCACCACTTGATAATCCTCAGCATACTGTGGTACTGCTGCCACCTCTCCTCGCCGTTGGATGGGAGAAGTGTCGGGAGGTCTGTAAGGTCCAACATCTATGTTACCAACAAACGATTTTTTATTAGTCTTTGGACGAACATATAAAATAAAAACATTTGAATATGATAAAAATTCACAAAAACATTTGAAAAGAAAAAAAATGTGTGTACTTCTTACCAAGGTCCCCCCACTGAGCATCCTATGGCAATACCAAATCTGGATCTCCTTGGAAATCCAACCCAGCATAAGCATAGTCATCAACCATCAACATCTGTGGTTGAAGCCAGTCAAAGAAAGTATCATCATATCTGATGATCGGTCCTGCTACGTGCCGGGCCATGAGCCGACACCATCTCAGCATCCACGGATCCCTGGGAGCTGATAAATTCCACTCCACCCGTAGCCTCAGTAATGGGACCCGATCAAGGAAGAAGGATAACAACAAAGATCTGTACCCGAATTGCTTCAGGTCACCTCGCTTACATTTGGTCAATTGCTTTTTTATACTGCGAAGCACAACATCTGCCCAATTGAACACTCGAGGCTCAGTACACTCAATAGCATACTGGAAGTAACTCTGTAATTCCATGTGAGGATGAGAACTCCCAGCCATCCGAGCTATAGTAAAAAGGATAGTACGAAGGGTCAAGTCTCGTACCCCCCAGATCGCTACTTTTCCTTTCTTTCTCTCAGCCTCGGGAACACAGTGTAAATTGCAGTACTCACTCATCTTTAGCCCACCACCTCTACTACCTATCAGGCTCACATAGTATCCCCGCTGTGACAAACCAGTCAAAAATTAAATGTCCTCAATGTCTAAGGAAAGTGTGCGGACCCCCACATGAAACACCTGTTGATCCAGGTCCCACATACGCACCAGGTACTCTAAGAGTCTGACTTGGGCCCTCATGCCCGGGATGAAAAAGTACTTCAAGAGCCCATATTCTCTTAAAGAAGCTATGGTAGGTGGATGACTTTCGGCCATTGCATTATTTTCTTCATGTTCCCTTTCACGCCATTCAAGCACCATGGTTATGGCCAATTGTCTGCATAAGAAACACAACAAGAATATTAACAGCTATTTTCATGAATCCATTCTTTTTCATTGGCTAATTTTTTTTTTTTAAATTGGGCTTTGTGGTTCTCCTAGGTGCCCTGTGTGCACAGTGCGAGAACCTCATAGGTGTCCTTAAGCTCACCTGTGAGAACACCTCATTCTCGCAGGCCTCGTATAGCTTGCCTGCGAGAATGGCAGTGCGCATGTAGGGCTTGGAAAACCAATTTAAAAATAAAAATTTAACCGATGAAATTACAAATTTAAACCATGAAAATGTTAAGGACGAAGAGCCTACCTTACTGTTGTAGATGACTCGCTGAATGGTCTCTCGTGGCTCCCGCAATCTGACGCCGAACTTGGAGGGTAAAAGAGGGGTTTTTTGAGCTCAATAGTGGAAATGTAAAATGATGTGGTAAAAAGAGTATTTACTCCTTTTATTTACTTTTACTATGTCATTTTCGTTTTTTATGATTATTTATCGATTAAACCCTAATCCGTAATGTCATGTTGAGTGTAACTCTTGCAGGCATGATGACTTTGATGATCAAATACAGGGATAGAGACATGTTTTTCTTTGTTATCGCATGTTTTTTATTGTTTTTTATGGTTTTTATATAAAAACCTCGAGCGTGGTCTTTGTCCATTCTTGTGCTCGTAAATACATGAGAACGCGATCGAGTGTACTTTTATCACTTTTTCAAGCTCAACAAGGTTATATGAAAAAGGAACCCCCCTGGAGTCCTCTTTAAGCTCTTTTCAAACTCTCTAAACATGAAAGAATCACCGAACAACCTTGCTATTTTCACGCTCGATAAAGTATTTGAAGTAAGCGTCTGGTGAGCGATAATTTATCTTTTTTTCGGTCTCATTCAGACTATTTTACAAAAAAGGAACTAAGAAAGTTCTCTTTTAAGTGTTTTTCCAAACTCTATAATCTTGAAAAACCTTCGAGTTTTCTAGCTCTGGACTCGTTAAACAAACATTGCCAGACCCGTGATGGGACCGAACCACTCCTTCTTAGTGTTCGTTAAAAACACTCCGAGGGACTCATCCAAAGGATGAGCTTACATCAACAAGCATATGTTATCCTCCTCAAGCTTGCGTAAAAAGAAAGAGGTAATCGCCAGAAATGGTGGGGGAAAATTTGGGAAAGGGATATGTTTTCATCTTCGTATTGATTGGCAGTAAGTGTCTCTCTTGAACATGACACCCCCTATTCATCATTTGAAGCCGGTTTGGGAAATCCATTTGTCTCTCATTCGATTTGCTACAAGGTCTTTCCCTGTGTCGTCTTTGAGTCAATGCTGCCAAATCATTGGTCGTGTCATTCATATGTTCAAGAGAAATCCATCTGAAACCTATATTGAGTCGGCCATTTGCAGTTATCCATTCTCTTTGTGTCAACCTTCCCTGTGTCCAGTCCAATTCACGTCATACTCTGTTTCACCTTCAAAATCTGTTACTCATTTCGTGTCATTGATGGGGGATACATCAAGGCCCTCCTATGACGAGTTTTGTTTCGTCGACTTCAGCTCATTATCTGGAATCAAGACTTAGAAATTATTTGGTACCTTGGAGCTTGCATGCCTCAATGGCAGGTTTCCTCGCTTTTGATGGGTTCACATCATTGACCCCTGATCGAAAGATTCCATCAGATGTTTGACTTCAACTCATTTATTCACACTCGATGGCTTGTACTATGGTACCTTGGGAGTCATTGACATCAATGGCGTTTTCCCTCGCACTTGTTAACGGTTACATCAATGACCGGTAATCAAGTGGTTTCTGCCATGTTCGACTTTGACACATGTAATCACATGGTTAGATTCATACTTTGGGCGACGATATTGAAGACCCTGGATATCATCTTTGTGATCCAGGTTGTGATGGAGTATGTATAATTTGTGACACATAGATCCACTGTGTATGTCTCGTGGCTATGTCGTCTTGATTTGAAATTTCTCGCATAGATCCACAGTGTATTCCGGTGGCTATGGTATATTTTGATGGCATGGATCCACAGTGTATGATTGGTGGCAATGACCCATGTATATAATGTCATCAGTCTGTGATCTGAGTATGGGAATTCCTACCTTAGAATTGATATATATGATATTCTGCAGATGCTTGGTTGTTCGTAGGTTTCTGATTAGGTGTGCTCCTGGTTCTCGACACACACATGCAACTTACAAAATCTATCGGATGTCATTGGTTCCAACCTCATACTTTGGGGGGCATTTTGTTACCCATGATTTTGGTCATCATGATGATGTATTGATGATGGTGTACTCAGGCTCTTCATAAAAAATTTCTCCTGAGAAAAGTTACTTTCTTCTCTTTCTAGAAATATCATTTTTAAAGAAGGTTCGTAGGTTGCTAGTATATTTGCCTGCGAGAATGCTTGATTCTCGCAGGCTACCTTAAGACAGGGTGCGAGAATTTTGCACTGTGTTGAACTGCTAGGGTGCGAACTCTTCCTAAAGCAAGGAAAAAAGATGAATTCTCGATGCTTCTAGAAGGGAATCTTCTAGAAGGATGAGATGACATTCAAATGGTTATCCTAGTACTGGCTTCCCTGATATTTTGGGATCATTCTTATCTAAGTAACTAATTCATTCTCTCCTATATATTGAGGGAATTCTCATGGAAAAGGTTAAGCAAGATTCATTGGAGAATTGGTGAAAGAATTGTGTGAAGGACTCAACTTGAACAATAGCTTGGAGACTATAACAGGTCTATCAAGAGGATTTGATCTTCTTCATGCAAGGATTGAGAAAGTGTGTTTGTTAGAGCCAAGGGCCATCGAAAGGAAGTTTGCGACATCAAAGCTCAGGTTGTAATCTTTACTTTCCATTAATATGATATAGTAATATGTCCCTTTCCCATAAAGCTATTTCCACTTTATTGTATAATTCCTTGATCATATACATAGATTGATTGTTGAATAGATTGTGCTATCTTCACTTTGGTTGGTTTGTGTTGTCTTGGTCTTGGCTGCACGAGAGCACTGGAGCGAGGAAGAAGCAACAAAGACCATAGGAAGCGATAATAAGGTATGTTATTTGTGCTTGCCTCCTAGTTAATTCAATGGTCAAAGTCTAGGGAAAGAGTCATGTTCTATCTTGCTTTGTTCTAGATCCAGGTGGATCTAGGGAGATCGGTTAGTTTCCACACCTACGAATTTATCCAATAACACCTTATAAGTTGTTTCAAAAGATCGGTACTATGGAATACAAATTAGAGTTTCCTGCATCTTCGCTAGTACACCCAATTTTCCATGTTTCATGCTTAAATAAGGTTATATGTGACAAGATCTCAGTTAAAACTATATTTCCAAAACTTTAATAGGAAGGAAAAATCATATTGGAGCCTGAATCTATCACCAACACAAGAATTTTCCAGTTGAGGAATAGATCCATTTCAGAGTATCTCATTAAGTGGAAGAAACTGCCCACTGGAGATTCCACTTGGGAAGATGAGTATTTTATAAAGAAACATCCATAATTACTCAAGCATTGCAGAAAACACTTGTCTGAAGGGGAGGGGCATGTTAAGCCCTAAATAGTGGTGTTAGCAATACGAATCATCCTTAGATTGCATAGAAGGTAAGCCCAATACCCATCAGTTTATGTGTAAATGTAAATGAGTTTTAAAAAGGTCAAATGGACAAGACTCAAGATAATAATATTCTAACTCAAAAGATTGGGCAAGCATGCATAGGAAATTGAGGTCTTGGCTAAATTCAGTCGGTAAGTGGGAGTAAAGGTTAATAGAGGGAAGAATTTGATGAGAAAAATGTAGAGGTTTACTATAGACATCAGTTCTGTAAGCAACCTAATGAATAAAAACTCAAAACACAAGATCTTCTTGAATTAAAAGTTTAAGGACACTAAAGCAACATCATAATAACATTATAATCAAACATCCATCATAATATCACTACAATAATTCATGTGAATATTTCATGCATGAATACTTCAGAATCAGAGGCAAATAAGATGGAGTGAGAAAGCTAACTTCTATTAATCAAGATGTTTCAAGTCAAGTACATAACCAGTTCACAGAAACTTCATCAAAATATTATAGCATAAGAGAGCCTATCTCAACTATTCAGACCTACTAAAGAAATTAGACTATCTATTTATAACAAAAAGGGGAGCCAACAATTGGAGGTGAGATTTGGCCTTCTTCCCATGAAAATCTCCAAGTAGTTATTCCATCTAACATCTTAAACTAACAACTATGCTATAAAAAGGGAATTTGTTGTCCACTGATCCAACCAACTTTGAACTGAATTGTTCTTCTTGATATGCATCTCCCTGCATTCCAAGTGTCTTTCAGATGCTTTTAACTGTCATCATGCTGCCAAATGCTATCTTTGCCTTTCTCCATATCAAAATCCATCCACAAGAATGATATTTTGAGCTCCTTGATTCCTGGTACCTGTTGGTATCTTCATTCGGTAGTCCTCTGGGTAGTGAGCATTTGTTACGTCTTCACCAAATTCTTGTAATTCCGTAGCATGACCTCCAAACTAGGCATGCCGAATGGGTGGCGCCATGCTTGTGTGCCTCTGTCAAAATTCTTCCTCTATCCAAAATTTTAGTAGCGCCACACCTGTGTGCTTCTGTGCTGAATTTGACCTCTGTCCAAAATTTCAGTAGCACCTTCCTATCTATATGCATACAATTTGGTAGTGCCTCGAATAAATTAGCAACACCACATTCCAATGCCGATAGATTTCATAGCACCCCTGGGTAGTTAGAAACACCATCACTACATCAGTCTTAGGTGATTAGGCAACGTTAGAGGCAACAAACTGATAAGACATGGAAATTAGACAATTTTGTAGTGCCATAGTGTTATGGAAGGTCTGCGCTACTACTGTTGAAGATATTAATTCTTTGAAGAACACCAAAAAATTGAGTAGTATGCATTAAAAGAGTATATAGGTGGAAAAAGTAGTATTCCCTTAATTACTCATCCTTGCAAAAAGGGGCCATTCCCAAAAATGGAGCTTAATTTTCACCAATCACTTCATCAACCTGACACTCCTTCTTGTAGAACGAGGACTTCCCTTTGGCACAACAACATGCTTCCCTTTAGTAGTAACATGCTTCTTTATTGGATCTATTGTTTCCTTGGCTACTCTCTTTTTCTTTTCAATATGATCTTCAACCAACACATTCAACTTTCTTTGAGCCATCTCATCTTGGAATTGTTGCAACTATTCTTTGAGCTTTCTGTTCTGAGACTGAAAGTCTTCGTTTTCCCTATAGAGGTTCTTGAGTTTCCTATGAAGAGGATGGGATCTTATTTCTGTGAATATTTCTAAGTCAAGAGTGTGGCTATATCCATCCATGAGTTCTTTCATCTTAATTCTTTCAGATAGGGATCTAGATTTCAGACGAGCCACCTCCTTTATATCTTCCCTGAGTTGTTTAATCAATCTTTTGAAGGTCTGGTTTCTAGGTGGATTGGTGATGTCGACAGTCTCAACAGGATTTTTATGGCTTCATCTTCCTGCTACACAAGGATTACTTCTTCTATCTCAACAATATTTTTTATGGCTTCATCTTCCTGCTACATATGGATTAGTTCTTCTATCTCAACAATATTTTTTATGGCTTCATCTTCCTGCTACATATGGATTACTTCTTTTATCTCAACAGGCTTCTCAATGCCTTTGACCTTGTCTTTCTTCGTCATCAGAATGGAAGCCACAAACTTCTCAATATATTCACCCTTATCCTTCTTCTTCTTTGGAAAATAAGACTTTGGTAGGACCTGTTCTTCAATAGCCTTCTTGAGAGCTCATGACCTTGTGAAATAATTTCTGCTCTTAATGCTAGCTACTGAAGGGGATGAAGAGAGGTGTAGTTTCCTTCCTTTCTTGGTTGCAGCTTTAGTCGAGGAAGGGAATTCTTCCAACTCTTGTGTAGGAGGGGGTGAAAGTTCTCTCTGTGGAGGATGGTAAGCCTCCTCCTCAGTTCTTGCAACCTCCTTAATGGATTCTTGTTCTTGAACTAGAGCTTTGCTCTTTCTTTTCTTTCTAGCACTTGTTGGAGAAGCACTGGTGGATGGCAAAGGGATTTCTATCTATGACTAAGGATTAGTTGTTATATCCAATTTCATGTGAGAAACAGTAATGAAGTGTTTCCATGAGATGTTCCTCTTTCACATCTCTTCATAAACCAACATTCTAATAAATCTAGAATGAAAAACGCTAGTATCCACATCCTTTGATTTGGATTAAACCTTGTCTGACATGTTGCCTATGCTCCTTAGCAAATAGAAGGGAATGTTCATTTAAATTTTTCTAGTAAAATGCAGCAGAATCCTTATATGGTACTGGTATAGTGTATCGAACCTCCCTTCACATGTGAAGTACCTTTGAATGATCCTCAATACTTTATAAAATTCTCCAACTAGATGATTTCTTTGTAACCCTTTGGACAGATTGTCAATTTTATATTCATGTTTAAGGAAGTATTTGGCAAAGGATGCATCCAAGATCATGGATTTAAACCAAATCTCCCCAGTGATAGGGATCCTTGTAGCTGCTGAAATAGAGGTCTTAGACACCTCAAACTCTAGGTCCCATACCTTGGTCCTCAGGCCATCAAAATGTGAGGAAAATTGCCTTGCCACCTCAAGATGACCTCTTTGCATATTTTGGCAGAAAGTGAGGCAACCACCCTTTGGAAAAATTCTCTAGCCATGGGATCTACCTCGAATAAATGCATGTCTATAGGCTCAGTTCTAACCACATTACCTCCCTTGTGCGACCTTTTATTTTGAGGAGTATTCATAGTTTAGGATGAAAACTTAAGAGATATGGAGTGGTGATGACCAGGAAAAAAAGAGAGACAAACTTCAAAGAATCTGATCGTGAAGAGTGATTTCCCCTTTACAGGAATTCTCCCTAACTCAAACTGATTTTTAGCTTTGGAAACACTGGTTGTGAATTTATCTCTCTTGACTATGTATAGATATTAAAACTGAGGAAAAATCAGATGGTGAAGGGATACATTGTAATTGTCTTTGAAAATTGGGTCGAAAACAATCCAATTCAAAAGATAGAGGAGGCACAGGGAAAAATAAGTGTTGTTTCTGGGTAGCACACTGCGCATACAGGAGATGAAACTTGCTTGGACACTGATAACTCAGGAGAAATGGCAAGTATATATCTTAATACTGATACCAGGCGATGGTAACTACAAGTTTGAGTGGAAGGGAAACTAATAGGAAGGGGTGAGGAAAAGTTCTCCTCCAGCTATACAGGAACGATAGCTACCAAAACTATGAGTGATAAATTCTCCTTGAAATTGATATGCAGAGGGGGGAAATCATGGAATAACTGGAGAACGATGAAAACTCGGAGTTTCCAGAAAATCTTAGGAAAGTATCATGATCCACTTGGCCTCTGAATCCACCTTAGCATCTGGTCTAGTAGTGCCACTGCCAAATGGTAGTTTGTGCAGCGTGGAAATTTGAGCTTTCAAAATTTGAAAAGCATTAGAAAAGCTCATAAAGATGAATCCTTGAAGGCATATTTTAACTAACCGTAGTGCTGAAAACAAGGAACAGATGACATCAACTCAATAAGCACAAATCATGGTGAAAGATGATGGATAGGGAGTACGCTACAGAAACTCCTGGTGAGTTGGAAATGCTCCTTTTCAAACAATGATTTGATGAGTAAGCATAGGACAAAAGAAAAACATGGAAAGTCTACGAAGGCATCAGTGAGGAGGGTGACATGTCAA
>ML778188.1:1409742-1427133 GCA_009831015.1 Picea engelmannii
CTTGATCTTCATCTCGTTATTCCTCATACAAGCATGGGTCCTCCAACCTTTCTTCTAGGATAACTCAATCCATAAAGCGTCTTCCCGTGAGGGATTTCACCATAAGGGGACCACTTTGGAGTTCATCTGTTTGTACACCTTATAAATCATGATAAGACAATAATGAGTCATCTATAAATTTTTCCAACAATGCATCATATACCAATGGAACCACATCGATCCATCTTCATCATGTATCAATGACAACTCATTGATCCATATTCATCTATGCATTCTCATGAAGGACACTACATATTATATTACATAAATCATCAGTCAATCAATCCTTTTACATCAATCAATCGCTTGACATAAATCAATTACATAAATCAATCAAACCATTGGCATCAATGACAACATGATCCAACAAAGAAGACTTTGGTAGGACCTGTTCTTCAACAACCTCCTTGAGAGATGATGACCTTGTGAAAGGGTTTCTTCTCTTGGTGCTAGCTACTGAAGGGGATGAAGAGAAGTGTTGTTTCCTTCCTTTCTTAGTTGTGTCTTTAGTAGAGAAAGGGACTTCTTCCATATCTAGTGTAGGAGGGGGTGAAAGGTCTCTTTGTGCGGGATGGTAAGCCTCCTCCTCAGTTCTTGCAACATCCTTAATGGCTTCTTGATATTGAACATGAGATTTACTCTTTCTTTTCTTGCTAGCACCTATTGGAGCAACACTGTTGGATGGAAAAGGGCTTTCTATCTGTGACCGAGGAGTAGTTTCTATATCCAATTTCATGTGATAAGTAGTAATGAAGTGTTCCCATGAGATGTTCCTCTTTCTCATCTCTTCAGAAACCAACATTCTAATCAATATAGAATGAAAAATGCTAGTATCCATAGCCTTTGATTTGGATTGAACCCTGTTTGGCATCTTGCTTATGCTCCTTAGCAAATAGAAGGGAATGGTCATTTCAACTTTTCTAGTAAAATGCAACAAAAGCCTTATATGGTATTGGTATAGTGTATTGAACCTCCCTTCACATGTGAAGTACCTTTGAATGATCCTCAATATTTTATCAAATTCTCCAACTAGATGATTTCTTGGTACCCCTTTGGACAGATTGTCAGTTTGATATTCAAGTTTAAGGAAGTCTTTGGAAAAGGATGCATCCAAGGCCATGGATTTAAACCAACTCTCCCGAGTGATAGGGATCCCTGTCGCTGCTGAAATAGAGGTCTCAGACACCTCAAACTCTAGGTCCCCTACCTTGGTAATCAGGCCATCAAAATGTAAGGAAAATTGCCTCACCACCTTAGGATGACCTCTTTGCATATTTTGGCAGAAACTGAGGTAGCCCACCCTTTGGAAACATTCTCTAGCCATGAGCTCTGCCTCAAATAAATGCATGTCTGTAGGCTCATTTCTAACCACGTTACCTCCCTTGTGAGACCTTTTATTTTGAGGAGTCTCCATAGTTTAGGATGAAATATTAAGAGCTATGGAGTGGTGATGACCACGAAAATAAAGAGCGAGACTTAAAAGAATATGATTGTTAAGAGTGGCTTCCCCTTTCCAGGAATTCACCCTAACTTAGACTGATTACTAGCTTAGGAAACACTAGATGTGAATTTATCCCCCTTGACTATGTAAAGATATTAAAACTAATTAAAAATCATATGGTTAAGGGATACACTGTAATTGTCTTTGAAAACCGAGTCGAAAATAGTCCAATTCAAAAGATAGAGGTAGGGGAAAAAATCAGCATCATTTCAGTAGTGTTTCTGGGTAGCACACTACGCATAGAGGAGATGAAACTTACTTGGACACTGAGAGATCAGGAGCAATGGTGAGTAGATGTCTTAAGACCGATACCAGGTGATGGTAATTGCAGGTTTGAGTGGAAGGGAAACTGATAGGAAGGCATGAGGAAAATATCTCCTCCATCTATACAGGCACGATAGATACCAAAACTTTGAGTGATAAATTATCCTTGACATTGATATGCAGAGGTGGAAAATCATGGAATAACTGGAGAACGATGACAACTCGGAGTTTTAGAGAAATCTTAGGAAAGTATCACAAGCAAATTGGTTTGCCTCTAATTATGTAGTATTCATGCTTGAAAGATTGACATGAATTATTGTAGTGATATTATGATGTATGTTTGATTGTGGTATTATTATGATGTTTCTTTAGTGTCCTTAAACTTTTAATTCAAGAAGATCTTTTGTTTTGAGTTTTTCTTCCTTAGGTTACTTACAGACTTGATTTCTATAGTAAACCTCTACATTTTTCTCATCAAAGTCTTCCCTCTATTCACCTTTACTCCAACTTACTGACTGAAGTTAGCCAAGACCTCAATTGTCTATGCATGCTAGCCCAGATTTCTGAGTTAGAACATTTTTATCTTGAGTCTTGTCCATTTGACCTATTTAAAACTCATTTACATTTACACATAACTTGATGGGTACTGGGCTTACCTTCTATGAAATTTGAGGGTGATTCCTAGTGCTAACATTCTTGACTTTAACAACTGTGCTATAAAAAGGGAAAATGTTGGCCATTAATCCAACCAACTTTGAACTAACTTGATCTTCTTGATATGCATCTCCCTACATGCCAAGTGTCTTTTAGGTGCTTGTAACTGTCATCACACTGCTAGTTGCTATCTTTTCCTTTCTCTACATCAAAAACCATCCACAAGAATGATATTTCGATCTCCTTGATTCCTAGTACTTGTTGGTCGCTTCATTTGGTAGCACTCTAGGTAGCGAGCCTTTGTTCTGTCTTCACCAAATTCCTGTAATTATGTAGTAAGACCTCCAAACTAGGCATGTTGAATGGGTGGTGCCACGCCTGTGTGCCTTTGTCAAAATTTGGCCTCTATCCAAAATTTCAGTAGTGCCATGCCTGTGTGCTTCTATGTTGAATTTGACCTTTGTCCAAAATTTCAGTAGCACCTTCCTGTGTATCTACGTACAAATTGGTAGTTCCTCGACTAAATTCGCAGCACCACATTCCAATGATGATATATTTGGTAGCACCCATGGGTAGTTAGCAGTTCCATCACTACAACAATCTTAGGTGATTTGGCAGTGTTAGGTGATTTGGCAGTGTTAGAGGAAGCAAACTAATAGAACATGAAAATTAGACAATTCAGTAGCGGCATAGCGCTACAGAATGTTTGCGCTACTACTGTTGAAGATATTAATTCTTTGCAAAACACCAAAAAATTTGAGCAGTATGCATTAGAATCATGTATAGGTGGAAAAAGTAGTATTCCCTTAATTACTTATCCTTGCAAAAAGGGGCCATTCCAAAAAATGGAGCTTACTTTTCACCAAGCACTTCATCAACCTGACACTCCTTGTAGAAGGAGGAATTCCCTTTGGCACAACATCAAGCTTCCCTTTAGCAGTAACAGTCTTCTTCAATGGATCTATGCTTTCCTTGGCTACTGACTTCTCCTTTTCAATAACATCTTCAACCAACACATTAAAGTTTCTTTGAGCCATCTCATCTTGTAATTGTCGCAACTCATCTTTGAGCTTTCTATTCTGAGACTAAAAGTCTCTATTTTTCCTATAGAGGTTCTTGAGTTTCCTATGAAGAAGTTGGGCTCATCTTGCTGCAAATATTGCTAAGAAAAGATTATGGCTATATCCATCCATGATTTCTTTCATCTTCATTCTTTCAGATAAGGCTTCAGATTTCAAGCAAGCCACCTCCTTTCTAGCTTCCCTGAGTTGTTTAATCAATCTTTTGAAGGTATGGTTGCTAGTTGGATTGGTGATGTGGATAGTCTCAACAAGATTTTTTATGGCTTCATCTTCCTGCTGCACAGGGATTACTTCTATCTCAACAGACGATTTTATGGCTTCATCTTCCTATTGCATAGGGATTACTTCTTCTATCTCAATAGGCTTCTCAATTCCTTTGCATTTGTCTTTCTTCTTATTTAGAATGGAAGCCACATACTTCTCAATGAATTCACCCTTCTCCTTCTTATTATTTGGAAAAGAAGACTTTGGTAGGACATGTTCTTCAACAACCTCCTTGAGAGATGATGACCTTGGAAAGGCTTTCTTCTCTTAGTGCTAGCTACTGAAGGGGATGAAGAGAAGTGTAGTTTCCTTCCTTTCTTGTCTATGGATTTAGTAGAGGAAGGGACTTCTTCCAACTATGGTGCAGGAGGGGGTGAAAGGTCTCTCTGTGGATAATGGTAAGCCTCCTCCTTAGTTCTTGCAAACTCCTTAATGGCTTCTTTATCTTGAACAAGAGATTTACTCTTTATTTTCTTGCTAGCACCTATTGGAGCAACATTGGTGGATGGAAAAGGGATTGCTCTCTATGATTGAGGAGTAGCTGCTATATCCAATTTCATGTGAGAAGTAGTAATGAAGTGTTCCCATGCGATGTTCTTCTTTCTCAACTCTTCAGAAACCAACATTCTAATCAATCCAGAATGAAAAATGCTATTATCCACAACCTTTGATTTGGATTGAACCCTGTCTGACATCTTGCATACGATCCTTAGCAAATAGAAGGGAATGTTCATTTCAACTTTTCCAGTAAAATGCAGCAGAAGCCTTATATGGTACTAGTATAGTGTATTGAACCTAGCTTCACATGTGAAGTACCTTCGAATGATCCTCGATATTTTATCAAATTCTCCAACCAGATGATTTCTTGGTACCCCTTTGAACAGATTGTCAGTTTGGCATTTAGGTTTAAGGAAGTCTTTGGAAAAGGATGCATCCAAGGCCATGGATTTAAACCAACTCTCCCCAGTGATAGGGATCCATGTAGCTGCTGAAATAGAGGACTTAGACACCTCGAACTCTAGGTCCCCTACCTTGGTCTTCAGGCCATCAAAATGTAAGGCAAAATGCCTCGCCACCTCAGGATGACCTCTTTGCATATTTTGGAAGAAACTGAGGAAACCCACCCTTTGGAAAACTTCTCTAGCCATGGGCTCTACCTCGAATAAATGCATGTCTAGAGGCTTAGTTCTAACCACATTACCTCCCTTATGAGACCTTTTCTTCTAAGGAGTCTCCATATTTTAGTATGAAAGATTAAGAGCTATGGAGTGGTGATGACCAAGAAAACAAAGAGACAGACTTCAAATAATCTGATAGTGAAGAGTGGCTTCCCCTTTCTAGGAATTCTCCCTAACTTAGACTGATTGTTAGCTTAGGAAACACTGGCTGCGATTTTCTCTCCCTTGACTGTGTACATATATTAAAATGAGGAAAAATAATATGGTGAAGGAATACACTGTAATTGTCTTTGAAAACTAGGTCAAAAACAATCCAATTCAAAAGATAGAGGAGGCAGGGGAAAAAGCAACGTTGTTTCAATAGCGTTTCTGAGTAGCACATTGTGCATATAGGAGATGAAACTTGCTTGGACACTGAGAGCTCAGGAGAAATGGTGGGTAGATGTCTTAAGACCGATACCAGACGATGGTAATTACAGGTTTGAGTGGAAGGGAAATTGATAGGAAGGCGTGAGGAAAAGATCTCCTCCAACTATACATGCACAATAGCTACCAAAACTCTGAGCGATAAATTCTCCTTGAAATTGATTTGCAGAGGGGGTAAGTCATGGAATACCTGGAGAACGATGACAACTCAGAGTTTCATCGAAATCTTAGGAAAGTATCATGAGCAATGCAGCCTCCGAATCCACCTCAGCATATGATCTGGTAGCGCCACTGCCAACTGGTCTAAAATGGTAGTTTGTACAACGCAAAAATTTGAGGTTTCAAAATTTGAAAATCATTAGCGGAGCTCATAAAGATGAATCCTCAAAGGAATATTTTAACTAACCATGGTGCTGAAAAAAAAGAAGAGATGACATCAGTGCAATAATCACAAATCATGGTGAAAGATGATGGACAGGGAGTGCACTATGAAAACTCCTGGTGAGTTGGAAGCGATACTTTTCAAACAATGATTTGACCAGTAATCATAGGACAAAGGAACAACATGACAAGGCTACAGAGGCATGAGTGATTAGGGTGACATGTCAAGTCCTCCTTTGAGTGAGTAGGTAGGGTTCTCCTCCTTCTATATTTATCACCTGCCATATCTGAATCAACATATCCATGTAGAAAAGTGTCTAAACCCCCAAAACATAATGCGTGAGTAGCAGTACCTCTCAAATACTTGAGAATCCACTTTACTTCCTTCGAATGTTCTTTACTTGGATTTTTCGTATACCTTCTCATAACTCCCACTACATGTGAAATATCTGGTCCTGTTCAAACTATCACATACATCAAGCTACTGACTATTGATGAATAAGGGACCCTGGACATGTATTATATCTCCTCCTGTGTCTTGGGACACATTTCTTTATTTAATTTGAAATGGTTGGCTAAAGGTGTACTAACTGGTTTCTTATTCTACATTCTAAACCTATCCAACACCTTCTCTATGTACTCACCCTAAGATAATGTCAGTTTGCAATTTTCCCTTCTCTTGTTATTCTCATACCAAATATTTTCTTTGTAGCACCCAAATCCTTCATTGCAAATGAATTAACTAATTTCTTCTTGAGCACATTTATATCCTGCATATGAGATCTTGTAAGAAGCATGTCATCTACATACAATAGCAATATAATATAACTTCCATTTTCTAGCCTTTTAAAATAAACACAGTGATCATAATGACATCTACTATAACCTTGTTCTATAATAAACCCATCAAACTTTAAATACCACTGCCTTGGAGATTTCTTTAGGACATACAAGCTCTTCTTCAACCCACATACCAAATTCTCTTTCCCTTTGACCTCATATCCCTGTGGTTGCTGCATATAAATATCTTCCTCCAAATCCCCATGGAGAAAAGTTTTTTTTACATCTAACTGTTCAAGATGCAAATCTTCTACTGCCACAAGACTTAAAATAGTCCTAATTGAAGTCATTTTAATAGCAGGAGAAAATATTTCATCAAAATATATACCATTCTTTTGTGCAAACCCCTTTACAACAAGTTTAGCCTTGTACCTATTTTTTCCTCCATCTTCTTCCTTCAACATATAAACCCATTTATTCTGCAATGCTCTTTTTCCTGCAGGCAACTTAACCAAGTCCCAATTCTGGTTATTTACCAAGGAATCCATTTCCTCTTTCATGCCTTGATCCCAATTCTTTTTCATGTCTACTTGCATTGATTTTTCATAACATTCTGGTTCACCAGAATCAGTCAACAATAAACAATACAATGAAGGAGAGTATCATTCAGGGGGTCTACTTAACTTGGTAGATCTTTTGACAACACTTTCAGGAGTTTGAGGTACCTGTTGATCCTATTGTTGTACATTTTGATTTGCTGGTACCTTTGGAATTCTTTTTTTAGTGATCTCATCAAGCACTATGTATTCTGGTTTTTCTTTTTTCTATTTCTTTCCCTGCAACTGATCTTTGTACATGACATTCTCATTGAATATGCCATCTCTACTCCTAATGATTTTTTTATTTTCATAATCCCATAAGTGATAACCAAAATCATGTACACTTCTTGGATTTTGCCTCAAGATTTTTTCTATTTTCTTTATCAATATGGACAAATGATTCACAACCGAAAGTCTTCAAAAAATAGTAGTTTACCTTTTCACCTGTCCATGCCTCCTATGAAATTATACCATCCAAAGAGCTTAAAGGTCCTCTGTTTATTATGTAAACAACATTATCTACAACATCTAGCCGAAAATGTAAAGGAAAAAGAGAATACAATCTCATACTCCTTGTGTCAGTGTTTCATGGAAACCTACACATGAGACCTAGTTAAATCATACATAAACAAAGCTTATCAAGAAAAGGAAGAGAGATGCAATATGAAGAATGAGAATAAATGTATATTATGATATGATGAATGAGTGACTGATATTAACCTATATAGGCAATGGCATCCTATTTTAGGAATGCATGCATAATAGTAATGGTATAAAATTAGAAAGTCTAAAATAGAACTGGTAAGTTAACTCCCACTGAACTAGTGTGCCGAAAATAGAAATTTCTGCAACACCCCCCTTGAACATCACTATGGAGTAAAAAATGAGTCCCGAGTATTAGGCCATATTAGGTACTCATGTACAATGCAACTAATGAACACTGAATAAAAATGAGGAAAGAGGGAAAACCACGTGGGAACAAAACCCCCCCTCAAAAGACAATGCATCAAAATAAGAAAAGGCAACTTCTAGGCAACTATGTTCTTCACTGCAAGACAATCCAACAAAGTTTGAAACTTCTACACACTAAAATTCTTCTTGAATATGTAGAAATATTTATGGATCTGATGAAGTCCTTTGGAAACCTATATAGCCTTGTACCTATTAATCATGTGGACCCATTTTCACCTGAAAATATTCTTTTCTGGTGGAAATGGAACCATATTCCAAGTCTCATTTTCTAGGAGAGAGTCATGATCCTCCTGCATGGCTACTTCACATAGTGGATTTCCAACAACCTTACTGTAGGTATGTGGATTAGAATATTGCACCATATAACAATGCATGGGAATCACTAGTTCAGAAGATGAAAGTACATGAGAAGGCTCCTCATGTTGAGACTGAGTCCTCCTCGAATCCAATGGATTCCCTGCAAGGATACCTATTGCTTGGAGTGTCAAGTGTTCCTTCTTGGGCATCTGCTAAAGCTTCAACACTTTCTTCTTATCCGGTTGTACTACTTGCTTATTTCCATGTACATAATCTGAGTGTATGGAATCATCTCTGATGTTTGAAACTAATGGAAGCACAAGAGTATATGCATGTTTCACTAGAGGTGCATACAAAGTACTCTCCTTATTTGTAAGTAGAAAATACGAGTCATCATTAGAAAACTTAGTGAATTTATACAACCTTGACTTGTGATCCACCTCACCAATTGCAATGATGGAATTGTCATGCATGTAAATAACTGATACTGAATCTGATGTAAATTCAACCCTTTTACCTTTCTAAGTGATCTGATAAACTAAGAGTAGATTCATATAAATTTTTGGAACATGTAAAACATTATCAAAAATCACATTATGGAGTTCCACTCTCCCTTCTCTTGCTACTGCTATTGGAGTATCATCCCCCATGAGAATAGGGAGTATTGAACATGGAATCAAAGAAGATAAAATTTTCTCTTTCACTGCCCTATGATGGGCTGCACCAGAATCTATAATCCATGAATCAGATGAGGAATTAATTGCAATAAGAGAATGATGATTACCTTTCTTAGGATCATGATCTTCTTCCTTCTGCTTCTTGACTCCCTCTGGAATGAAGTTTCCTAGGTTTTTCTGTTGAAGTGCCTATGCCATAAGATTGATCTGCTTCTTCATGCATGTGGATTCGTCATGATTTGGTTTATCGCAATATGTGCACTACTTTTCCTTCTTCTTCTTCCCTTTGGAATTTCAAGAATCTTTGGAACCTGAAGAATCCTTGATGGGTTTGGAATATCCCTTCTTATTTGACTTTGGATGTAATATATCCTTTCATTTCTTCTTCGATTTCTAATTGGATGAACCTTTTCCAACATGCATGGTGAGTGCATGTGCTTTGGGATATTTCATGATGCCCATATGCATAAGTTTTTTCTTCTCTTGTCTGAGAGACTCAATGAACTGAGCCATCGTAGGTATTTTCCAATTTGCTCCTAAAAGACATCTACCATAACGGAAATTGGAGACATATACAGTGTATTCTAATCCTAGCTTGGCCAATATTGTTAGAATAAGTTGTTTCTCTTGTGTAGACTTGTCAATACCACATTCACCCAACATCAATATCAAAGACTTAAATTTAGTAAATAAATCATGTATATTATCAAAACTTTTAAGGTCTAAGCTATTCAACTCTACCTCAAGAATATGACCTCGCATGTCATCCTGCTTTCCAAAGAGTCCTTCCAAGGTGGTCCAGATCTCATTTGGAGTCTCACATGTAGAAACATGAAACCATAAATCAGTGGATATTAACTCAAGAAGTACTCCTATGGCCTCATCCTTATGGTTCGCCCATCTAAATTTGTCAAGCGTTGATGTAGGTTATGTTTCTATTGCCATCGTCAAATTATACAGTCATTTTCCTTTGAGTTGGAATGCGGCCTCTGGATTCCATTCAAAATAGTTGTACAGTGTGATTATTATCACCATACTTGATTGAACAAGTTGCAGCATATCCATCCCTGCTATTGTTTATGAAAATATCTTGAAAACCCAAATCGTGGATTCCGATATATGACAGACAGTTGTATGACATCTATAGATATGATAAAACAACTATATCTCCTAAAATATGATGTGGGTTTTGGAGGTTTTTGGTGAGCATGAGCATCCCTATGTTATACGTCTCTGGTCAAAATTTTCATCCGACCTATATCGTGGATTTCAAGATATGGATATTTCACTACAGAAAACCAATTTTCTAGAGGGAAGATTGAATCATCACACCCTAAAGAAGGATAGAATGTGACTATGTTGAATCGTCGCACCCTAGAGAAGGATAAAGTGCGACAATTGTGAAAAACTAAATCATATCATCCCGAGTGAAGAATACAGCGTGACGATGTCGCACCTTGATTGTGTATAGGTTGTGACCATTCCTAAAGTTTTTTTTTTTCTTAAGTGTGAGTGTGACCATCGTACCCTTCGATAGGGATAGGCTGCGATGATTCCAATTGTCACACCTTTCGATAGGGATAGGTTGCGACGATGGAGGAAACTAGTTTTACTCAATAATTAAATCCTCTTTTGCTCTTCTATGGATTCTTTGGGTTTCTCCAAGCAACTCGGCTCTGATACCATGTGAGTGTTTCACGGAAACCTGCAAAGGAGACCTAGATAAAGAATACACAAACAAAGCTTATCAAGAAAAGGAAGAGAGATACAATATGAAGAATGAGAATCAATTTATATTATGATCTGATCAATGAGTGAATGATATTCACTCATATAGGCAATAACATCCCATCTTAGGAATGCATACATAATAGTGATGGTCTAAAATTATAAAGTCTAAAATAGAACTAGTCAATTATCTCCCACTGAATTAGTGTGCTGAAAATAGAAATTTCTCCAACACCTTTCACACTCCATGATTTTCATGTTCATCCTTTCTGACACACCATTTTCTTGTGGTGTTCCTGGAACTGTCTTCTCTCTATGAATCCCATGGTATCAACATTAATCATCAAACTCCTTTCTGCAACATTCACCTCCATTGTCTGATATGAGACACTTCAACCTTTTTATTGTCTCATTATCAACCAAATCTTTCCATTTCTTAAAAGTATCAAAAACATCACATTTTCTTCGAATGCAATAAACCCAAGTTTTTCTAGTTGCATCATCAAAAAAATTAACATAATAACAAGAGCCACAAAGAGATGATACCTGAGCTGGTCCCCATACATATGTATGCACAAGATCTAACCTTTCACTCTTCTTTTCTTTTTCAACTCTGAGAAATCTGACTCTCTTATGTTTTCCATAAACAAAATGCTCACAGAAATCCAAATCAATTTGTTTAAGATCTGGAAAAAAATTTCTTTTGTGAAGTATCTGCATCCCCTTCTCACTCATGTGTCCAAGACTATGATGCCACAATGCTATATCCACTCCTGTTAAGCCCTAAATAGTGGCTCATTACCCCTTAATTGGGGCATATTACATTAGGAATGTTATTTTATTTATGTCAGCTTTATTTCATTAGTTGTAATTATACCTCCTAGTCTTTTATATATACCAAGGAGACATTTTCATTTGGAATCATCTTGGAATTGTAAATTTATGTGGGCATAAGGAGGTTTCTCCCTAGAAGAGGCTTATTATCTAAATTTCTCTATTTTTCAAGGTGTTGAGTACTTATTCTGAGGTTTTTCTATGCTATATTGATATTTGGTTCTTAACATATGGTATCAGAGCTCAAGGTCTTAGGGTTTCGCTGCTACATCTATGACACCTTGGAACTTTTGCTATAACATTTTTTCTAGAATGTTTCAGAAGAAATGGCTTGGAGGATATTTAGTAGACGGACCAAGGTACGTTTGGTTAAAATTTCATCTTCTGTGGCCTTATACTTTCAGAGATACAACCTGTGCAAGATAGGGTTATGGAATCATCCTAAACTGAGTCATTGCGGCATTTTCGCTATAAATTGTTTTCTGTAACGTTTCAAACCCTGAAATATGGAGGATATTTACAAAAAATAGTAAGGTATCTCTAGTAAAACGTTCAAGTTCTGGGTCATTGTACATTTTTAGATACACCCTGTGGAAGATAGGGTCTCTGACTAGTCCTATTGACTAGTCTCAAGAAGGTGTTCCAAGTAAAACAATCATAACTTCTTCCTAGAGTATCCAAATTGAGTGAGACCAGTTGTATTGGATAGTTGACAGTATTTAGTATTTCTAGTACGCGTTTCAAAATTTTATATCAATTATTTTGTGTGGGGAACACTATACAAGTTAGATCTCCCGAAAAGGCCGAAAATTAAAAAGTTGTGGGGAAGTTACTATAAATTCCATTTAGCACATCCAATTTTGATCAGACCTATAGCATTGTAGAGAAGAAATATCAAAGAACTACAAAAAAGAAAGTTTCATACCCAGAAGGGCCGAAACATTGAAGATACAATAGAAGAAAGATTGTCTAGCAAAACCACCTCAAAATCAAGGTTCAAAAGTGATACCTAGCCAACATGCCACCCAAAAAGGGAACTTCTACACCAAATAAGCCTCCAGAAAATCCTACATGGAGTCTTGATGAAGGTGAAGAAATGTGTAGGGACATAAATGATTTACAAAAGAAGATGGTAACAAAATATGAACTACAAGAGATGATGGATTCAACAGAAGCTAAGTTTGAGGCAATAAATACTAAGATGGATGGTTTAAAAGGGGAGATCATGGAAAGATTGAAAAACTTCCTAATAGAGAGGACACTTGAAAGTGAAAATGTATCCCATGAAATTTATGATGAGGACAGAAGGAAGGTTAATATAGAATGAAGAAACTCCAACCTTGGGTTGAAGACCAACCACGTTCGTAATATCGATATGAGGAAGTTTGATTGAAAGGAACCAATCACATGGATACTTCAGATCGAGCAATTATTTGATCTGCATAATGTGCCACATACACAAAATGTACGAATTGCTTCTTTATATTTAGAACCCAATCAATTTGTATGGTATCGATGGCTTTGTTCTCGCAAATCACTCGTCACTTGGAAAATTTTCATTGAAGAAATGATAGCACACTATGAGGATACAAGGATCAATAACTTCTTTATCCAATTAATAAATCTCAAGAAAACAGGTTCAGTTACAGAGCACATTGATAACTTCCAAAGTTTGAATATAAAGGTAACAAATATTCCAGATGATCACTTGATTGATGTATTCATAAGAAATTTAAAGGATAACATCGAACATGAGGTTCGCCTTTGGGAACCCAAATCATTGGAGAATGCATTTAGGGTGGCAAGAAATGTTGAAAGTAAAAATATGGCTATGGCTACTAGAAGGACCAATCCTAACATCTATATAGAGGATAATGCTCCTTCTTCTAAAACACCTCAACCTACAAGGTTGACACCTCAACAAATAGAGGAAACAAAATAAAAAGGTTTATGCTTTAATTGTGACAGAAAGTACAGTAAGGGACATAAGTGTGGTGAGAAGAAATTATTCTACATAGATTGTGAAGAGGAAGAAGAATAAGAACAAGAACAAGAACCATCTCAAGATGAAAACGTAGAAGCAATTTCGTCTGAAGAGTTGATTCCCATGATATCGTGTAATGCATTGGTTGGAATTAGCACTCCTCAAACCCTCAAGATCGAAGGATATATCAAAACGAAAAAGGTAATAGTCCTAATTGATTCTGGCAGTAATCATAATTTGATTCACTATAAATTAGCCAAATATCTCAATTGCTTTGTATATCCAGTGCCAGAGTTTCAAGTAATGATTGCAGATGGAGGAACTGTCACTTGCTCAGGAAAATGAAATAAGATCAATCTTACTATGGGGGAATATGTAATGAATAGTCCAATGATTTCTATACCCATGGGTGGTGCTGATGTTGTACTGGGAATCCAATGGCTATAATCATTAGGAACAATGGCTTTTAATTTTCAAGAACTTTTCATGAAATTTTCATTGGAAGGAAAATAAATTGAGTTAAGAGGTATCACATGGAAACCTGGTAAGGTGATAAGCTCTAATGGAATGACACAATTATTGAAAAAGGGGCATCAATGTGTTATTTCACAACTATGATCACTAGATGTTCAAACATCTAAGCCATCTATTCCTCAAGATCTCCAAGGGATAATTGATAAGCATTCCAAAGTATTTGAAGATATTCCCAAAGGTCTTCCACCCACTCGAAATCATGATCATGATATTCACCTAATTGCTAGGAGTGTTCCTCCTAACATCAGGCCATACGGATACCCTTATGCCCAAAAGAGTGAAATTGAGCGCATGGTTGAAGAAATGTTAGAGGCTGACATTAATAGACCTAGCTAAAGGTCTTACTCTGCACTGGTGGTAATGGTATTCAATAAAGATGGCTCATGGCGTATGTGTCCATATTATAGAGAGCTCAACAAGATCACTATAAAAGATAAGTTTCCCATTCCCGTCATTGATGAATTGTTAGATGAACTACATGGAGCAATCTATTTCACAAAGTTGGATCTTCGTTCAGGGTATCATTAGATTAGAATGAATGAAGAAGATATCCCAAGAACAACATTCCAAACTCATGAAGGCCATTATGAATTTTTGGTCATGCCGTTTGGCCTTACAAATGCACCTTCCACATTCCAAGGGTTGATGAATTCTATTTTCAATCCCTTCCTTTGAAAATTTGTGTTAGTATTTTTTGATGACATACTAATCTATAGAAAGTCTTGGGAGGATCATGTGCGACATGTTGACAAGGTGGTACAACTACTAAAGGAGAAACAACTATATTCCAAACCATCCAAATGTTTCTTTGGAGTGAAGGAGGTAGAGTATTTGGGTCATATTGTATCTCATGAAGGTGTCAAGCTAGACCCTAACAAGATTAAGGCCTTGATGGACTGGCCGATTCCCAAAACATTGAAGAATCTTAGAGGATTTTTGGGTTTGATAGGTTACTACCGCAAGTTTGTTCAACACTATGGAATAATAGAAACACCTTTAACGACACTAACTGAGAAGGATGCATTTTCATGGACTACAAAGGAAACTAAAGATTTTGAACAAATTAAAGAGGTGGTGTGAAAAGATCATTTCTTGACCACTCCATAATTCACAAAAACCTTTATTGTGGAATGTGATGCCTTTGGAAATGGAATTGGTGTTGTCCTAATGCAAGAAAGAAGGCCCCTAGTTTTTGAAAGTCAACCACTCAAGGGAAAGGACTTACACAAACCCAATTATGAGAAGGAAATGATGGCAATACTACATGCATTCAAGAAATGGCGTCCTTACCTAATAGGTAGGCACTTCAAGGTCAAAACAGATCATGATAGTCTTAAATACTTCTTGGAACAAAGACTATCTTCAGAAGAAAAACAAAAATGGGTAACCAAGATATTGGGTTATGATTTTGAAATCGTCTATAAAAAAGGGAAGAAAAATGTTGTGGTAGATGCACTCTCAAGAAAGCATGAATATGTTGAGGCCTTTCTCTGTGCTATCTCGATCATCCAACCAGATTGAATAATAGAAGCAAGGGATGAATGGAAGAATGACGAAAAAGTGTGGACTCTCATTCAAAGGTTGTAGCAGGATTCTAGTACATTAGATACATTTACATGGAAAAATGATTCACTATGGTACAAAGATCACTTATATTTTTGTAAGAACTCCCAACTTAAACAAAAGGTACTATTGGAATTGCACAGCTCTCCAGTAGGAGGGCACTCGGGATTTTTGAAAACCTACCATAGGGTCAAGAAGGAATTTTTTTGGGATGGCCTTAAAACTGATGTTCAAAGGTTTGTGGTCGAATGTTTGGTTTTCCAACAAAATAAGGTGTAAACAATTAAGACCCCATGTCTTTTATAGCCATTAGCCATCCTAAGTCAATGCTGGAAGGAGGTTTCCATGGATTTCATCACAGGGTTACTGAAGTCTGAAGGAAACAGTGTCATCATGGTGATTGTTGATAGAATGATCAAGTACACAAACTTTTGTGCACTCTCTCATCCCTTCAAATACAATACAGTTTCCACCACATTCATGGATACATTTCAAAAGCTACATGGCAACCCAAAGATTATTGTAAGTGACAGAGATCCCATCTTCACTGGACATTTTTGGACAGAATTATTTTCTTGTTTGGGTACTCAATTGGCTCATAGCTCATCCTATCATCCTCAATCTGATGGACAAACTGAGATAGTGAACAAATGTTTGGAAGGCTACCTTTGTTTCTTTGTCTCTGATAAACAAACATAATGGTTCAAATGGTTACCCTTGGTAGAATGGTGGTATACCACTTCCTTTCATACTGCAAAACAAATGACACCATTTATGACACTCTATGGATACCACGCTCCTTCCATCACTTATTCTCTAAAATAAAAATATAAGGTTCAAGCAGTGGAAGATCACATCGAGTATCAACAACAAGTTCTCCAAATATTAAAGGACAACTTGACCATGGCACAAAATCGCATGAAACAACAAGCAGATCAACATCGTAGTGAAATAAGTTTTGAAGTAGGCGATTGGATGTTTTTAAGACTACAACCATACAAACAGATGTCCCTCAAGAAAACCAAGTAGGATATTAAATTATCACAAAAGTAATATGGCCCTTATAAGGTGTAGCAAAAGATTGGTACTATGGCATACAAATTGGAGTTTCCTGCATCTTCACGAGTACACCCAGTTTCCATGTCTCATGATTAAATAAGGTTATAGGTGACAAGATCCCAGTTCAAACTATATTGCCAGAACTTGATGAGGAAGGAAAAATCATATTGGAGCCGTAATCCATCACTGACACAAGAATTCGCCAGCTGAGGAACAGATCCATTTCAGAGTATCTCATTAAATGGAGGAAACTACCTGCTGAAGATTCCACTTGGGAAGATGAGTCTTTTATACAGAAGCATCCATAGTTACTCAAGTGTTGTGGACAAGAATTGTCTCAAGGGGAGGGGCATGTTAAGCCCTAAATAGTGGCTCATTACCCATTAATTAGGGCATATTACATTAGTAATGTTATTTTATTTATGTAGTCTTTATTTCATTAGTTGTAATTATACCTCCTAGTATCCTATATATACCAAGGAGACATTTTCATTTGGAATCATCTTGGAGTTGTACATTTATGTGGGCATAAGGAGGTTTCCTTGTTGAGAAATACTGAGAGGGGGGGGGGGGGG
>ML778188.1:1434454-1455478 GCA_009831015.1 Picea engelmannii
CCACGTTTGATTAATTTTCACACTGGATCAGTAATAATATGTGTTGCTGAGCAGTTCAGATCTATTGTAACTTATCGGGATTCATTGTAGTTCTGCCACCTGCACAAATTACCTCAGCGATCTGTAGATGTGCCTACTATCAGGAAATGACCTCCACATCCTCCAGAAGGGACCCCTGCTACCTATCACCGTCCTTTCCATCCTTACCGTCCTTCTTCGCCTCTTCGGATCACCTGTAGAAAGGGCATCGACCCCTTCTTAAACCCATGGATCCAGGACCCGTTCAACGCTCATCGGGTCCCATATTTATTGCTCGGGGGAAATGGGGCCCCTTTTTTAAAATTTTAAATTAAATCTACGCGCGCCCCTTTTTAAATCAATGGTTCTGATCAATTCTGTATCTGACGATCCAGATTCACTCACGATTTCGCGTTTCGCGAAATCAGGGTTTTTTATGTTCCCATGCAGATGCCTCTGGGATTCCGATCCTTCGATCCCCGATGTGTCCCTACACACGCTGACAGTTGGCCTCCACTACACCACCGTCCTCCTTCGCTGTTGTGCTGACATCTGGCCCCTACTCATCGGGGTTTCACGGATCGCGATTCTGAATTGCACAAAACTCTTGTCAGCGGGATCCCCGATTTCCCGATGAACAAAATGTCGACGGTGCCTTGATCTTCGACACCTGTCCCTCCGATGGATGGTCCCGATCCCTTCGGGATTTCGAGACTTTCGATGTCTCATTTCCTTCGACCTCAGGAACTCCGATTTCCCGATGGCCAATATGCCGAGGGTGCCTGATCCTTTGCCACACGTCCTTCCAGATGGACGGCTCAGATTCCGCGTCAAGGTTTCCTTAGGGATTTCCCGATCCTTCGTTCACGGGAATACCAATTTGTCGATTCCTGATACGCTGGTCCTCTGACGGGCCTTTAACCTGCCACCTATCCTCCAGGGTGGCCCACACGCTATCTGCTTTATCGGGAAATCGCATTTCGCGATTTCACGATTTTTGATGCACTTGTTCACGAGACTCGCCAAACTCAGATTCCCAATTCTCTGATGAAGCCTTTCTCCACCTACCACCTGTCCTCCAGAGTGGCCCACACGCTATCTGCCTTATCGGGAAATCACATATCGCGATTTCACGATGTATGATGCAATTGTTCACGGGACTCACGAAACTCCGATTCTCGATTCTCCGATGAAATAAATCAACGGTCCATATCTCATGCTTTCTTTAACGGCTGCGATCAAGTCGCGAAATCGCATATCGCAATTTCAGGGTTTTCGTTGTCGAATGAATTGGACCTTTCAAAGTCCCGATCCCCGATTCTCCGATGGCTTATCTCCCTCATAGCTTTTGCAGATCTGACGGCTGTCAGCGACGCTCTATAGAAATCTTACACACCCATCCAAAACTCAACCATACACTGATTTTCTAACAGAAAGCTCTTCTTCCTCCTTTGCCTCATCCTTTGCCATCAATGGAAATATTTCCAACATGCCCCCTCGAAGAGGCTTATTATCTAAATTTCTCTCTTTTTCAAGGCGTTGAGTACTTATTCTAAGGTTTTTCTATGCTATATTGATATTTGGTTCTTAAAAACTCCTGTAGAAGCTAACGAGATATAAGAGTCAGTATTACTAGTACATCAATACAATGTACCTACCTTCTCTCCTTTTTCTATCACCATTGATCCTTTGGTGACCCTCCACACCTTATCTGTTAATATGGATATACAACCTTCACTTTGAAACATGTCTTACCTCTTTCAACAACCATTTGTTTCCATTGCTTTGCTTTATTTTTACCTTTCCCATTCTAACAATTTTGCATGGTGCATGATCACCCAAATGAACCTGTCCAAAATCACCTTGAACAAAATCTAGAAAATGTTTCATATGGGGTGTGGCATGAAATGAATCCCCTAAATATACTACCCAATACTAAGGAATCACATGTTACATTTGCTTCCTGATTTTTCTTCTGTTATCCATATATTTGTTTCTTTGGATCTCTGCAGTCTTTCTTCGGATGTCCTTTCTTCCCACAATTCCAACACTCTATCCTTTTGTCTTCCCTTGTTCTCCATGTTTAACGCATTACCTAATGTCTCACCTGTGATTTTTCATCACATTTCCTCACTAATGATAACACCAACAACATCATCAAATTTTAAAGTGTGAGATGGAGTTACTTACATCAATGACCAAGCTGTTCCATCTTTCTAGAAACGAGCACAAGATTAGAAGAGCCCTGACCCCATAATCAAAGTCCACTTTTAAAAAACTTAGTTGATTAGTAAATGTATTAAATTCATTTAAATGATTTGCAACAGACCCACCTTATGACATCTTCATATTAAATAATATCTTCATTAGAAATACCTTATTGGATGCCAAGGGTTTTTCATACAGTTTATCCAATGTGTCCATCAACTCCTTCGTTTTCTTTTCTTTCGAAATATTGAAAGCCATTGATGCTTCTATGATCAGTCATATAATTCATAGTGCCTTTCTATCAATAAAATCCCATTCTTCATCCTTCATGGCCATCATCTTCTTTGCTATTCCATCCAATGGTAGGAATAGATCCTTCTGATATAAATAATCTTCCATCTGCATCTTCCATAACTGGTAGTTTTGGTTGTTAAATTTCTCGATCCTAAACTTTCCATCTTCCTCCATTGCTACCACTCGAACCAGGAAGCCCTCTTTTCCTGTGAGTCACCTTTCGCTCTGATACCATTTGTTAGAAAAATAGGATTGCAGAGAAAAAAAATAAAACAAAGGTGGAAATAAAACACAGAAGATACAAAATACAATAAAGACACAGATATACATGGTTCACCCAGTGTGGGCTACTTCCACCAAAGAAATTGCTAGGTCCTTCCTTTATTATTATCCAACAAATGAAGGGATATAACCTACAACAAACCCACTGTAACTTCCTCTTCTTTCTCTCTTAATATCCTCTCTCAGAATACAATATTCACAGTGATACATAGTCGCAATACATTTACCTCATAAAATAGGTTTTCCTTCTAGGGAAAAAAAACCTAACATAACTTCTACCATTAGATCTGCAACCTTATAATGAAGGGTCCAGATTTACAAGGAAATTTTTCCTTCAGGGGCTTTGCCATTGAACCCCTGCCGGGGGCCCGCTTTCCCTCAGACCCCATAGAGGGGGTAACCCCTCTCTTTACTTCCCCGCATGGAGGAGTGTGCATTCATTTGGGGTGTAAAGTCTTAATGGGGTATAAACATGGCTGAAAACAAAGACCTTTGAATCAGGAAGATAATTAGGCTCCACAACCAACATCCAGTGCTATCAATATGATTACCATGGATATTGAAATTCTAAACTGAGGTCCTGCGCATCCTTGCACTCATCCAAAAACAATCTTACTAGATATGGAGCTCAACTAAGTAGGCTTCCCTTTGCACACTACACAAATGTTGTTATTACAGCTGCAAGGGATTCCTCTTTACGCCATTTTCTCAAGAGTTTTCATGTGATCAATTTTGTCACAAAATTAGTTTTTGGTTCATTTATTTGTTTAATAAGAATTCCCATGGATCCTCTGTCAGTGCCATATTCATTTTTTTATCTCGTATTCTATGAATTTTTCTTTTGTTTTTTCATCCAGGTACTGTTATGGTTTTTCTCCATCTGTAGGTAATCCTACGATTTCAACAATTAGGTCCACATCTATGGATATAGGTCTATCCATATATAATATGCCACCATGTACCTATGAAAATAGTTGTTTGAAACATGCATTCATGTCCTTTCCTCTCCCAAAGTGAGGAATCTCCAAGAAGTTCATAATTCCTGTGTTGTATAGCCCTGCAATCTATTGTTTTGGCTCCGGTATGGGATCTCCCGATGGACCTTCTCCTTTTCTTTCCATGTAAAATTGTTGTGTAAGATTAGGAAACTTCCCCATGTCTACAACATCAGGCTCAACATATTTAATCTTATTAACAAATCCTAGCATGCCATCAAGTATTTTAAATCCTTTAAGTATCTACGACAGTGATAGTGTGAGCTCCTTTTACTTGCTTGGTGTTTTTAGTGTTGTAGGTTTTTCCCTTATATTAATTTTCCATACTAACGACCCTATTATTTCCACTTAGTTCTCTTCCTCATTATATTGTTCTTCTTCATTCTCTATGTTTTTCTGGTTTGTAATGTCTTCAACCTGCACTTGTTCCTCCGATTGTTTCACTTGCTTTGCTACAAGGTGTTGCACTTATTCTTCCTATTTCTTGGGCTCATCAGATTATCTCCATTCATCATCTTCCTCATTCATATGTTCCTATGGTTGTGCTTCTCCTAATCCAATTTACCGTGTGTGTTCTTTCTCTGTGCTAGGTTTTTATAGTTTTCTTTGCGGGTCGATGTCCATTTCTTCTGCTTCCGGGTTTTGTTGGTCCCGCTCTTCTACTATAGTTAGGCTAAATAGTTAAATTAAATGGGATGAAAGTTCATTAACATCAATGACTCCTTCAGGATGGTTTGTGTTTTCTCCATTGACTAGTATATCTTGTGCAGTCCTCACGATACTTCACATTTTCCTTGAGAACCTGCTGGGATCTACAAGCTTCACGGGTGCCATTTTGCTAAATTTGGAAGGGTTTCTTTGAACCATAAGTGAACAACTTAGAATCATTCAATCACACTAAGTTTTCTCCCTTGGATCTGGTTTTCACAAAGTCACAATGAGTCTTTGTCATTCACATTTCTACTTTTATAGGTCATGCCATAAATTCCCTTTTGAGCTACAATTTTCCGATCAACGCTTTTTATTTTTCCGGTTGTTCTCTATGTCATCACGTTTCTTTTTCTACTTGGTCACATTTCTCTAGTGCGTAGAGTATTCAAGTTCTTCCATACCAATTACTATATTATGTGCATTGTATTATCTAACTGCATGTTTAACACTTATCCATTAATGCGTCTTTTTGTAATTTTCTTATTTTTCCATTTTTAGCTCCCACTATATACACTATGTACAATTGTAATTTCCTACGCTGCAATTACTGAGGGTTACTAGTTTGACTGTACCTATACAGTTTCAGTCGACTTCCATTAACAAATCCTTAAATCTTCTTTCCTATTAGATTCTACAACTGCACAACACCTCCATTTGTGATAGATTTTATCTCATATGGCCCTAGCCAATGCATCCTGATTTTTCCTGGATGTTATAAGTATTTTCTGTCATAGAGAAGAACTAGATATCCTTCCTTAAAGTTTTTCTTTAATGTGTCTATAATGCCAAGCTCTGTCTTTGGATTTCTGTACTTCCTGATGGAAACCAACCATAATCTTGACCTCTTCTAGTTCCATGAGTTGAGACAATCTTTCTTGTACTACGCCTCTTTATTTCATGTTTGTAATGAATGCAACACATAAACTAGGTATCAAATATTCTAAAGGGAATGCTTCTTCCTGACCATATACCAATATGAAAGATGTTTTCCCTGTGATTTTCTTACATGTGGTTCTATAGACCCATAATACTGTTGGTATTTTCATATCCCAATCATCCATGATTACATTACAAATTTTAGTTACGACATTCTCCAGTATTTTATTAAATGATTCCATTGTTCCATTAGCCCGAGGATGGTATGGAGTGCTCTTTTGATGGTGTATTTAAATTTCTTCATTCATTTCCTGAATGGTTTTATTGATAAAATGATTTCCCTGATCACTCATCAGAATTCTAGGGCATCCAAATCTTTTAATTACTCTTTCAAATAGAAAGTGTGCTGTAGTTTTTGCGCTGCAATATTTTACTGCTACTACTTCATCCCATCTGGTTAGATATTTGTCACTGTAATTATGTACCTTGCTCCTGATCTTCTAGTTGGTGGGTTGATTGGTCCTACAATGTCTATTTCCCATTTTTCAAACACTTTAAGGGTTACCTGAGGTTTTAGGGGCATCTCATCCCTCCTAGATGGATTTCTTACCCTCTGATAGACATCACAAGTCTAGAAATATTCCTTTGCATCTTTAGAAATTGTTGGCCACCATAGTCCCACGCGTAGTATCTTCTACACAGTGGCTTTTCTTGCATAGTGTCCTCCATATATTCCTGCATGTGCTTCTGCCAGGATGATGGGACTTTCATGTAACATGAAACATCTCCTTAAAATATTATTTGCTTCTAGTTTATACATGTGTCCTACAATAAGTTGGTAATCTGTAGCTCTAACTACTAAATTAGTCTTGTGTTCAGTGTTGTATTCCTTTGGGGAAAATCATGTACTCAAAAATTCAATTATATTAGAAAAGTGTTCATCAACAATCTGCACTAAAAAGCATTGTGCATCAGGAAAATTGTTCTCCAAGCTGCTTGGTTCCTCTCCATTAGTTATCCTGGACAAATGATCTGGCCCTGCATTTAGTCTTCCATGTTTCACTACTACTTCAAAATAAAACTCTTGAAATAACATCAACCATATACATATTCTCCCCCCAACACTGGATTGTTTACCAGGTATATGAGAGTAGAGTGATATGTGAACATTTTAAAATGTTGGCCTAGTAAATAATGTCTAAACTTTTGTAATGCATACACCATAGCCACACCTTCTCTCTCTGTTTTATTATAACTTTGTTATGAATATGAGAGTTTCCTACTTGAAAATGCTATTGGGTGATCTATGTTACCTTCTCTTAGTTTTTCTAGTACTGCTCCAAGTGATATTAAAGAGGAATCCACATGAACATGGAACTCTTCTGACCAATCTAGAAACACCAAAATTGATGTTGTCACCATTTTCTCTTTTAAGATGTCTAAACTTTGTTGGCACTCATCATTCCATTGAAACTTGATATCCTTCTTTAACAGTTTCTCCATGGGTACAGTAATTTGTGCATAGCTCTTTATGATCTTTCTATAGTAGCATGTATGACCTAGTGTAGCTTTTAATTTTTGCATTGAGTTAGGTGGTAGAAAATTAACAATGACAACAATATTTGCAGGGTAAACCAACATACCCCATTTACAAACCACATGCCCTAGCAGAATTCCAAATGGTGCATTGAATATGCATTTCTTAATGTTCAAAGAATTTTGTCAGTGTACACACTTATCTGACATTAATCTTAAAACTTCAACATGATCTTGTAATAGGCTAAATATTGTCCAATCATCTAGATAAACCTCCTAAAGTTTATGTATAAATATTTAAATGCAACTACCACTCCTATTCAAAAAATAGTAGAGGCATTTTTCAATCCAAAGGGAATCATCGTGTATTGGTATGACCCCCATTATGTGGAAAATATAGTCTTATAACAATCCTTTGCTGCTATTCTGATTTGGTGATACCCTGAAAATCCATCAATAAATGAGTATGCTTATTGTCCTCCTATATTTTTCAATACCTCATCTGTAAATGGAGTAGGGAAAGGATCATGCAGACATGCATCATTCAACTTCCTCAAGTCTATGCAGATCCTTATCCCCCCATGCTTATTCTTCTAAACTACTATAGTGATAATCCACTCATATTCTTCAACAGGTTATATTATACCAACCTCTAACATTTTATCAATATCTACCTTAACTTTCTGTTTATATACTAGATTCATCCTATAGGGTCTCTCTCTTATTGGTCTGACATCTAGTCATATAAGGATTTTCATTTCTCCAAGTTCTCCCTCCACCCCTTTCATTTTTGAAAACATTATGGGAAATAGATGACTATATTCGTGCAGTAGTTCTGTTATTCTTTCCACTGTTTGGTGGCCTTGATAGTCACCAATACTTGCAATTTTTGGATTCTCTTCTATTCCAATATTGAATTTCTTTATCTTCAGTGGTGCACAAAGTATTCTGAATACAAATATGGGACTTCTACTTTGCGTTCCCCTTTAAATTTTGTTATCTGAATATCGCATGGGTTTTCTTCTTTTGAGTCATCTTTTGCAACGTGGTAAAATGTAACAAATGTCTAACTATTTGCCGATCTTGATTCTGATAAGATGTTACAATTTCAACTTCAGGTTCTTCAAAAATATTTTCTTTTATCAACTTCAGTGTTGCATCTATCATTGGATTCTCATGTTCAAATGCAAACATGATTACAAAGTGTTGTTGCTAATCTTTCCAATTTATAGTTCCTATGTGTAGTTCCAGTTATGTATACCAATTTCTTGGTATTCCTTCTAATGTATGGATGAAGTGATGTGGCCATTCATTTGGTGGTATTAGTCTCCATTGGGTTATGCATATGTCTATAATCTCTCTTGGTTGTCCTCTTCCATCGTATTTCTACATATGTTTATTCTCTTGTTCTGTTCCAAATCGGATGTGCAATAATCTGTTTCATTGATACCAATCATGGATATTTTCTTTGTGGGTACCCTGTTAGTGTTTCATGGAGACATCCACAAGAGATCTAGCTAAAACAAGTACAAATAAATCTTATCAATAAAGAAAGAGAGATTCAGTATGGAAGAATGAGAAAATATATTCACACTATTCCAATGAGCTGATGATTGATACATAGATCATGATCAATATGATACAATGAATGAGTGGAATACACTCATATATAGGGAAAAACATTCCATAATTAAGAAAAGAAATCAAGCACTTAGATTTCCTTAGGAATGCATGCATGCATAATAGTGATGGTAAAAATAGAACTAGTCAGTTAACTCCCATTGAACTAGTGTGTCGAAAATATAAATTTCTCCAACACCCCCCCTGAACATCACTATGGAGTAAAAAATGAGTCCCGACTACTAGGCCATTTTAGGTGCTCATGTACAATGAAACTAATGAACACTGAATAAAAGTGAGGAAAGAGGGAAAACCATGTGGGAACACCTCCCCCCCCCCCTCAAAATATAATGTATCAAAAGAAGAAAATAGAAGCTGCTAGACAACTATGTTTTTCACTGCAAGACGATCCCGCAAAGTCTGAAACTTATTCTCATTGAAAGTCTTTGTGAAGATGTAGAAATATTTATGGATATGATGAAGTCCTTTGGTAACATTTCATGCCTTGTACTTCTTGGTCCTGTGGACTCATCTGCACCTGAAAATATTCCTTTCTGGTGGACGTGGAACCATATTCCAAGTCTGGTTCTTCAGGAGTGATTCATACTCCTTCTTCATGGCTGCTTTCCATAACGGATTTACCACAAACCTATTGTTGTTATGTGGATCAGTAGATTGAACCATATATCAATGCATGGGCATCGCAGGTTCTAAAGATGAAAGTACATGAGAAGGCTCCTCATGCTGAGATCGAGCCATCCTCGAATCCAATGGATTTCCTACAAGGTTGCCTGCTTCCTGAAGTGTGGTATGTGCCTTCTTGGGCATCTATTGAATCTTCGGTGATGGCTTCTTATCTGGCTGTACTACCTTCTTATTTCCAAGTATAGAATCTGAGTGTATGGAATCATCTCTGATGTTTGAAACTGATGGAAGCAAAGAGTATATGCATGTTTCACTCAAGGTGTATGTAAAGTATTCTCCTTATGTGTAAGTAGAATATAGGAGTATTCGTCAGAAAACTTAATGAATTTATACAACCTTGACTTGTGATCCACCTCACCAATTGCAATGATGGAATTGTCATGCATGTCAATTACTGAAACTGAATCTGATGTAAATTCAACATTTTAACCTTTATGAGTGATTTGATAAACTAAGAGAAGATTCATAGAAACCTATGGAACATGTAAAACATTCTCAAAACTTCCATTGTGGAGTTCCACTCTCCTTCTCCTGCTACTGCTACTAGAGTATCATCTCCCATGAGAATAGGGGGTTTTGAGCATGGAATCAAGGACGAGAAAAATTCCTCTTTCGTTGCCATATGATGGGTTGCACGAGAATCTATAATCCATGAATCAGATGAGGAATTAATTGCAAGAAGAGAATGATGATTACCTTTCTTAGGAGCATGATCTTCTTCCTTCTGCTTCTTGAGTCCCTTTGGAATGAAGTTTCCATCTTTGTTCTGATGAAGTGTTTGTGCCATAAGATCGATCTGTTTCTCCATGCATGTAGATTCTTCATGATTTGGTTTATTGCAGTAAGTGCACTACTTTCTCTTCTTCTTCTTCTTGGAATCTGAAGAGTCTTTGGAATCTTAAGAATCATTAAAGGGTTTCGAATATCCCTTCTTCCTGTTTTGTTTGAATGACCCTTTTCCATCATGCATGGCGAGTGCATGTGCTTTGTTATGTTTCATGAGGCCTATCTGTATGAGTTTTGTTTTCTCTTGTGTAAGAGAATCAATGAACTGAGCCAACGTAGGAATTTTCCAATTTGTTCCAAAAAGACATCTGCCAGAATGGAAATTGGAGACATATACTGTGTATTTTGGTCCTAGCTTGGCCAAGATTGTTAGAATAAGTTGTTTCTTTTGTGTAGAATTATCAATACCACATTCACCTAAGATCAATAACAAATATTTAAATTTAGTAAAAAAATATTGTATATTATCAAAACTTTTAGGGTCTAAGGTATTCAACTCTACCTCAAGCATATCACCTCACATCTCATCCTTCTTTCCAAAGAGTCCTTCCAAGGTGGTCCAGATCTCGTTTGGAGTCTTTCATGCGGCAACATGAAACCACAAATTAGTGGAGATTAACTCAAGAAGTAGTCATGTGGCCTCATCCTTACAGTTCACCCATCTCATCTTCTCAATCGCTGATGTAGGTTTTGTTTATGTTGCCATCATCAAATTATATAGTCCTTTTCTTTTGAGTTGGAATGCTGCCTTAGGATTCCAATCAAAATAATTGTATGGTGTGAGGATTACCACAAATTTTGACTGTATAATAGTTGTCATATCCATCTCTCTCACTATTTCTAAGAACCCCTAAAAATTTACTCTCAATATGCAAGTGAAAAATTAAGAAATTATGACAAAAATGACACTTTAAGTGAAAAATTCGTATCAGTTTCAAGAGATGATCTTGTGACTTACTTTATGAGAGCAAACGGTATGGAATCTTGCCAAACGGTTGCAAACCCACTTCCAAAATAGGTCGATTTACTTCTCACATGGGCGGTTTCCTAAAAAACGTAATGTTTTTGGGAGCAATAATTGTAGAAAGGTACGACCACAAATTCATATCAGCTTCAAGAGGCTATCTTGCTGCTTACTTTCTGAGAAAACGATGAAGAATCTCGCCAAATGATTCCAAACCCACTTCCAAAATGGTTCGATTTACGTTTTTGGTGGGCCGTTTCCTTAAAAACATAATATTTTGTGAGGAATAACTGCTGAAAGGTATGACCACAGATTTATCTCGCAAAAACCGCAATTTTCCTTATTCTTTGGCTTGTTTGGCTTGCTCCAAGAAACATAGCTCTAATACCATGTCAGTGTTTCCTAGAAACCTGTACAGGAGATCTAGCTAAAGCAAGTACAAACAAAGTTTATCAAGAAAGGAAGAGAGATTCAATATGGAAGAATGAGAAAATATATTCACACTACTCCAATGAGATGATGATTGATACATAGATCATGATCAATATGATACAATGAATGAGTGGAATACACTCATACATAGGGAAAAACATTCCATAATTAATAAAAGAAATCAAACAGTTAGCTTTCCTTAGGAATGCATGCATGCATAATAGTGATGGTAAAAATAGAAAGTCTAAAATAGAACTAGTCAGTTAACTCCCACTGAACTAGTGTGTCGAAAATAGAAATTTCTCCAACATACCCTACCAACGTGCAGGTGTTTCTTTCAAGGAAATATCTAAAAATAATAACCCTTGAATTTCCATGACTTCTAACTCAAACTTTGTTAAGAATTCTTCCAAATCATTTTGACCATAAAAACTTGGACGTTCTCTTACCTTTGAGCCAATCCATCTTAGTGCACACATCATTCTTGCACAACTTCTGGTAGGTATCTCATTTAAGCACTGTTGCTAATTCTCCAGTCCAGTTTCAAAATCCGAAGCACAAGAACTGATGCTTCTCCAGCTATTCATTCCATCTATTGTTGGTTTAATGTAATATTCCTCACGTGCGATAGTTATATAGAACTAATTTATCTCTTCTGTGATAAATTTCTCTATTGTTGGTTCAACATATCTTCCACATTTTGAAGGATCTTATGGTGCTATGACTCTATAATATCTTAATTCAAAAATCATTTTACGGGTCTTCACATTGATGATGGCTTGATTGGAAAATGCCCAATTCAGTCCAAACAATGTTGGATAAGGTGTAGTATTATCCACTATATTAATTATCTCAAAATTTTCCATAGTGCACACACCATGTGTTGGATAAATTTCTATTTTCGTCACACTAGTTTAGTGGAGTTAATTGACTAGTTCTATTTTAGACTTTCTAATTTTAGACAATCTCTATTATGCATGCATTCCTAAGAAAATCTCATTGCAACTCACTACTTCTCTTTTCTTAATTATAGGATGGCATTGCCTATATAAGTGAATATCATTCATTGATTGAACATATCATAATATACATTGATTCTCATTCTTCATATTGTATCTCTCCTCCTTTTCTTGATAAGCTTTGTTTGTGTATGATTTACTAGGTCGCCTGTGTAGGTTTCCATGAAACACTGACATGGTATCAAAGTCAAGATGCTTGGAGTAACCTAGACAAGCCAGATAAGAGTGAAAGAGGATTTAATTATTGAGTAACCATAGTTTTCGGCAGAGTCACAACCTATCCCTATTGAAAGGTGTGACAATTGGAATCAGTGCAGTCTATCCATTGCTAGGGTGTGACAATTGGAATCAGTGCAGTCTAAGTATTGCTAGGGTGTGACAATCAATCGATGTAGTCTATCCATTTCTAGGCTGCGACGATCGTACTCAAACTTATGATTTTTTTTTCTTCAGGAATCGACACAACTTCTACACATCCAAGGTGTGACATCGTCGCAATGTATTCGTCACCAGTGTGCGAAATTTATTTTTTCTAACATCGACACACCATATCCATTTCTAGGGTGCAAGAATTCAACATAGTCGTAGTGCATCCTTCTTTAGGGTCCGACGATTCAGTCTGTCCTCTAGAGAATTAGTTTTCTATAGTAAAACAACCATATCTCGAAATCCAAGATCTGGGTCGGGCAAAAATTTGGATCAGAGACGTATAACATAGGGATTCTCATGATCACTAACAATCTCCAAAACCCATATCATATTTTAGGAGATATAGTTGTTTTATCATATCTATAACTGCCATAGAACCATCTGTCATATCTTAGAATCCTTGATCTGGGTTTTCAAGATAATTTCAGAATCAATAGCAGGGATGGAGACAATGCAACTTATTCAATCAAGTTTGGTGATAATACTCACACCATACAACTATTTTGAATGTAATCCGAAGGACACATTCCAACTCAAAAGAAAAGGACTGTATAATTTGACGATGGCGACATAAACAAAACCTACATCATCGCTTGAGAAGACCAGATGGGCGAACCGTAAGGATGAGGCCACATGACTACTTCTTGAGTTAATCTCCAATAATTTATGGTTTCATGTTGGCACATGTGAGACTCCAAACGAGATATGGACCACCTTGGAAGGACTCTTTGGAAAGCAGGATGAGATGCGAGGTCATATGTTTGAGGTAGAGTTGAATACCTTATACCCTAAACATTTTGATAATATACATGATTTCTTTACTAAATCTAAATATTTGATATTGAGCTTGGGTGAATGTGGTATTGACAAGTCTACACAAGAGAAAAAAATTATTCTAACAATCTTGGACATGCTAGGACCAAAATACATTGTATATGTCTCAAATTTCCATTCTGGCAGACGTCTTTTTGGAAAAAATTGGAAAATCCCTATGATGGCTCGGTTCATTGAGTCTCTCACACAAGAGCAAACAAAAAACATACATATTGGCCCCATGAAAGATACCAAAGAACATGCACTCACCATGCATGATGGAAAGTGGTCATCCAATTAGAAATCGAAGAAAAAATTAAAGGAGCTATTACATCTAGAGTCAAGGAAGGCGGGATATTCCAGACCCTTCAAGGATTCTTCAGGTTCCAAATATTCTTCAAATTCCAAAGGGAAGAAGAAGAAGAGAAAGGAGTGCACATATTGCAATAAAATGAATCATGAAGAATCCACATGCATGAAGAAGTAGATCTATCTTATGACACATGTACTTCAGAGGAATAACCTTAGAGACTTCATTCTTGAAGGAGAAAATAAGAAGAAGGAAGAATACCATGCACCAAAGAAAGGTAATCATCATTCTCTGGTTGAAATTAATTTCTCATCTAATTCACGGATTATAGATTCTGGCGCATTCCATCTTATGGAAGCTAAAGATGAAGTTTTTACTTCTTTGATTTTATGCTCTAGACCTCCTATTATCATGGGGGATGATACTCCAATAGCAGCTGAAGAAGAGGGAAGAGTGGAACTCCCTAATGTAAGTTTTGAGAATGTTTTACATGTTCCAAATATTTCTATTAATATGCTCTCAGTTTATCAGATCACTCAAATAGGTAAAAGGGTTGAATTTACATCAGATTAAATTACTGTACTTGAAATGCATGACAATTACATTATTGCAGTTGGTGAGGTAGATCACAAATCATGGTTGTATAAGTTCACTAAGTTTACTGACTATGACTCATGTTTTCTACTTACACATGCTAATGATAGTAATAGAGTATGGCATGATAGATTTGTTCATTTAAACTTTAGGTACATGCAATGAATTTTCAAGCAAGGAATGGTCAAGGATTTCCATACATTCACTTTTCTGAAGGGGTTTGCGAAGGATGCATACTTGGCAAGCATCCCGAAGAGAAGTTTGAAAAGTGGAAGGCAAGGAAAGCCTCCTCTTCCTTGGATCTTGTTCACAGTGATCTCATGGGTCCATTTCCACATCTATCCATCAAAAAAGCAAGGTATGTTCTTACATTTATTGATGATTACTCACACTATACTTGGGTTTATTTTCTCAGGAAAATGTATGAAGTTTTTGAGCATCTCAAAACTTCAAATCTCTAGTAGAGACACAAACTGGGAAGAAAATAAAGATCCTTTGTACATAAAATGGGGGGGAGTATATCAACAAAGATGTTCAGAATATTTTTCGTGAAGTTGGTATCGAGTTGCAACACATAGTTCCATACACTCCATAGTAGAATGGAGTTGTTGAAAGGAAGAACGGGTCTGTCAAGGAGATGATCAGTTGCATGTTGCATGAAAGATCACTTCCTTCTAAGCTTTGGTTTGAGGCACTTAACTATGCTACTTACATAAAAAACAAATAACCTCACATATATGTTTATAATAGGACACCTTTTGAGTCTTGGACATGTGACAAATCAGATGTTACATACTTACGCATCTTTGAATCTAGATCATGGGCCCATATTCCTTCTGAAAAGAGGAAAGCATTAGATCCACAGAGCACACCTTTCATTTTTGTGGGATATCCAAATGATGTTAAGGGGTACATATTGATTCATACCTATACATACTGGCTCATCATTGAGCGTAGTGTTAAATTTGAGGAGAGTCCTTGACATGCACCTACAGTGAAACATGTAGAGACTCTTGTGCTTCCATCATTTCCAAACATCAGAGATGATGATTCCACACACTTAAATGGTACATATTTAGACACAGATTCAGAGGATTATGTACATGAAAATGAGTAGGTAATACAACCAAATGAGGAGCCAACATCGGAGCTTCACCAAATTCCCAAGTGGGCATAATCCACACATCAAGAAGCAGGAAACCTTGTAGGGGATCCATTGAATTCAAGGAGGACTCGATCTCAACATGTGGATCCTTCTCATGTACTTTCATCTTCTGAACCAACGATGCCCATGCATTTCTATATGGTTCAATATTATGATCCACATACCTACAATGAGGTTTTTGGTAATCCACTATGGGAAACAACCATGCAGGATGAGCATGACTCTCTCCTAGAGAATCAAACTTTGGATCTGGTTCCACTTCCACCAGGGAGGAAACTTGTCATATGCAGATGGGTTTATATGTTAGGATATCTAGACACTTAGGAGTTAGTTAAGATCTACTTGGTCTAATGTGTCATTAGGTAAAAGTGTGTTTCCTAGTGTGTTTCTTTAGTATGCATTAGTATGCATTTGTATTTAGGAAATCTGACGGTCATGATATGTTCCCGACATAGAGTGATCTGACGGTTTATACTCTCCTCGATCTTATCGACCATTGATCCATGGCTTAACACCCAATTGGTCCATGATATCGATTTAGAGAGCATGGAGGGTCATTTGTTGATGATCAATTGTGAGAAACTCTCTTGTAAAATCTCTCTGTAATCTTTTTCTTTTGCATTAATAAACTTCTCCAAGTGGTTGCGTTGACTGGGGCCGTGGATGTTTCCCCGTAGGGGTTTTACCACGTGAAAACATAGGTGTGTTGATATTTGATCTGGTTATGTGAGTGGTTACTGAAGGTGTTCTTCCTCTGTTGGAATACCTGTGTTTTCGAACATGGTATCAGAGCCTGTTTGAAGACCCTCTCCTGTTATAGAATGATATCATGAAGCTGAGTTGCCTCATCTCCATTTTCTTTCATTTCCATACATTTCTGGGTCGAGAGGACCATTCCATTGCATCCGAAGAATTCGTTTCAGTCTCAAACACTTTTTGTTTCACTTGAAAAGGTTTATGTTTTCCCAATATACGACCATTACAGTTAGATCCAGAGGTATAAAGCTTGAATACACATTTTTTAAATTTTTACAAAGTATTATTTTGGTTTTATTTTAGTTTTATATTATTTGTTTCCGGGTTGCTATTCTTTTAGATCTATGTATGTTCTTTTCCTCGTGCCCTGTGCGATCTTGAAAAATCAGAAATAAATAGGAAAAAAGATGCATCTTCCAGGTAAGCTAACCGATATCTAACCCTTGTTTTCATTGAGAAGAGAATTTGTTTTCTTTTGTGAAAAGAGCCTTTTTTGAGGACGCTCTCCAAGGCCATATTCCACAGCAAAAAAAACATCAACAACACCCCCAATCCTCTTGCGAAACAATACAATATGTTTTTCTAGACCATTTGGTTAAACATTTTCTTATTAAGTAAGAGGTCTTGAGTTCAAGTCCCTCTTTTTTTACCTTTTTTTGAAAACGTTCATGCTAAAATTGTAAAGTGTATTTCGCTTCAAGTATAAAAGTGAATCACTATAATTAGCTTTAATATTTTATTTTAGAATTGTTTATTTTGCATGAAGTAACTTCATTGTAAAAGTGATCCCAACTTATATTTATAAAAGTGGGTCACTTCATAAAGCAACTTACACCACCACATGGTTCTTTGGTTACCGACTATGCCTTTTTTCTAAAATGGCATAACTCTCACATTCGAAGTCCGTTTTTAGTGTCGTTTTTTAAAAAACGCATAATTTTTCGATATATTTCCATTCAGATCATCAATTTCAGTTTTTAAATCCATATTATCTGCATATTTAATATAGATTTTACAAGTAATATCTTACTTACTAGGACCAACTACTTCCAATGGAAATCCCATATGGAGGATTTATTAAGAAGTAAAGGCTTGTACCAGATTACCTTGGGAAAGGAAACAACACCAACTCATGCTGATAAGAAAGTAAAATGGGATAACAAGAATGGTGAATCATGTGGATTAATCAGAATGTCCATCTCTCATGATTTAAGGTTCCACCTTCAATCAATTGATAAACCCAAAGAAGCTTGGGAAAATATTGAATCTGTGTTTGGTAAACACAATATTATTCGAGCACAACAGTTGGAAAATCAACTACTAAATTTAAGTCCAAGTGTTTTTTCTTGCATTGAAGACTATCTATCTAAGTTTAAAACACTCATAACTCTATGTGAAGAATGTAATATAAATATAGATGAAGATCGTTGCATATATCTTATTTTTTCTAAGCTAGGTAGTGCATATTTTGTGTTTGTATCTACCTTTTATGCCATGCAAGAGGATCTAGGGTTGGCTTATCAAAAACCCAGTCTTGAGAACTTTTGTGATGCTTTGATTATAGAGCAAGATAAGCTAGTACAACTTGGAGTGATCAACACTGAAGGTACCTCCAACAAAGCCTTAGTTGTCCATCAGAAAGATAAATACAAGAATCCCAAGAAGAAACATCCTCGCCACAACAAAAATCAATATAAGGGTCCCAAACCCACTCAGACAGCTTCCACTCCTAATGGAGACAAAGGATACAAATATAAAAATAAGAAGACTAACAGACATTGCAACTTTTTTGATAAATATGGTCATGATGAGTCCAAATGTTTCAAGAAGATGGCATCTTTAGAAGCAACAATGAAGAAGAACAACATCAATATTGATTCTAATACATATTCTTCTTCTCATGGACATGTACTTTCATCTTCTGGTTTCTCCTTCAATACAACTTCTACTTCTACTTCTAATGAGTGGCTTGTTGATTCTGGAGTGTCTTATCATGTGGCCAAGGATAGAGACATATTTTCTACTCTAAATGAATGTAACACCAGGAAAATATTTGTTGGTAATGATAGATCTCTTAGTGTTTAAGGATCTGGAACAATTCAAGTAGAAAATGGTCATTTCAATGATGTATTATGTGTTCCAAGTATTTCTTGTAAACTTGTATCAGTATATCAAATCACTCATTCAGGTGAAGGTAAAACCATAAAGTTTTCACCTCACCAAGTTGTAATCAAGGATCTAAAATATCCTAAGCATGTTCTTGCAACTGGAATTATTGATGATATTACCAGGTTGTACAAGTTTGACAAATTTCGGTTATCATCATTTTCATCAGTTTTTGTTGCTCATAACGATGACTTGAGCAAACTTTGGCATGAGCGGTTTGGTAATCTAAAGTATCTCACATTCAAAGAACTATGTAATAAATAGATGGTGATTTTTCTTCCTCTTGTTTCATGCAAAGATGGTGTTTGTGATGGTTGTGTTCTTGACAAACATCATCGGGACAATTTTGACAAACCTGCCTCTTGGCACGCCTCAGGTCCTCTGCATCTTGTTCACAGTGATTTGTGTGGTCCACTTTCTTCTCCTTCTTTTTTTGGGTGCAAGTATTTCTTAACTTTCATTGATGACTTTTCTAGATGTACTTGGGTTTAATTATTAAAACAAGAAAAGTTTTTGACAAGTTTTTGGCCTACAAGGCCCTTGTAGAAAATCAATATGGACATCAAATTTAAAGGTTAAGAACAGATAATGGAGGCGAATATGTGAACACTAATTTTTCATGTTACTCCACTACATAGGGAATCCAAATGCAACACACTGTTCCATATACACCACAACAAAATGGTGTTGCTGAGAGAAAGAATCGCACATTAAAAGAAATGGATAATTGTATGATCCAATCTAAGGGATTAAGTCTAAAGTATTGGGTGGAAGCCATCAACTGTGCAAATTACATAGTAAATCAAACTCACACAAAGGCTCTTAAAAATATAACACCAGAAGAAGCTTGGACTAAAATTAAACCAGATGTAAGTCACTTCCTTGTATCTGGAAGTATAACATGGGCTCACATTCCTGATGAGAAATTGAAAGCATTGCAACCTAAAAGTGAGAAGTGTATATTTGTTGGTTATTCTAAAGATGTCAAAGGTTACATATTAATCAACCACATTGTGATGAAATTATTATTAGAAGAGATTTTAAATTTGATGAAAATATCTTGGCATGCGAGCCTAATTTGACGTTTGTGCCTTCTTTGGCCTACAAGCCTAATTCGACGGTTGTTCCTTCTTCGGTCTACGAGCCATCTTCGGCGTTTCTGTCTTCTTCTATTCTAGCTTCTTCTCCAGATGATGGCAGTGAGGATGAAAATCCACCTCCACCTGCTCACCTTCTTCCAGATAAGTCCTTTGAACCTGAACCAGCACCAACTCCACCACTTCCTAGATGGGTCTGTTCAACACTAGAAGAAACTGGTGATCTTGTCGGTCATCCTTCAGATCAACGTCAAACATGTTCACAGTTACAACAATCCTATTCTCTTTTTGCTCAAGTTTCATAAACTCATGATCCAGAGACATTTGGAGAAGCTTCAGGTCATCCATATTGGGATACAACAATGAATTAAGAGTATCGTTCTTTAATGGAAAATGATACTTGGGTTCTTGTACGTCTTCCAAAAGGATGAAAACTTGTCAGATGTAAATGGGAATACAGAACTAAGTATGCATCAGATAGAAGTGTTGAAAGACACAAGGCTCGATTAGTTGCCAAAGTATTTTCCCAAGTGTTACACATTATTTTCATCATCCCTATGACCGTTAATGATGTAAACCTATCTGTTGCCTTCAGAGGGGTCAATGGCCTAAGTTCCTGAAGAAGGAAGGCAGAAGAACTTTTCCTAAGAAAAGAGGTTACATTCTCCTTTGTAAAAACCCTGTTAAAAAGGAAGTTCGCAAGTTTCTATATAGGCAGGGTCCAAGAATGCCTGATTCTCGCAGGTTGCACCATAGCTAGGGTGCGAGATGTTCGCAGGTTTCTCTATAGGCAGGGTGCGAGAATGCCTACACGTGGGAAAAACAAACATTTTCTCAAATCTTCTAGAAGGAAAAATTTCTATGGTGAGGTGGCATCCGAATGGTTTGGATCTTACTCGCTTTCATGATTTAGTGGGATCATCCTAACATCCTCACCTTATCCTCTTCAACTTATAAAAGGAGAGGAGTTCTCATGGAGAAAGTTAGCTTTGGTTAGCTTTGGTTAGATTTGGAGCTTTTGGGATTAGCTTGGATTGGATTGAGTTTAGGAGATTTTTAGCTTGGCTAGATGAGCCACTTTGTCAAGATAGATTGTGAATATTACAATTATTGGAGTGAAAGTGTGTGGGGAATAAAGGACAGTTGGAAGGGACCTTACGACATCAAGGCCATGGTTGTAATCTCTCTTTCACATTTAATATGATACAGTAATATGATTCTTTCCTATAAAGCTTGTTGTGTTTTATT
>ML778188.1:1455528-1472246 GCA_009831015.1 Picea engelmannii
CTAGGATGGTGATGGCGAGAGGAAGCGACATTTAAACGGTATGTCACTCATCCCTCTTTAGTTTGTAAATTCAATATATAAAACTTAAGGAAAGCATCATGTTCTGGTGTGTTTTGTTCTAGATCTAGGTGGATCTAGGGAGATCAATTAGTGTCAGCACCTACCGATTTGTCCGATAACACCAAGTTGAAGGAATTGACTATAATGAAAACTTTTCCCCTCTAGCCAAAATGAATTCCATCCAACTTGTTCTTACCCTTGATGCCTCACATAAATGGGAGGTCCATCAGATGGATGTTAAATCTGCCTTCTTGCATAGATATTTGCAAGGGGAAATCTATTGTTGATACTGAGAGGGGGTGAATCAGTATCAAGTACAATTTAAAACATTTTTCAACTTATACTTAAACCATTCAACTATATCCAATGAGCAATAGTATAAGAGTTACATCAATACACCATAATACACCATGCACAATATATGAGAAATAATCAATAGTTTATTGTTCAAGGGAAGTAATGACTTCCAAAGGTAGCTATAGCTTCCAAATGTAGAGGTGTTGGCAGCCAATTCACTTTTTCCATTGTCATATAAGCTGCCTACACCAATGATTTGCAAACATCAATTTTTCGTCACAATTTTTTAAATCAACGACACTTTTATTTTTTGCGACATTTGCACATTTGCCTTCATTTCATTTTCACGACTGTAAGCGTGAAAACTTCATATTTCGAAGTCTCATTGAAGTCATTATTTGAACTGTCTCTGTCCTTTTCAATATGCCTATTGCGCTCACATTTCACCTATCGTTATGTAGCTGGCAGAACTTTTGAACCATACTCATTGGACATCCTTATATTAATTGTGTGACTTGGTGTCATTGAGTTTGCAATGTATTAGCATTTGGATTTGCATTCATTTGACTCACTTGACCTTTGGTTTCATAAGATACATGGGTATTATGATTAAATCTTTCATATATATATCTTTTTAATGTAATGCCTATGTTTATGTTTTCATAACTATTGGTATGTTGGATACATGAGCACCCATTGGCACATTGGTTAAACTATTCATTATATGAGATGACACATTGGCACATAGTTGATTTTGGTTTTGATTTATAGGTCGGGTGTTTAAAACTATGGCATAATGTTTGCGTGCGTTGGTTTATACATTGGTTTTATTGGTTGGGCAAATGACTTGATTGTTGAACTGCTATAATGGATTGAATAACTATGTAAATCGGCGGTTGTACTTTGGCAGTAATTGTTTTGCATGGCAGAGATAAGCTCCACCACCTTCGCACGATGGCATTTATGCCTATCCCATATGCATCGTTCACATCTGTTAGCTCGGGTAGCTATGCTCCTGTGTGTGTTTTGACCCAAACCCTCGGTTTACCATGTGCTCGGCTCCATGGCACCAGTCGTGCAAATCGAGCCAAACGGCAACCAAGCCTTGTTAATGTTTGACAATGCCTGGAAGGACTTAGAAGAAAATGGATGGCTCACCTTCATGCAACGATTTGAGGGTTTTAATCTAGCTGTAGCACAATAGTTTGCCATGAATTTTGATGGTTGTAGAGCCAAGGTGGGTGATACCCAGTTGGAAATTGATGAGGAATTTATCATTTCTGCTACAGGGTTACCCTCCTCGGGACAACGTTGGTTCAAAAATTCTAAGGTCGAGGAAGTGCTGTGGACACCGCTATTTGTTTCGCGCAAGGTCACCTCTTGTGTAGAGGTATGCCCATATCTACACTTAAACCACGATGGCATGATACTTTGATGATATTCAAATAGTTCGTGACCTGTGAAGGTCGATATGGACTTGTGTTTCTCTACCACCTGCGTTTGTTAATGGTTTTTATCAGATTCTCGTTGAATATGCCTTTCTACTTTCAGCGTAGCCTATATAAAATGTCGAAAAGGTTTAAATGACAGAAGGCTGACAGTAGCCTGTTCCACTATGGGCTTATTAATCTTATCTTTGTGCATCACTTGAGTTTACATGGTGATAGTTGGAAGGCTTTCATCGCCCGAAATGGTTTCGATGACACTGACCCTGTCCAGGTTGACAAACCTGTGGTGAGTGAAGCCAAGGCCGAGCCGCCTGTGCCCTTCCATATTTTACTGCCTCCTCCAAAACCCTCATCCGACCCTAAGTTTGACCTACCCGACGCTATAACTGAGAAGTGTGAGACTATTAAGAAGCTTGCGAGCAAAAATCCCAAGGCAAACCCTACTGCTAATGCCAAAGGGAAAAGGAATGCCCAGCTCATTTCAAGAATGGCTAGAAATAAGCCTAAACCCTCTGTTGAGCGAGACCTTATTGTCCTTAGTGAGGATTCTGATTCTGATGTGGAACATTTCTTAGCTAGCGAGTACCCTTACTCGCAGGGTTTATGCCCCGAACCACCTTACGATTTCATGAAAAATCTTCCCCCTTGCCTGAGAAACGACCCTAGCTACCCTGGTATCAAATTGCCTCGCAAAACCCTCAGCAATATGATCAAACCCTCGCCTGCTCTTTCAAACCCTACACAGTCATCCTGTGACCAATGTGATTTATGGCTGGAACGATACTACATTGACGTTCCTATACTCCAATTGAAAATTCAATCGCTGGAAGACCAAATTGCAATGTTGACCAGTCGAAGAGGCCAGCTCCAAGAAATTGATAAGAAGCAAAAGACAACTGGCTCCATCCTTTTCAAAAACGTTGAATCAACTACAGCCGTTGTCAACTCCAAATTGGCATAATCAAACCATCTCGTCGCTATACAGGTATGAAAATTTGATATCGTTTTTGTTTTGTGAATGATCAGGGTTGATATAAGGATTTGAAATAACTTTGTCTCTCATTCAAATGCCTCTGTCATTCGGTGATCATCTTGTACATTGTTTTTCTTTGATTGGATATACGATTTGCTCATGGATTTTTATTGGATTTGAGTGGTTTTCGTTTGGATTTGGTTTGCTAAGTTTGTCTGATTGAAGTAATGAAATTAATGGGTTGTTTTCAATTCAATTCGTTTTGTATCCACTCCAAACATGAAGTTTTCAAACTCAATTTAGAATATGATTATGATTGATATGCTGTGATTGGCAAACGATTTCAATGAATTTGGTTGTTACGATGCTATGTCATATAATGTTCTAGATTTGATCGTTTCCAAGTTGGGAAAAGTGACTCTGTTTTTTATGAAAACGATACTCTCACTAAAGCCGGTGCAAATAATATTCATGCCCGAATCATGAGGTAGATTCGATTCACGATGATTTTGTTAAAACCCTCGCTGTTGGATTCACTTAAATGGATTGTTGTCTATTTTCAGTTGGTTCGATCACTTTCAGGAGTTAGATTCACATCGTGAAAGCTGCTCTGTTTGTTTTTAGTTTGCAAACGAATTGATCAATAATTGTTATCTTTATCAAATACGGTTATAATGCGTTTGAAACAAATAATTTTTAATCAAAGCAAATCTATCTTGTTTGCCCAGTTTGCTAAAAACAAACGATCAGATAATTCTTATGAACCCTGTTACCAACTGAGTGATTTCATTACGATTTCGTTATAGACAGTTACGTGCCAGTGTTGGTTTAGTTCACTCATGGCATGAAAGGTTTGTTATATCAATACAGTTATAACAATTTGAACATGATTCTGTTTAGATTCGATTGTGTTGCCTTTTGATGAGGCGGCATAAAAATTGCATAAAACTCATTTTAATTGTATTGATTTCATTCGATATGAAATGATTGCATTACTGTTCCATATAATTTTGTCACCCGATTTTAAGGTAACAAAAGAAATAGAGTAGTCCTATCTCTGTATTCATTTAAATGCTTTTTGATCCTGTTTGATTTCGAATGGTATAATAATTTTAAATTAAATGATTCGTTTTCAAATGGTGATTGGAGGTTAATTGAATTTGATTTAAAAAAAAAAAAGATTTTTAATTAATTTCAATACTGATTCTGTGTCTTATTTTAGACCAGCTACATAATCGCATGATTCTGTAGCTAGTCTATAGAATTAGATTTTTATTATTTTATTAATAAAAGATCCTTCTAACTTGTTCATTTTTGGTCCTTTTCAGGTAAATTCGAATTGCAAAGGGATATGATGGACAGTCTAGGGGATATTTGTGTATTTAGTTTTATTTTTGTTTTCTAGTTTAGTTGAACTTGGGAGATCCTCCCAGATTTTATGTAAATAGTTTGATAACTTCCACAGGGAGGTTTTACCCTGTGGAAAACTTATAAATACTTATTATTTTTGTAATAAGGATCATACTCACTTGTGGGAGAACCAGGCTATGGAATTCTAATACAAACTGAAACAAAATTTGATGTTCTGCTACAACTTTCGCTTTCACAATATCAATCTTTTGTTTCATGTTTATGCTTATCAATTTGCATTGGATTAGTGACTACTTTAGCTATCATTGTCTTTTGCAGAATGATATGATTTAATTAATGTGATACATGCCTGATTTCTTTCACTAATTTAAAGAATACAGCAATTACTTAGTTCAGTTAATGAATGGCAGATTTCTCTTCTTCATCAATTGAACTATCATGTATAGATCTTTACATACAGGTTTATCTAATTGTAGAGATTTGTAAAATATATGATTGTTGTGATTTTTATGTCTTGTTTGTCCTGTAAAAAAACTTGAAGAGCATCGCAGCTATCGTTTACGAGAAGCTTCTGGATTATTCGGTGCAGGTTTCCTCCCTCCGATCTGCTAAAACAATCATCATACACAGGACAAATTTGGAGCGTTTCTAGGTCAGTTTGTTATTTATTTGTTTAGTATATTTATTAGTAGTTTAGTTAGATATATGTTTTATTTTAGATTAGTAATTAGAATTAGTATATTAGTAGTTTAGTTTAGTTAGTTTCTGTTTTATTTTTGTTCATAAAATTATAAAATCAACAAAAAATATCTGTCTCTGTCTTAGGGCAGAAGATCAATGAGTTTTTCAGGTTTTATTTAAATCTGTAAATTGTAGATATTGTATATTTTGTGAATAAGTTATATTTCAGTTAATAGTTAGACAGTTAATTAGTTAGAGTTAGTATAGTATTAATTAGTAGATTGTATATATAGATTAGTTTAGTTTGTTTTAATAATTAGTTTTAGTTTAGTTTAATAGTTAGTTTTAGTTAGATTAGTTTATTAGTTTGTTTTAGTTAGTTTTAGTTAGATTAGTTAAGTTTAGATTAGTTTTCTTTTTTTTGTTTTCTTAGGACCTTAGATCGGCTAACGGAGCTGCTAAACCCGTCAGGGTGGTTCATCCCAAACAACTTGGGTTATTAGACAACCTCGGTCCGGTCCCACTCTCTCAGTTGATGGACGGTCGATTTCGCCCGTCAACAAGAGGGAGGGATAAAACTCCAAGAGGAAGATACAATCCTCCAATATCAAGAGAGAGTTGAAATCTCCATCCTTTCCCCTTCCTTCCACCCAAGAATATATGAGAGATAATTAAACTTTACATTAAATCATCATCATCAACCAATCATCACATAGAACCTGATAATTCTTCCTGAGACTTCTTCAATTTATGCAATTATTCAATTCTTGGAGTACTCTGATCCTGTAGATAATATTACTCCTCCAATTTTCACTCCTTGAATCCTTCCCAAAAAGAGGTTATAGAAAGAATGGTAGACTTTATTCAATTCTGGTCTGTTCAGAAGACCCAACTTGTACAACATGCCCCACACTCAATATTTAGCATCCAATTCTAAAACTTGCACACAAGAAACTAAAGTTCGTAATATTTCCAATGGTAGTGGTCCCACGTCATTTGGATTCTGTATGAAACAATTATGACTAGTTTACCCAGAACACCTGTTTATTGACTAGCTTCAGGACTGGTCACAAACCCTATCGTCCATAGTGTGTATCTCCATATTTATAGTGAATCAATATCTGAAATTTTTACCAGAGGTACCTTGATATGTCTTCTCAATACCATAGTGATTTCACCATCTGAATCGTTCTATAAAAAAAGATATAGCAAAAATGGTAAGATGACCTGAAAATAACATACCTTAGAACACATCACCAAAAGACTTCATCCTCCCTTGAAATCCAGCCTTCTTATCTTCTTATTACCTCTGAAATTCGACTTGTATCAAATGAGTGTATAATGATGTTTATTCATACCATTTATGTCACTTCCTTTTAACATTAGGGACGACTTGACACTTTCTTATTTTGTAATTCTATTCTTTAATTATTTTCAGGGCCTACATGTACTTCCTTCTTCAATTCACTTTGTCATCTTCAAAAAATCATTTCTCCCCAACCATGAGGATCCACGTGACGTGACACATACCACCGGAAACAACATGATGTATACTATCCATTCATGGGTGTTGTATATGCATTTTCATTCTCCTTCATGTCCAAATACATTTATCAATCTTGAGGTCCAAAACCCATGACTAGGGTTGACATCAATGACAACAACCAATCTTCCAACATCTACATGGAACAACCTCTTGGCTATGTCTAGAATGAGTCTAGCCTTATTTTTTTCCTTAAGAAATTTCTTTATGGTCTCAAGCAAGCTCCCTGAGCTTGGTATGCCAAAATGGACAACTTTCTTATTGCCACTGGATTCTCTAGATGCCATTTTGATCCTAATGTCTATACCAAGAAAGTAGAAATTCATCTCATAATACTTTTCCTTTATGTTGATGACCTTATCCTTACTGGTAGTGACTCAAAACTTTTAAACCATATGAAAACCAACCTTAAGAAGAAATTTGAAATGATATACTTAGGATTTTTGCACTATTTCGTTGGTCTCCAAATTTTGCAAACCAATAAAGGAATTTTTCTTTCCCAGTCTAAGTATGCTCGTGATATTCTTCGTCGCTTTCACATGGATGATTATAAACCAGCCCCTTCTCCCTTCCAGTCTAGAGTCAAGGTTATTGCCACTTGCACTTCTCCATAAGTTGATGCCACCCTGTGCCATCAGTAAGTTGGTAGTCTGTTATACTTGACTCATACCCTTCCTGATCTTTCCTTTCTTTTTGGTCTTGTTTCCCGGTATATGTAAACACCACATGAAATCCATTGGAAATAAGATAAAAGGATACTTCACTATGTCCATTGTACAGTTCAGTTCAGGATACATCAAAGTTTAGGTGGGACTCCTTTATTGGTTGGTTTCAGTGATTCAGATTGGGCTGGCAACCCTGATGATCAGAAGTCTACTGCAGGTTATGTTTTTAGCCTTGGTTTAGGAGCTGTCACTTGGGCATGTAAGAAACAATAGGCTATTGCACTTTCTTCAGCAAAAACAGTGTACCGAGCATTGATAAATGCAAGTCAAGAAGTCTCGTGGCTTCGACGGATCCTTTCAGAGTTTGGATTCTAGCAACATCATACGACCAACCTTTGGTGTGAAAATTAGAGTTCCATCAAGCTTGCTAAAGACCCAATTCAACATCAGCGTAGTAAACACATCGATCTACACATGCACTTCATCAGAAAGCTCATTCGTGATCAAGTTATTGAAGTGCCATTTTTCCCTACAAAATATCAAGTTGCAGACATTTTCACAAAGTCTCTTACAGAAGCGAAGTTTTCCAAACTTCGATCTATGTTATGAGTTCAGGAAAATTTCATTAAAGGGGGATAGGCTCTAATGCCTCCTTCCTTCTCCTATTGTGTCACTATTGTAAATCCTTCAATCCTATCAGAAGTTGTTCTTATGGGGGAATGTTAGGATATTTAGACACTTAGGAGTTAGTTAAGATCTACTTGGTATAATGTGTCGTTAGGTAAAAGTGTGTTTCCTCCTGTGTTTCTTTAGTATGCATTAGTATTCATTTGTAGTTAGGAAATCTAACGGTGACGATATGTTCCCGACATAGAGTGATCCGATGGTTCATACTCTCCTCGTTCTTAACGTCCATTGATCCATGGATTAACACCAAATTGGTCCATGATCTCTATTTAAAGAGTGTGGAGGTTCATTTGTCGATGATCAATTGTGAGAAACTCTCTTGTAAAATCTCTCTGTAATATTTTCCTTTTTCATTAATAAACTACTCCAAGTGGCCACGTTGGCTGGGGCCATGGATGTTTCCCCGTAGGGGTTTTACCAAGCGAAAACATCGGCATGTTGATCTTTGATCTAGTTATTTGAGTGGTTACTGAATATGTTCATCCTCTGTTGGAATACCTATGTTGTCAAACAATATAGGACCAAGAGAGAAGAAAATGGTCAGGTGAGAAGATATAAGACCATATTAGTTGCAAAAGGATTTCACTAGATTCATGGGATAGATTATGATGAGACCTTTTATCCTGTAGCAAAGATGGACTCCATTCTCTTGGATATAGCCATTGTAGTAGCCAAAAGATGGGAAGTTCACCAGATGGATGTGAAGAATGATTTTCTTCATGGTGACCTTTTAGAGGATATTTACATGGAGCAGCCATAGGGGTTCATTTAGAACTCATGTTTAGTATGCAGACTGAAGAAGTCTCTCCATAGATGATTTTAGGGGCTAAATTTCTTTCATGGACTAATTTTCCATGGTTTTTCCAAAACTAGATTCGCTATTTTAAAAATGATTCACCCAAATTCTATAGGATCAAATTATTTTACCTTAAAAATCACCAAACTTTTATAAAAACTATATAAAATCCTTAGAAATTTGAATATTTTTACAAAAATATCGCCAAGCATTTATAGTTGGCATATAAAGGATTAGTAAGATTCACCGAGGTTTCTACATTTTAAAATAAATTTCCATCCTTAAAATCATCCCTGAGTCTCTCTATGGCCTCAAGCAGGCACCTAGAGCATGGTATGAAAAGATGGATTCTTACTTTCTTTCACATAATTTTTTAGATGTAAATCTGATTCCAATGTTTACATGCTGAGGACTACTAACTCTATGATGATTTTACTACTCTACGTTGATGATATTTTGATCATTGGTAGCTCTGCTTCATCCATTGCTTTGTTCAAAGATATTTTGCATGACAGGTTTTGTATGATGGACATGGGTCCAATACACTTCTTTCTTGGTCTTGATATTAGTTAGGATACTTCTGGCATCAAACTTTCTCAGGCTAAGTATCTTAGGATATTTTGGAAAGATTCCACATGACAGACTGTAAGTTTGCACCTACACCCTTCTTATTTGGGATCAAACTTGAGGATGTAAGGGATACACCATTAATGGACAACACTTTGTATCGAAAGTTGGTGGGGAGTCTTTTGTATCTCACCCACACCCATACAAATATCTCATATGTAGTAGGAGAAGTTTCCTGATACATGCAAGAACCCCATGGTTTGCACTGGAAGGCTTCCAAGCGCATCCTCAGATATGTTTAGGGCACCATGAATTATGGGATTCAATATGCAGTTGGTTGTGCATTATATATCATAGGCTTTATAGATTCATATTGGGATGGTGATAGAATAGATTGAAAGTCCACGTCTGGGTACACTCTCAGTTTGGGTTCAGGCCCAATTTGCTGGTCAAGTAAGAAGCAATCAGCCATTGCCTTATCTTCCACAGAGGCTAAGTATAGATGAGTAGTCAACTATGTCATTTAGACACTTTGGTATCAACACTTCCTTACTTAGCTTGGTATCCAATTTCACTTTTCGACTAACATATGGTGTGACAACCATAACACACTGCGATTTTGTAGAGATCTAGTACAACGACAATGAACCAAACACATTAAGGTCCACATGCATTTCATGAGAGATTTAGTACATGATAAGATCATTGATTTGTAGTTATGTACTTCCTCTAAACACACTGCCAAGACCTTCACCAAGCAGAAGTTTCAGACTTTGTAGGATCATCTTACAGTGGTGAACACATTTTCCTAGTAGTTACATTTTCTTCTTTTGATGCATTGGCTTTTGAGGGGGGGTTTTGTTCCCACGTGGTTTTCCCTCTTTCCTCATTTTTATTTAGTATTAATTAGTTGCATTGTACATGAGTACCTAATATGGCCTAGTAGCCAGGACTCATTTTTTACTCCATAGTGATGTTAAGGGAGAGTGTTGGAGAAATTTCTATTCTCAGCCCACTAGTTTAGTGGGACTTAATTGACTAGTTCTATTTTAGACTTTCTAATTTTAGACAATCACTATTATGCATGCATTCCTAAGAAAATATCACTACATCTCACTACTTCTCTTTTCTTAATTATAGGATGTCATTTCCTAAATGAGTGAATATCACTCACTCATTGAACAGATCATAATATACATTGATTCTCATTCTTCATATTGTATGTCTCTTCCTTTTCTTGATAATCATTGTTTGTGTATGCTTTATCTAGGTCTCCTGTGTAGGTTTCCATGCAACACTAACACCATGTAAATCCATTGGTATTCCTTTCAATCGATCAATTGGTATTACCCTATGTTGGTTTTCTAATTTTAGTTGAATAAGTGAATAGCCCAGTGTAGGTTCTCCCATGCATTCCCATGTTTTCTTAGGAAGAACGTTTACCTCAGATCCCAAATCTAATATGATGTCACCCATGTTAAAGTCTCCAATCTTTGCATTTAGCCTTAAATATCTATTTGTTCTTGTCTTCCTTTGGACATGATTTAATGTCTTTTGTTCTATTTTTATCTCTTCTTCAGGATTGCATTTTATATCAAACTTTGTAATACTTGTATAGATGTTTGTTCATTCAATAACTTCAAGCAAGACACCAAAAGTTTTCTTAGATTTCTTACCTTTTATGAAGGTTGACCTCTACTAATATGATCATATGGATGATGCATATCATATAGTAGCCCATCATATCTTGGTTGCGCATTTGAAGTATAAGTAATGTTCTCCTGCAAAATTTCTTGTCTAGCCTGCTTGAATGTTTCTTTTCCATTGTGTGCATCAAAATATTGTTGAGGTGTTGTATTTTTTCTAACCTGCCGATGTTGATTTTGATTTTGATTTACTCCATATTATCCTGTTTTGGTTCCACCTCAAGTAAATACATTAATATTTTTCCCATCATCTCTAGTTTTCGCAACAATCCATTAAACATTTTGGTTATTCTAATTATGTTTGTCCTGTATTTTTGTTAGAAGTATAGGACAATATTCTGTAGTATGATATGTTGCACAACAATATATGCATGTTGTTGGTGGATGTGAACTATCCCTTGTAGAATGTTCAGGTTGTTGGAAATTGTGGAAGGTTATTGGCCCTCTGCCTCTTCTAAATCCTCCTCTTCCTCTGAATCCTCCTTTATTTCCTTGATTGTCTGCGCGTGATGTATTATATTGTGGTACTTGATTATATTATGGTGGAGCTATAAAATGTTGTGCATTATTATGCTACTACGCAGGTTGTCCTGTCATTAGTTCATCTTGCCTCCTATAAGCATCCGAGGTCCTTTCCTTCACAATTTCCAAGTGTTAAGAACCTGAATATATCTACAAATATAATCACCAAAAATACTGAATACACAATAGATTCACAGAGAAAGATATAAAAAACCACACTTTATTATTACCAAACCCTTTAGAAAAAACCACCACTTTATTATATCAAAACCCTTGAAGTAGGGAAACACCATACAATGGATCCTATTATGGAAGGGATCCTCTCCTGTTCACTTGCCTCTTCGAGGGGGAAACCTCCTAATGAGCTTCATGTCCAATCACAATACTTCTCTTCATATCCCATTACATTGCTTGAACCCTTTTATATAGTGCTACCATCACCTAAGAACATTATAGAGGAGGAATATTCTAGAAGTAGAACCTTTTAAGAAGTCCTCTTACATTTATTATATCTAACTACCCATTTATTATATCTAACTACCATAGTGGGCCTTATTTAATAATATAGTAGACCTAGTCCATATTACATTGAATGGCCTCCACTATTATCACTATGGGCCCTTTGTGCCCCCACTACTACCTCTCTAGCTACCTAACACCAAGTTTCGACAATCCTTATCCTCATGTCCTATAGACTTGTAGAAATTACAAAGTGTACTTTTAGGAATTGTTTGGTATTTTTTCATCATTAGAAAAGGATAGGGATCATGTCCAGGTGTTTTAAAGTGTTCACACCATAATCCTCCAGTGGGTAAGGGATTTGGCATCCTTTCTCCCAAATATTGTGCAAATGTTGGGCACTCAGTTTTTTGGTGTCCTTTCGTTCTACATAAGGTACACCAGACAACTTCCCTTTTATTGAGTATCCATTTTGACACTTCTAGTATCCTATATTATCCCCTACCTGAGCCTATTTTACCTATGCTATGTGTATATAATTGACCATTCCCTCCACAAACCCACTTTATGACCTTGTCCATGTGCATAGAGAGGTAACTTATGTTAAAGCATGATTTGTTTGATTTTATTGATTAAATTTGATTATTTATGCTCTTAATCACTTTCACTCTTAAGTAGCTTCATCTGGTACTTCACTAATCCTATACTACAACAATAGCATGATCCTTTACTCCGTTGGATCTGGTACTCCACTAGATCTGGTACCCTATCTGATCTAGTACCGATGTTCCACCTATTTCGGTACCATCAGAACAGTTCTTCCGGTACTACCCACTCAACGTTTATTCCGGTACCAACAAAATGCCTCATATGGTACCACCAGCTCAGTGCTATATCTAGTACCTCCAACTCAACGCCTCATCTGGTACCAACTCAGTGCCTATTCTAGTACTACCTTTACGTTGGTATGGTATCCATGGTCACGACTGTGTTCATCTGGTACTAAACCCCTGTCTACATGATTTACATGTTGAACACGTATGTCGATGAAGATTCCCAGAAGTTAGTTGGATATAAGTCTCTTGAGGTAGTTTTGGGATCATGATAGAATTCATTTTTCATGCACTTCGTGTCATGAGGATAAACTCCATCCTTAGAGATTCGATACGAATTACGAATTCTAATATTTTAAAACCATTTGATAATTATATTTAGATATTGGTAATAACGACTCGCATTCTTTATAAGGGATGTTGTATAGATGATAGGAAGTAATGAGGAAGTAGTAAGTAAAGGATGACATACATTGTTATGTTAAATGTAATGTTGGACTGCTGATTCAATTAATAAATTGAAGGAATACAAATGATATTTTTTGCAATTCATGAGCATGATTAAAGAGTTTTAGTTTGTTATCTCTTTAGAGGTACCTTATTGGTTCGGCAAGGGCCCACTGCCCCAACCAAGGTAAACCTCCCTGTACATGTCTTTGTGTGTTGTAAGACAACTGTGTGAGTGTGAACATTTAATAGTTGTGTTTTGTAAATCATTTTAAATTCATTTTAAGTTCAATACAGAGTTATTTGATTTTGAATCAATGTGAGTAAATGATTAGACATTGAACAGAGTAGATAGTTCCATTTCCATTTCTGCAGATTAATATTTAATTGATAAGAGTTTGATAAATGTGTGGGATTGTTAAGCAAGTGACTGTTATTGTTTTGAATTTATAATTGTGGTGTTCTTAGTAGGCACATGAACCATAAGAATTCATCTGTCACCTTCATGTTCCATATAATGAAGTCTCTCAATCATATTGATTGTTTCATGTATTAAAGAAGGTTTGATTGGACTTAATAGAGTTATGATTGATTTCTTTTTAAGAGTGAATAAAGTGGATTGTTGATTACTATTTTAATTGCTATAGGGAAGACGATCTTAAGTTCATCTCTTCATTTCATAAGCATGCAATGAACAAACTTGTCATCTAATCAAGATCCTTTTCAATTGAGTATTTGTTTAAGAGTTTTGTTATCAATTTTATCTTCTGAGTTTAAAGTTGTGTGAAGCATTCAGATATTCTAGGAACAAAGTGTTATGTTATCAATTATTTCTTGCTTGAGCTAGATACAACAAACATAGATAGGTTACCTATTTTTGACACATATAGTGTAACAACTCTTTTGATTATGAATCCCGGATTGACATGTAAATGAGTGTAATATACTAAGCATATTTATAAACCAACATTTTGGCGTCATTGTCGAGGAGTTGTAAACGGTAATAGGTAGCATTTTGATTTTGATTGGTTTGATGAGTTTGGATTGAATTTAAGGAAAATCTGAGGTCGGAGAAAAGATAATAAGATGAGAGGTAAGAAACTGCACATCCACTTTGGTGGGGTTGCTCCAAAGTCATGAAAAATTCTCAGAGGATAAATTTCAAAAGAACCAATTGAAAAAATAGCCAAAGGCACTAAATCTGAAGCCACTGTTCAGATTGGAAGCATAATACAACAAGCAAGTGGGGAAGCACTGACGACACCATCGGAAGGAGGAGCTGGAAAAGAGACAGAGGTAGTGATAGAGGAAGTTGCATATGCCATTGTGGAAACACACAAGGTATTGGAACATTTGGATATACCAAAAAACCCGGTGGTTGAACCATCACTTAGTGGGGAGACATCACCAACACCCTACAACCTGTTTGGAGATACGACATAAGAGGAAGGAAATGCAACCAATGTAACAGATACATTTGGATTTCCAATATTAGACATTGTCATAGGAGTTTCTATGAAGAATATTCCATTGTCCTCACTTCCTCACTTCCATGGTATGTTACAAAATATCCTGATTCGTTTTTGTTTGAATTTGATATAGTATGTAGGAGTTATAATTACACTGATAATGCACAAAAACTAAAACTCTTTCTAGCCGCACTAAAAGAATCAACATTAAGGTGGTTTATGAGCCTAGGAGAACACACTATCTTATCTTGGGATGGTATGAAGGAGAATTTCCTCCAGAAATATCAAGATTACTGTAGACCTAGGGATGCTAGGAATGCTAGGAATGACATATTTAAAATGCAACAATCTGAGGAAGAAATTTTGGAAGACTACCTAGAAAGGTTCATATTCAATTACCAAAAGACAAAGAAATTTGACTTAGACACAACCACAATTAGGACCATATTCCTAAAATGTGTGAGGGATGACTGCATTGAAGTACTAAACCTCATGAGTTCCAGAGATATGCACCAAAAGCAATTTGGAGATATAGAAGGGTATTGTAAAAGATACTCCTGTAGTCAAGCCAAAATAGGAAAAAGTGTGAGGGATCCTACAAACAAAATTACTATAACCACACTAGGAGGTCTTACTAGGATTGAATTGGGGAATCTACTGGAAAAATTCAAAACATACATCTTAAACACCATCAGTTTCCAACTTGATACCATTAAAATTAAAAGGAAACAAGAAGAAGGAAAATGTACTTTGGCAATTCTTTGTCCACGGTGTAGGAAAAGGCATCCTTAAAAGGAATTCCCCATTAATGTTACTGAAATCTGTGGCCTATGTAAAAAAGATCAACCTACGAATGAGTGCCCTTATTTACCTAAACTTAAAGCCATTTTCAAGGTTGGGGGAGAACCTCATGAAACACAATATCTCCCCAAGAGGACATGGAGACAAAAAAATCCCAATATGTTTGTAGACCCGACCACACAATATTCACAACAACAATGGGTACCTCCAATCTCTTATCCACAATGGTCACCTCAGCAACCACAAATACAACCTTGGAAACAAGGATGGAGAGGGCCTACATATGGGAATGTCACCTTTCAACCAACAAACTTTCCCACCTACACACAATACCCTTCCAATATTTCTCAGTTGCTACTGGGATTTAATCCCTCTGCTCTTCCTCCACCTCCACAGATGAAACAACAACTTGCACTGCCTATGAACCCAAATATGCAACAACAAATTCAAGATGCACTTATCCCAAATGCTCCTCGACCTACCCGTATTCCTAAACAACCCATTCCTAATCAAAATAATAGACCTACACAGCCTGCACAAAATCTTGAAGTACAAACCTTCCCCACTTATGTGATAACTCCCGCTTCATTTAATGGAATTGAATTAAGATCAGGGAGGGTTGTGAATAAACCAAATCCTATTGTGGTTATTCAAGAAGAAGAACAAGTAGATAATCAATCTGTTCAAGAAGACGAACAAATAGATACTCAAGCAGTTCAAGAAGAAGAACACATGGATAACCAATTAAATGAAAAAAGAAACACCCCTGTACAACAAGAAAATCCCCCTCACACTTCTCACCCAACATAAATGCCTCATAAAACTAATCCTCCTCCTTATCCAAAAAGGTTACTTGTGAAGAAATCTGAGGAACCTCTAGGACATAATCTAGAGACTGAACTTAGAAACATATGTGTGAATATTCCCATACAACAGGCCATCAAGGATATACCTATTTATGCTAAGATTTTAAGGGTTCTTTTCATTAAAAATATAGGGAGGAAGAGGAAGGAGCCTTCTCTTATACATGTGGTTGGACAATTATTAAAATTTATATCAGAAATTCCATCCAAATATAGTGATCCAAGAAACCCAGTGGTAACCATAGAGATTAAAGGTGTTTCTTTGCCAAACACACTTATTGATCTAGTGGAAAAAATAAATGTTATGTTGGTTGAAACCATGAAAATGCTACAACTAAATCACCTAAGACCAAAACAAACTTTATTGGAACTAGGAAACAAGTTAGTGTTATTGGACTAATCGGTAGGTGCGGACACTAACTGATCTCCTTAGCTCCACCTGGATCTAGAACAAAACACACCAGAACATGATGTTTTCCTTAAGTTTTAGATATTGAATTTACTAACTAAAGAGGGATGAGTGACATACC